>JAZGLO010004301.1:0-76870 GCA_036873155.1 Biomphalaria sudanica
GTCAAGTATCTTGAAAAACAAAGAGAGAGAACTCTGTGTCTGCATTTCTTACGATTCTTTGTCAAAAACATTTAATTATTCTAAATAAATATTGTAGTTCATGAAACGGTGCAACTGATAGACCGACCTACAAGTGTAACAAACTAATGGAGCAGGCGTAAATGGATGTTCTATTATCACAAGCATTGCCCATCACCATGAACTTCAGCCGTAAGGTCAAGTTATTTATAGTTTGAAATTGAGAGGTGTTTGAATCAAAGTTAGACACGTGATCTTTGCAAACATCTTTTTTTTTTTTTTTAGGGGAAGGGAGCACAACCAAGAATTGACATTCTGCATCTCTTCTTCTTCTTCTTCTCTCTCTCTCTCTCTCTCTCTCTCTCTCTCTCTCTCTCTCTCTCTCTCTCTCTCTCTATGTATCTATATCTCTCTCTCACTTTTTTTCATATAAGTATTTATGACCTTTCTCAAATTTCCTCTCTCTAGTGCTTTCGTGTGTGTATACAAATAAAGAGGAGCTAACTGTGTCTCAAATGTATCGCGCAGATCCTCAATGGATTGAAATCTAGCAGAAATGTAACATTGTAGCAATGAAGTTAAAGCACATTCCCGCCATTTTTACAAACGGAAACTATCTGTGGCACGTGTAATACTTTCGTTTGTTTAAAGGTCAAAGTTTTTGCTTTTTTTTTGTTTTGAATTTGTCATCGTGTAAGCGCGCATTTGTGAGTACAGTCGTCTGCTGTGAACACGTTTTATTTGTGTAAAGTGTTTTGTGTTTATTCTGAAAACGAGGCTATCTCCAATCTTATTACTTATGATCTTATGGCCCAAACCCTTTCATTTTTATTACCCATCAGTCTCCGCTGTTCCCGCCAATGACTATATCCGCTACAGTCTGACTTTTGAACTCATCGGTGTGTTACCAAAACAGAGCGAAAGGTCAGTCGTTATAAGGTCTGCTGAGTTTTTGTTATGACTGGACATTTTCTGCATGGGAGGAATGAGTCTCGATGGGGCCTCGTGTTAGATTTTCCTTTTGGATAGACTGACCCCTAATGCTGGAAATGTTTGTTGTTTGAAGTTGTTTTTTTTGTTTCAATCATGTTCATTTTAAGTTTATAGTTATCTTTAATAACCTGGGTTCTGTGGCAGTTTGTTCGAAAAAGTAGCCGCCCCTTCTCTTTTCCATTCCTTCTCACTGTAAAGTGCCACGGACCAATGTTGTTTAACTATTTAGAAAGCGTTCAGGAGAGAAGGCTCAAAAGAAAAGTAGCAATGATACAAACAAAATTTATTAAAATACTCTGAAAGACACAAAGATAAAGGCACATTCCTCGTCCCATATGCAAGGACAAATTTGTACAAATACTCCTTCTTTCCTAGTTATATTAGAGCATGGAATGGGTTGCCTGAGCTAGTCAGGAAAACCAGTGATTTTGGCAGAATTTAAGTCATTGGTTAACATGCATGACTAAATGCATGACGCGTAGGACGTAATCATCTTCTTTTTTGAAGTAACGTCTGTATTATATAAGATAAGATCAGATTTACGGTTATTGTATGTAATGTGTGTAAATTTTGTATCTGTACCTACTTTAATTATGTATGTGTGTACATTTAGTGTGAGTTGGTAATTGAGTGCTGACGTAGAAGGTCGGGAGAATCTGGACTAAGTTTGAGTACAACTTCAACTGACCAGTAGGTCTATGCTCATCCAGAGAACACAGACACACACACACAAAGTTTGAAACATAACAAAAAAGTTATCTTATTTGCTTGTCTTCCAAATGAATGAGATTTAAGCCTCCTCTTGACGCTGACATTAACCAACAAGAAAAAAAAAACTTCATTCAGTTGATTGGTTAATCCCTTTGTCACGTGCAGCGTGGTGGCGTCTCGTACACATGTCATAGGCCACCTTGTTTGTGTGTATGTGTGTCTTTATGAGTGTGTTTGTTTGTGTGCGCATTTTTGTGTGTGTTTGTGTGTGTGTGTGTTTCAGAGTGTGTGTTTGTGTGCGCATTTTTTTTTGAGACATGCGTCAAGGACTGCTATCGAGTGGCCTAGCGGTAAATTACTTGTCTAAAATTCTGAAAGTCTTCGGTTTGAAACGTGATTGCGTTTTTATTTTTTTTCATGTTAATTGGAGACATGGACTTAGTCTACGGAAACAGCTGCTCTGTTGGAGTAACGTCTGTATTATATAAGATAAGATAAGATAAGATATATCTAGCAGGTCTTATGGTACATAGAGCAGGCCTCATTTTGGTGTGAGAGTATCATATGTCATACTGTTGTAGACACTGACAGCACGTTTTATTTAATATATATATCATCACACCAACACCCCCACACACACATATATATATATAATATAAAATGTACTTAAATGAAACTAAATAATTAGTGCGCGACAGTTATGTGTGATAATCAAACATTTTTTTTTTAACATTCATTTTATTTTAAATTAAAAATAAAATTCTTGAAGCAACTACTGAGACATTCCTCACTAGATACCTTTCAAAGGCAAACCGAATGAAGAATCATAGTGAAGTTGAAAAAGAAAAAAAGTGTGTGTGTGTTTCACCAGCGAGCAAGTTTGCAAAGTCCGGTAACTCACAGATAAAATCTAATTAAGCTTTTCGCTTCATGTTTACTTCATTATGATCTACGCAGCGTGATTTTAATTCGAGGAAATTACTTTGTAAATGTAGACTTCAAGTCTTCAAGTCAGGAAGCTAGAGTTTAACTAGAAATGTTTTCAAGAAGTCGTAGCAGTTAGCAGTAGCGTCACTAGGGTCGTTGTCAGGCGGTTCAGGTTGTAACCCCCCCCCCCCCCCATCGCCTCCCCAATTTCCAATTAAAAACTATCGTTAGTTTTGACTTTTAGTTGTATCTAACCTGCTTCATTCATCCATTGTAGACTGCTATACACAAAGTACAATGAGTGTCTGTTCTATCATTTAATATCGCTTATGTTATTTTTATTAATTGTTATTAGGCATATCATAATGTAAGATTATAAATGTTAGAAACAAACTGAACATCAACTGAACATCAACTGAACATCAACTGAACATCAACTGAACATGCCATTGAATTAGACGTTCAAAAAGTGTACACTTTACGGAAACTGTTTTAAATGAAACCAGTGTTTCTCAAACTTTTACTTGTGAAGCCCAACTAGACCCCACCCTTCTAAATAAAGGGGGGGGGGTCTTGGGTAGCGCTAAAAGCTCCGGTAAGAGGGGTATGTTGTGGAGCTGGCGCTTTTGCCTGTATTCTCTGAGGTTTCTACACAACAATATTCTGCTATTCTAACAACAACAAGGGGGGCAGGTTAAAGGGAAACACCAAGCAGTTGCCTGCCTTTTTTAGCTTCAGAAACTTATTTTATTAATTGGAAAAATAATGTTCACATTGTTACCTAATTTGATATTCTTAAACATTAATAAAAATGTCGCTTTTACTTGATTAATACTCAAGGATGAAAAACTATAACAATGCAAATTCAACCGATTTTTATCCTTAAAAAAACTTTCGTGACCCCTTGCCAGGTAACGTTTTTGATATTTATACCCAAAAAAAAATTTAAAAAAAATTATAATACACGTTTATATATTAAACATGAATAAAATGTTTCAGTATTGATTTACAGTCACTTATTTTTTTAAATTGGTCTACTTTTGCAAAAGTTAATTTTTTTTTCACTTTGGTGTCAACCCCCTAATGACGCCACTGGCAAGTATTACGTCGAAGACTATCAATTTATAGTTTAATATGAAGACATTAAATCAATATCTACTGCCGTTTTCACATTCAGTATAGCATTCTGAACGACAAAGTCACGTGATGTACGAGTCAAGATCTCTAGAGGTGATGAAGAGGACTGAATGAATGAATGAAAAAGAAAGGTTTTTCCTTAGTTCTTGTTTGAGACGATACCATCTAAGAGTCTATATAAAGGGGGGATACATGTTTATGTCGCGGTCCTCCTCCAGTCCATTCATTTCAAGCATGTTTTGTAAACGTATTATTAAAATAAAGTTTTATTGTGTGTTTATAGTGTGTTCAATGTTGTCGTGATTTTTACTTATTATTTTTTTTATATTATTTTATTTCGTAAAGAGTATTTCTATTAGTACTTCTTTTGATGTATTAACCATCCAAAACCATGACTTCATCACCATGGATAGTTCAACATGAACGAATGTTTGTTTTATGGCAATATGTAGTAACGCACGACTAAGTATCACAATCTTCGCTAAGACTATCTCAATACTCATCACAAAAGTATGTGTGTATGTATAATTTGGTGTGTTTTGTGGTACAAGCTGACAAAGGAGTTCCCTAACGTTTATATTTCTACGTGATTAAAAGATTTAGATTTCTGCACTATCATCTATAATCTATAGTTCAGTTTACTTCACAATGTCAACCTCTCATTTAGAGATACGAACAAATAATCAGACTTTAGGAAAAAAAATTTTTTTCCAAGTAACAATTTATCAACTTATTTTTTTTAATAAGGTTACCAAAAAAAAAGTGGGAAGGGGGGGGGTCGACTTTGTTCCATTGTCTTGTGTTTTTGTTTCCTTGTGCTTTTTTTTCGTTTAATTTTCATGATTTCCAAGTTTACCTTTTTTTCAGTAACTTATCTTACAATGATAATCTGTGCAATGATACATCACCATAGAAAGATAACAGCAACTTCGTTATAATTCAATTCTTAGGCAGTATCAAGATAGCAACTATCTTACAGATTTATCAGTCGGGAGATGAACAATATATAGAGGCCCCCTTCAGGAACCATAGATCTTCGCGCTTAGATAAAAGCCTAAAAATGGAACCAGTAGCAGTGTCGGGAGGTAGGGTAAATACCCGGACAGCACGGTGGCTGTGTTTGGAACTTTTTTGAGATATTAGAAATTTTCTTATCGGCTATTTGCCTTTCCAGATCCTCTTCTTTCTTTGTATGTGTATGTGTAACAGGTGCTGATAATCAGATACACCAGCTCACTTGTGATGAGTCACGTGATTTTGTCTTCTCCATCCGGCTCTCACTCTCTTGTAGCCTTTGTGAGATGTCATCTCGACCTTATCTTATCTTATAAAATACAGACGTTACTTCAAAAAAGAAGATGATTACGTCCTACGCGTCATGCATTTAGTCATGCATATTAACCAATGACTTAAATTCTGCCAAGTCACTGGTTTTTCTGGCTAGCTCAGGCAACCCATTCCATGCTCTAATAGCACTAGGGAAGAAGGAGTATTTGTACAAATTTGTCCTAGCATATGGGACGAGGAATGTGCCTTTATTTTTGTGTCTTTCAGAGTATTTTATTAGATTTTGTTTTTGTATTTGAAGATTATGGTTCAGTGTTTTATGTATAATTACTACTTTACTTTTGAGTCTTCTGTCCTGAAGGCTTCCTAAATTTAGTGATTTTACTAATGGTGTTACTCTAGTCAAATGTGAATATTCGTTTGTTATGAATCTCACTGCTCTATTTTGTGTTTGTTCCAGTTTCTTAATGTTTTCTTGAGTTGAGGGGTCCCAAACGGTGGATGCATATTCTATTATTGGCCTAACCAAGGTTAAATAACATTTTAGTTTTATGTTCTTATTTGATTTATAGAAATTTCTTTTAATAAACCCTAATGCTTTGTTTGATTTTTTAAAATAGTTTCATCAATATGTGGATTCCATGACAGTTTTTCATTTATTATAACACCTAGGTATTTTGCGTTTTTAGTCTGTGATACTGGTTTGGCATGAATAAGATAAGTGGAATTAATTTGTTTTAGTTTTTTTGTTACTCTTAACAACTGACATTTTTCTGGGTGGAAAGACATGCTCCAATTTGATTCCCATTTCTGTAATTCATCTAATTCTCTTTGTAAAATATCTGTGTCTTGTATTGTTTTTATTGTTCTATATATTATGCAATCGTCTGCAAATAATCTGACTTTTGTTCCTGAACTAATGCAATTTGGTAAATCATTTATGTAAATTAAAAATAGTAGTGGACCCAAGACTGTTCCTAGGGGTACACCTGAGTTTACTGTTATTGATTTAGAGCCATTTATTATTACAGTTTGTTCTCTCCCTATCAGAAAATCTTTAATCCACTGATACAGTGGACCATTAATGTCAAAATATTTTAATTTTTTAAGCAAACTATTGTGATGAACTTTGTCAAAAGCCTTGGAAAAATCTAGTAAGATAGCATCTATTTGTTCACTATTATCTAAACCTTTTGAAAAATCATCAATTAGTCCTAATAGTTGTGTTTCACATGATCTATATTTCCTAAAGCCATGTTGGTATGGGGTGAGGACATTATGTTTGTCTAAGTGGTTTATGATGTTGCTACATATTATGTGTTCTAGGATTTTACATGTGATGCTGGTAAGTGATACTGGTCTGTAGTTTCCTGGATCAGATTTTTCTCCTTTTTTAAATAGGGGGTGACATTAGCTTCTTTCCAGTCCTTTGGTACTCTGCCCTGGTTAAGCGATGCCTGAAAGAGTATTTTGAACACTGGGGCTAGCTCATTGCTTAGTTCTTTGAGTAATCTAGCTGGAATACCATCTGGTCCAGACGCTTTATTTGGTTTGGTGTTGGCTAATAGTTTTTGATTTCCAGAGTAACATTGAATAGAAATAGACTGAAAGGCTTAATTTGGGCTTCAAATAACTGGGTTAGGGAACATTTATGGAGCCCACTCCGACCGGAAGTACATCCTGAGGTGTTACTTGAAAATTGTATATATAGTTATGTAGTTAACTAAAACAACTAAATAGAACCAGCACTACAAGCAGGCTAATAGTTTACATTTAGGCATCCTCGAAAAAAGATAACTTTGATCGTCCATTTTCATTAAGTTTCAATTTCAATTAATTGTAATTTTTTAAACTATTCCTCTTTTCAGCTTGCTAATTCTTCATCTGATTGAAAAAAAAGCATAAATACAAAAAGCTACAAGAATACTATAGACAATACATTAATTTAAAAAAAGACAATACTTCCGTTATACAACTTCAAATAAAATAAAAAATTTAAAAAAATTGCTGAAACCGGGTATCGAGCTCGTGATTTTGACACCGTCTGCTTCTTGTACGGGGCCAGGGGTGGGGATGTAGGAATTAAATTCTCCAAGTAGCAAGGGATATCTCGTACATGAATCAGCTAGACATTGAGAGGAAATTCACGAAGTGACGAAGTAAATCTAAAGATGTGCTGTAACATATAAAAGTCGCTGCAGACGATAAGAGTAGATGAAAAGATTAGTAAAGAAAATATAGTGAACCTCAGTCTCCGACCAGGTCGACTCGGCAACATCTTTAAGTAGAGATACAAGAGTTATGCTTCTTTTTGAATACACTCAGAGTTGTGGAGCAGCAAGTCCATTGGGAAAACACGTTTGAGAATTAAAAGTTTTGTGTTTCCAAGCACTTTCTGTTTCAAACTTTGCACAATCTGTTTCAAAGACATGACTTTCTGTTTCAAACTTTGCACAATCTGTTTCAAAGACATGACTTTCTGTTTCAAACTTTGCACAATCTGTTTCAAAGACTTGACTCTCTGTTTCAAACTTTCTTCTGCATTCATGAGCTTGATGAACCTTTCATATGACAATGTGAACATTCAATAATCTTGGTTCGGCATTGAGAAGCAAACTGTCCTATGTTGTTGCATCTATTGCAAATTATTTTATCATATTTTGTATTCTGTGAATTTCTTTTGTCTTGTGAAAAACAGACAAAGTTTTCGTCTGCTGCTGGTTTGACTGGCTTGTTTGGATATGCAGCTTTATATTGTCTGATGATTTTGTTTAACGTTGGAATATTAGAAGGACTTCTTTCAATTATATAAGATTGGATGTCTTCTGAATGAGCATGCGTGATATTGTCAATGATAATATGTTGTCTGATAGCTTGATAAGTGTTTTCCACTTTAGCAAGAGATATCCATCTGTCGAACCACATGGTCATGTTGGAAACGAAAATTTGAGGATCGTCTTCTTGTTTTGGTCTTGAGCTATAGAATTTCTTTCTGTAATTGTCTGACGTTGCTCCGTACTGGCGTAATAAAGCTTCCTTGATATCATGATAGTCACTGCGCTCGTTGACTGACAACTGCGAACAAATGTCAACTGCTTTTCCTGTCAGTAAACTAAGGAGGGAACTTGACCACTGGTCTTCTGGTAAGCAAGACGTTGTTGCTAATTCCTCGAATCTAATAAGGTATGTCCATATTGTCTGCAGACTCATTGAATGAATGAATCTTTGACATGAGTTTATATCGATCAAAGACATTAGAACTTGCTTGATTAGTGTTGGCTTCTGTTGATTTTGAATCTGACTTTAGTTTATTTTCTTCATGTTGCATTTTCAATTTTTCAAATTCCATTTGTGCTCTTTCATGTTCTCTTTGTCTTTCTGCTTCTTGTTTTTGTTTTTCTGCTCCTTGTCTTTGTCTTTCAGTAGCTTCTTTATCTTTTGACGTTTCTTTGCTTCATATTCTTTTTGTTTTTGTTCAAATTCGTTTTTTTCCACTCGTTCTGCCCATTGATCGGGTTTAGAGATTTGTTTTTCTTTAGCTATCTCGATTAACTCCAATACTCGTTGAGTTCTATAACTTGAATCCATTGTATAGTTTTTGTGTTTTATAATATATGAACTTGACTATACAAATATAGTACTTTTTGAATATAACAATGTTAGTTATGCCGTCACTGGCTAATAATCTTGAACAGTAGGATTATATCTACTACTGGAGTCGTTGTAGGAAGTGTAGATTTATTCAACCGAATCAGGTTAATGAAATATTGCTGAGCCGTACAAGGCTATGAACTTTTCTCTCTGAGATTGTAGATCTAGTATAACTTGTAGTATTAAAGTCATCGTTTTGTACGATTGACTTGATATGAAATAGTAGAAAATTGTCTACTTGATAAATTATAGTGCCAGGTAATTGCTACTGGGCTCATCTATAATAATAATGCCAGTTGAATATAAGGGCTTATCTACTATGTCAGTTAAATAATACTGGGCTTATGTTATGCAAGTTGAATATTACTGGGCTTATGTAACGTACCAGTTGAATGATATTGGTCTTATTGCCAATGCCAATACAAAATAATAATATTAGATCTCGAGAGTTACACTGAAAACTGGATCGTAGATCTATATCTATGATAAGATAAGATATCGATAACCAAACTGACCTTTGAACACAGTAGAAATATTCTCAAGAAAATCGAAGTTTTGTAATTGACGAAGTTTTGAAAATTTGTCCTTAGATCTTGAAAAAAAATTTTCTGATCTTTTTGATGATCTTTTGGTGATCTTTATCGAAGGTCGAAGGTGCCAGATATTACGATCATCAATAGTGCTAGATGTTACAATCAAACTTGATGTCAAGATGTCACGTTGAAGCACAATCAATGATCGTAATTGCCGAGGATCTTGAAATCGTCTTTAATAAGATGATCGTATAGAAGTAGCTAGATCTAGTTGATAATACGATCATTCAGAATGTTGCCAGTTGATAAGAGGATCATCTAGAAGATGCCAATCGCTAAGTCGATCTAAGTATTTTATTATACTCAATAAAGAAACTTCTCTTCGTCTAAAACAATTACTTTAATTCAGAACTTGAAAAAGCTATTCACAAATAATTACAATGGTTAAATGTACTTGAATAAATATAACTGATCTACACAATAATATAATTGAGTTCTAATACTAAACTCTAGTACATGTTCTCTCTAACATGTTCCATACAAGACTGGCGCAATCTTGAACCTTCCCCGGGCTCTAGAGCGTAATCACGTGACCAACAACTCTACACTGCAAGGCCAACCAATAAATGCAGCTCAACGTACAACAATTAATATTTCAAAACCAATCACATTCATTCTGAACATGATCCTGTTGCATGATAGAAAAATTCCCCGAGGTAGCTCAAGTTCTGCTGACGAGCTAAATATAGAGTATGGCCAAATATAGATACAGTGTACGTGACAGGTGGTATAAGTTAAGGAGTCTGAGTTAACGCGTTTATTTTTTGAAGCGTTTAAAAAAGCGATCACGGAAACATTAAATCAATTGGTAAAAAAAATCTCTAATCGAGCAGATTCATTATTGTTATTTTAGCTCTCCATTACAAATTTAATTACATGACTGGTTCAAACCAATAAATAAAATCAAACTTAATGAAAGTTTCTTTTGAAAAGTATTACCACTGTTTTTATTGTCTGAACTAGGTTTGTGCTCATTCAAGAGTGTACTAATATGAAAATAGAAGGGGCACATTTGAAACAGTATGAAATAATGTTACTCTATTTCTGTTTCCGGAATAGGATGTGACCTTCTTAACATAGTATATCAACACCAATACTAAGTCAGTATTGTCGATAATGTACAGACGGACATTTTTGTTTCTGATTTCTATAACTCTACAACCAAAACGTCTACCTGACTAAGTGTATTTGGTCGTTACGTAGCACGAAACAATGTCTCGTTACACAAAGTCCTTGACCGGCTTGTGCGTGTGTGAGAGGCGGGGGGGGGGGAATCACTTTCTTACCTGAATGTCATTGCGTAAAGGTGAATACATTTTTCACCTTTACATCCCAAAAAACCCACGTTCGCATTTTGTTGCTCGCAATGGCCTCGAGATAGTACGTGTTTTGATGATCTTTAGGACTGGAAGAGGATTACTTTCATCACCGTCAGGGCTTTCTCCTTTCAAACCTAGAGCTACATTTTTTTTTCGGTAGACTTTTTTTTTTTAACTTTCATTACCTGGTGACCTAGTTTTTTTTTTGGTCCTTAATTTAAAAGATTAAGATTTTATTTTCAGAAATATTTTAAATCAATACAATTTGGTCAAGCTAAAGAAAAAAAAAGACCAAAGTTTAAAGCATCGAAGTATTGAGACAACGCTAAAATTAGTGTCAGATTCTGGAATTTTTAAGATTAAGTCCAACCAATGAATTGCACAAACTATTTGTTTTAGTCCTAAGTACAATTTATCGTGGAGTGTTTTGTTTTCATTGTTGACTTGCACTTCGAGGGATTTATTTTGATTTTTTTTTTTTTCTATTTCAGATATCAGAGCTTTACTATGGTACCATGTGTACAGTACAACGGTCAAGTGACTTCTTATTTTCTTGTATTCACTAGAAGCCGTTGGACAGAAAGCCAACAACTATCTTGAATCTAACAGTTTAGAAACATGTATATAGATAAATGAACAACAGTATCTGAAGGTAAATTGACTTAATGCTTCTTACATTTATTTGACTTCAAATTGTGCAAAGGTGCTATTGGCGATAGGAAAAAACGACTGGCTGCATTTATAAAAAATCCATCCCAAGAAAACCTAAAGCTATTCAGAATAGCTAGAGCAAAGGCTAGACAAACCATACGGTCAGCCAAAAGGAATTCCTGGAGAAGTTTTGTCGGCAGTCTGGATGCCAAAACTTCTGCTAGAGCGGTCTGGAAGGCAGTAAGGCGAATCAAAGGGAAAGAATCAAATGCAATAGGGCATCTGAAAAACCAAGGACGAACTGTCACGTCCCCCAGAGAAATAGCTGACTGCCTTGCATCCTCAATAGCAGAAAAGTCATCCACTGCACATTACACGCCAGAGTTTCAAAAAGTCAAAACCAGGGAGGAAAGACACTCCATTGATTTCAGGTCAGAATACAATGAAGACTACAACAAACCGTTCTCGCTTGAGGAACTGAGGGAATCGCTAGACAAGTCACATGACACAGCGCCTGGAGAAGATGAAATCCATTACCAGTTCCTCAAGCACCTTCCCGAACCCTCATTGGCAGTCCTGCTAGGGGTCTATAACTGTGTGTGGCAAACAGGCGCTTTCCCAAACAGCTGGAGGAAAGCCACAGTTATACCGATACCTAAACCGGGAAGAGACGGCTCTGACCCAGCTAGCTATCGACCAATAGCACTAACAAGCTGCATCTGCAAAACCATGGAAAGAATGATTAACAGTAGGCTGGTCTGGTACCTGGAGAGAAACAAAGTGATCTCTAACTACCAGTGCGGATTCCGGCAAGGGCGGACAACAACTGACCACCTGGTAAGGCTGGAAGCTTGTATCAGAAATGCATTACTCAGAAGAGAACATCTAGTAGCTGTATTCTTCGATATAGAAAAGGCCTATGACACAACCTGGAAACATGGCATTCTACGTGATCTGGAGCTTATGGGGCTTAAGGGACATCTCCCCCGTTTTGTGGGGGAATTCCTGAAAGACCGAAAATTTCAGGTTCGAGTGGGCAACACCACTTCTGACACTCATGACCAGGAAATGGGTGTACCCCAGGGCAGCATTCTGTCAGTCACCCTGTTCAACATAAAAATAAATAGCATCATAAATGCTCTGTCCCCTGGCATAGAGTGCTCTTTGTATGTTGATGACTTTGTCATTTTTACTTATGGGAAAAACATGAACACCCTAGAAAGAAAATTACAGTTATGTTTAAACAAAATTCAAAATTGGGCAAACGATAATGGTTTTAAATTTTCGGACTCCAAAACAGTTAGTATGCATTTTTGTAATTTAAGGGGACTCCACCCAGACCCTGAACTATTTATACACAAAAAGAAGATCCCTGTCGTGAAAACTACAAAATTTTTAGGCCTCACTCTAGATTCCAAATTTAATTTTCTCCCCCACATTAAGGAACTTAAGAGAAAATGCCAAAAGTCATTAAACATACTTAGAGTGCTCAGCCATACGGACTGGGGAGCTGACAGAGATACTTTGCTGCTGCTATATCGGAGTCTAATTCGATCCAAGCTAGACTACGGATCCATAATATATGGAGCAGCAAGGAAGTCGTACCTAAAAATACTGGAACCAATACAAAATGCTGCCCTGCGTCTCTGTCTCGGCGCGTTTCGTACATCACCTATCCCAAGCCTCCATGTGGAGGCTGGAGAACTCCCCATGGATATAAGAATGAAAAAGCTTGCAATGCAGTATATAGTCAAGCTAAAATCCAACCCTACGAACCCTGCTTTCGATTTCATATTTAACCCCACAGAGGTAGAATTATACAATCGAAGGCCTAACGTCATACAGCCGTTAGGCCTTCGAATGAGAGAACCCATCCAAAATTTAACCCCACCCATTAACCAAATCTCTAAAATAGAAACCCCTCAGAATCCTCCTTGGCTAATGAATAAACCCAAATTAAATTTATCCCTCCTTAATTTCAAAAAAGAAAATACAGACCCAAGCATACTACAAGTCCACTTTAGGGAACTGCAAGAGAGCTACGGAGATTGTGGCACCATCTACACAGACGGATCCAAAATGGATGGAAAGGTCGCGTGTGCCTGCTCCTTTCGGAACAAAACAATCTCCCGTAGACTCCCCGATGGCTGCTCCATCTTTACGGCCGAATTGCATGCAATATCGCTTGCACTTATGGCCGTCAAAGCATCAGAAAGGAGGAAATTTATAATCTGTTCCGACTCCAAATCTGCATTGCAAGCTTTGGGGCGGATGAAGACTGACATTCCACTGGTACATAAGAGCCTGAAGCTGTTGGACCAAATAACAGCCGACCATACGGATGTCACCTTCATCTGGGTCCCCTCCCATGTGGGCATTGAGGGAAACGAAGTCGCAGACAGAGAAGCAAAGAGAGCCCTAAATCATGCGGTATCAGGAACTCAAATTCCCTGCTCAGACCTGAGACAAAGTATTGCCACTACCATCTACCAAGAGTGGCAGGATCGATGGGAGGCTGAGACTCACAATAAACTCAGGCAGATTGTGGCGGATGTCAGGTGGCGGTCCACATCTAAGGCCACACCTACATCACGCACTCTTTTGTGCTGAAGAAAGAAGAGCCCCCACTTTGTGAGTATTGTGACTCTCGCCTCACCGTGGAACATATCCTCATTGACTGCCCCAGATACCAGGATGTCAGGGAAAAATATTTTAGAGCCACTAATTTAAAAACACTATTCAATAATGTCGACCCTGGGAAGGTACTGGGCTTTATCCGGGAAGTGGGATTGTCTACGAAGATCTGATTTCTAAACTATGTAGACATGTACTTTTTACATTATATTTTTACCAAATTATTAAATTTTTACTACCTCTACTATTTTAATCGTGAATAGACCTTGATTTTAATGATTTTACTGTATAGAATTTGACCTTTGTTGTGTGGAGGGAGAGTGGCCCTTGAGGGACTGCAGGCACGACATGGCCTAAATTGTGCCGATGTGCCCAAAACCACAAAACCACAAACCACTTCAAATTGTAATTGACACTTGTCATGGATTACAAGAAGACCTTAAACTTTCCTTAACTTGATTCGTCTGTCTGTCTGTCTGTCATTTTAAATCTTTTTATTGATTTTGATCGATGTCACCGTCTGTCCTTTGTACGCAATGGGCCATTACTTCAGTGAAACACATTTACAGAGTGAGGCGACCTATCTTTTTACAAAATATTTTCTTTATAAATATTTGAAAATTAGAAAACAATTTTTTGTATCATAGAAAGCAAATATAACAAAGTTTTGATCATCAGTTTATTTGATCTCTTTACATTTAAAAAATATCACAACGCAATAGGAAATGAGAATATTTAATATGTTAATATTTTGTGTTGTTGGCTAGGAAATGGTGTGCGTGTGGCTAGGTTATCTTATTTTTTAATTATGCATTTTTTACAATGAAATAAATACATGAAAATGATAATGAAATGTATAGAACTAAATGAAGTAGCATTCAGAGCTAACTAATGTACGCACAAAGCTAAATGATGTCACGTACAGAGATAAAAGGATGTCACGTACAGAGCTAAATGATGTCACGAACAGAGCTAAATTATGTCACGTTATAGCTAAATGATGTCACGTACAGAGCTAAATGATGTAGCGTACAGAACTAAATGATGTCACGTACAGAGCTAAATGATGTCACGCACAGAGCTAAATGATGTAGCGTACAGAACTAAATGATGTCACGCACAGAGCTAAATGATGTAGCGTACAGAACTAAATGATGTCACGCAGAGAGCTAAAGTGGTCTTATATCTTTTTTCCATTAGCAAAAGAGCACCACATAGTGTGGCTGAGTGAAGTAAACCGCTTGGCTACCTATCAAGAGGGGACTCGAGCTCAAATCTCAACTCGAGCTGTGTGCTGAGCGTCTAAAGGCAGCATGGAAACCTTCTCCCAGATAGTCCCTTCTCCCCACTTATCACGATGGAAACTCTAGAAGGATTTACTCCTAGCTTGACCACAAACTGGCTTTGCAGATGATGTAGACTATAGACATTATTGAAGAAGTTACAAGATCTTACTTCAAAATGGGATTCTGCAGGTAAAGCAGATGGTATGTAAATCAGTGCTGATAAAAGCCAAATACTAGTTTGTAGAGGAGATAGTGTGAGATGTTGGCATACAGTTGAATGTCCAAACATGAGAAGACGTTGACTCTAGAGGGTCCAGTATAACGAGAGATGGAGGCTCAATAAAAGAGATAAAAGCCTGTTTTAGCTTGGCATCCACTGACAGGAGCAAACTCGGGAAAATCTGAAAGAGAAACGACCTTCCAAATAAAATTAATTCTGTATTCTTGAACAGTAATCTACTTTATCCTATGTTGTTGTCAACGTTGGACACTGAACGCTGTGGATGAAAGAATAATTGAAGCCTCTGAGAGTAAATGCTACAGAAAAGTGGCTGGGTATCAGATACCAGGAAAAGAAGACTAAGGAGTTTGTACCTTTACTGGTCAACACTCTGGAAGAACCCTACTCCTCAATACTAGGTCTTACGTCCTCCTTCAAGGCACTGGTGAGGGAACAGAACAACAAAGGTCGTCCGAAGAGAAGCTGTCTGGACAACGTACAAGAATGGACGTACTGATGAGAACAAGCTGCTGACCAAAGAAAAGTTGTGAGCAATTTTGCCACGCGAACTGTCACAGCACCTCTAGGACGAAAGTTGAGAGGGACAGATGACTAGGGAATAAACTCTGCTTTTATCAATGTGTCTTTCTAGGTGTTTCATAAGGTTTTGTGTTTTGTATTTGTAAGTTATATTTCAGTATGTATGTATTTTTATTGCTTTACTTTTTAGTCTTCTGTCCTAAAGTAACTCTAAATTTAGCGATTTTACATATGGTGTTACTTTAATGTATTAAAACACCAATTGTTTATAACACTATGTAGAATTTATCGTGATAAAATGTGTTATTTCTGCTTCATGCTGAAGACCTATTACACAATAGCTGTAAGGGACTAGGTTCAATCGGATGAACGAAAAGCTAGAGAGATGTATTTGTTTTTAGCTGAATCAGACTGTCTCGGCTGTCTCTTTAGGATGATATTCAGTCTCAATAGAAAGCTGATTACTCTTGTGTAGGCTGGGCTTGTCTTAGTGTGAAATGTTTTCCTGTCCCTAAAATATGTAGATTTAGATCTGGGGCATGTAGTTATATTAGCATAGAATTTAATTCTATTTCAACATTGTATTAAGTGCTGGAAATGTGGATATTTGATCGTCTTGTGAGCTAGTGCGATATAAAAACATGACTTTCATCGTGAACAACACATTCAGAATATCTGAAGATTCAGCATGTGACTTGGAATCCTAGAAAGTGACATGACCGATGACATTGACTTTTCCAATGGCGCTAAGTTTGAGGACCTCGTTCTCGTTTACCACGTGACGTTCTGTCCATCTTGTGTCCTGTTTTCTTGGAGATGTTCACTCACATTAGGTCAAGTTGGCTCAATTTGGATTCATTCAAACTCAGCTTACCGATGGGATGAAAGGTTATATTCTTGAGTCCAGGCCCACGGGTACCTTTGCTACGCCACTGGACTTACTTATGACTGATTCTCTGTTTTACTACCAATACTCTGCTTCACACACATATATATTAGCCGCTGCCTACATTTTCAGCCAAACTAATGAAATGAAAGAACTAATTATTATTTGTAAAATAGGGTTTCTATTTCTAAAACGTTTTCTCTATGCTATTTTGAGAATTATAAGATAATCTGATTTGTTCATACACACGCACTTCATTCCCTTTGCAAGAACGTTATCATTCAATTCCATACACATGTTTAGTCTTTGGAATAGTTTTTTTTTTAAACCAATTGTATACTTTAATACCGTCTGTAACCCTCTCTCTCTCTCTCTCTCTCTCTCTCCTTTTCTCTTTCTTTTCGAATCTCTTTCTCTCTTTTCCTTTCTTTCTCTTTCTCTTGTTTCCCTATCTTTCACTCTCTTGTTACTTTTCTTTCACTCTCTTTCTCTCTCTATCTCTCATTTTCTCTCTTTTTTCCTCTCCGTATCTCTCTAGTATTGTTATCTTTCTATAGCGTAATGTCAATTTTTTTCCCTCAGTGAATAAAAAAAACAAAATGGTGGTGAGGACTCAATACATGAGCTATAGACTTGTCACTGTTAGGCAGTGCTTTCATCTTCTCACAATAACCACTATAGTATTGTGGCATGTCAATAGAAATGAATCTATTAAATATTTGCTGATTTCACGATTTTACAATTACTAGTTGTTAGATAAAATGATCAGATGATGAAAAGAACAGGGTATGAAGTGACCGGGGATGAAGTGACCGGGGATGAAGTGACCTGGGATGAAGTGACCGGGGATGAAGTGACCGGGGATGAAGTGACCGGGGATGAAGTGACCGGGGATGAAATGACCGGGAATGAAGTGACCGGGGATGACGTGGCAGGGAATGAAGTAACCGGGGATGAAGTGACCAGGAATGAAGTGACCTGGGATGAAGTGACCGGGGATGAAGTGACCTGGAATGAAGTGACCGGGGATGAAGTGACCGAGAATGAAGTGACCGGGGATGAAGTGACAGGGGATGAAGTGACCGGGGATGAAGTGACCGGGGATGAAGTGACCTGGGATGAAATGACCTGGGATGAAGTGACCCGGGATGAAATGACCTCGGATGAAGTGACCTGGAATGAAGTGACAGGGGATGATGTGACCTAGGATGAAAACTTAGAATTCTGACATGTATATTTGTTATGTTATTCAAATTAATGAGGTGGATTTTAAAAAAATATTAATATTCCTTTTTTCTTTTTCAAGGACCAAGATAATAACCTTTTTTTTCCTACACAGAAAATTAAATAAAAATTTAGAACATATGATAAAAAATTCTAGTCTTATTTTCCACATGAATGAGTTTTTTAAATTGTTCCTGAAGAATTAGGGCATTGAAACATTGTCCCGGAGAATCAACATCAATCTGCTTTATTCTGTGTGTTTTTATTTTTTGGTGGGAAATGGAAAACATTAATTGCTATCAGATGTTTAGAACAGTTTGGAAGAACGTCCTCGTCCATGGACAACGAAACAAAACAAATCACGCAATTTGTTTTCACGTTGTGGATGCTGAAAAGGATAAAAAATTACATCAATTTAGTTGAAACCAATTTTGATTTCAATTTTGTTCAAATAAATACTCTGTTTGTTCGAGCTAAATGTAGGCACAGAAGTAGTTTTCGTTACCTATAATGATGGATAAAAACAAGTAATATTTAATGTCTGGAAATTATAGGATGGTGTCATGATAGGTGCCAGGCTAGGATGGGTACGAGTCCATGATTAGTGTTAGACTATGATGGGTGCCAGTGGTTTTTGTAATAACAAATAGTGGAGCCATCGGTGTGATTACGTCCTAAGCGTCATGCATGTAGTCATGCATTTTAACCAATGACCGAAATTCTGCTAGGTCACTGGTTTTCCTGGCTAGCTCAGGCAACCCATTCCATGCTCTAATAGCACTAGGGAAGAAGGAGCATTTGTACAAATTTGTCCTGGCATATGGAACGAGAAATGTGCCTTTATCTTTGTGTCTTTCTGTGTATTATATTCGAAGTTTTTGTATTTGAAGCTTATGGTTCAGTGTTTTATGTATAATTGCTACTTTACTTTTGAGTCTTCTGTCCTGAAGGCTTTCTAAATTTAGTGATTTTACTTAAGGTGTTACTCTAGTCCAGTGGTTCCCAAACTTTTTTGTTCAATTTCATCGACATTTTTTTAAAACTAATTTCTATCTATAGTGAGTTGAAAAGTGAAAAAGTAATTTAAAGCTACATATTAAGTTCTATAGATTTATCTTTTTGTTATTGATAAAATTCAAATTAAAACCAATTAAAATAAAAATTAATACGTATTGCTGGAGTCACCAGACACACTGGAAATGTCTTTTTGTAGGTTTATCATCCGTTGCTACAGATGTTATATTTCAAATAGGAATTTGTTGTTCTATGAAGTAGTGCTTCAAACATTCAATATTAATTAGTTAATTATTTTGCCTTAAGTATCATGGTAAAAGTTTTCCCAAAGAGCAGTTTCTCGTGTATTTCTTGATCTTTCACGTGTGGCTCAAATATTGAGTCCGCGAAGATGTTATCACTAACAGTAGAAGGGGCGAAGCCAGTAAGCTTTGAGCAGGAAGGGCTCATTAGCCTTGGCTGGCTACCCACCTAGCAGAAGTGAAACTGAATTTAAATCTCTGCTGCCTTGCAAATATACTCAAACATCACTACACCCTGTCATAGACTGTGACACCGCTGATCCCAAACTGTATATGTGTCGTTTGTGCAAAAATTACATAATAAGCTTTTAATTTTATAACTCATGCCACCGTCGTGTCCTTGAACTGTAGTGTTGCTTAAAGCAGTTCTTTTAATACCAGATGTAGGTTTGTGTAAAACAGTTTTTAAAACTACAACGGCTGGTAATGATAACATCATGTTTCTTTGGCCAACGGTTAACGAGCAGGGTGTCATCTGGGCAGCACTACGACCAACCGCCTTTACTTTTCTTACTTAAGTCAGGTACCCATTAGAGTTAGGTGGACTCAGGGGAGGCTTAAAATCCTGAAATTAAAAATTCACAGAGATTTGAACCCAGGACCCCAGGTTCGGAAGCCAAGCGCTTAACCACTATCACCCTATTTTGCTTTAAGTAAACAGAAATTGTAAGACGCCCACAAACCATCATCTTCTGAATCACTGTTCTAGTCAAATGTGAAGATTCGTTTGTAATGAATCTCACTGCTCTATTTTGTGTCTGTTCCAGTTTCTTGATGTTTTCTTGAGTTTAGGAATGCATATTCCAATTATTGGCCTAACCAAGGTTCAATAACATTTTAATTTATGTTCTTATATTTGATTTATAGAATTCTCTTTTAATAAACCCTAATGCTTTGTTTGAGTTTTTGATAGTTTTATCGATTTGGAGATTTCATTACAGTTTTTTATTTATTATAACTCCAAGTATTTTGCGTTTTGACATTTTTCTGGGTGGAAAGACATGCTCCAATTTGATTCCCATTTCTGTAATTCATGTAATTCTCTTTGTAAAATATCTGAGTCTTGTGTTGTTTTTATTGTTCTATATATTATGCAATCGTCTGCAAATAATCTGACTTATGTTCCTGAAGTAATGCAGTTTAGTAAATCATTTTTGTAAATTAAAAATAGTAGTGGACCTTAGACTGTTCCATGAGGTACACCTGAGTTTACTATTATTGGTGTTGATTTAGAGCCATTTATTATTATAGTTTGTTCTCTCCCTATCAGAAAATCTTTAATCCACTGATGCAATTGACCATCAATGCCAAAATGTATCTAACTTCAGATTCACTTTCACCTATCTCTTGGTCTGCTGAACCCTTGGGGCACATCACACAAGATCTGTCAACCTTCTTTTTCCATTCTTCTCTGTCATTTGCCTTTGATAGAATTTCATTCTGATTGTTACGATCATCAATAGTTCTAGATGTTACAATAAACTTGATGTTAAGATGTCACGTTGAAGCAAAATCAATAATCGTAATTGCAGAGGATCTTGAAATCGTCTTTTAATAAGATGATCGTATAACAGTAGCTAGATCTAGTTGATAATACGATCATTCAGAATGTTGCCAGTTGATAAGAGGATCATCTAGAAGTTGCCAATCGCTAAGTCGATCTAAGTATGTTACTATATTCAATGAAGAAACTTCTCTTCGTCTAAAACAAATGCTTTAATTCAAAACTTGGAAAAGCTATTCACAAATAATTACAATGGTTAAATGTTTGTAAAATGTTTTACATGTTTCGGATGTTCCTTCAGAGTTGAAGATAGTTTACTTCCTAGTCCAAACCTCCCGCAGGACGACGAGGGATGGGAGCGGGCAGGGTTTGAACCCGGGACCATCGATAAATCCGAACGACAGTCCAGCGTGCAAACCGCACGACCAGACTGAATAAATATAATTCTGCTAAATAAATGATCTACACAATAATGTAAAATATACGTCTGAATCCTAACACGTTCCGTACGACACTAAGTAAAAATCTAGAATCCTTTTCCCGGGTATAGCGTTGTCACATGTCTAACAACCCCTCGTTGCAATTCCAACCAATAAATGCAGCTCAATGTACAATAATTAATACTTAAAACCAATCATATTTATTTCCAAACATAATCCTGCTGCGTGATAGAAAATTTCCCCGAGGTAACTAGTTCTGGCTGGTAAACTTTGGCGGCTGTGTACGTGACACTGATAATCTTTCTGAAAATATTGAAAACTGCCTTTTTACCTGCCTGGCTGGGCCACTTCGGGGGCCGATTTTGAGTTTGTGTTTCCACACAAACTACCTTTGTAATCTTGTTAGTACTGATTCTTGTCTTGTTAGGTAAAAGAAATAACTGAGAAATTTCAGTTAGATCCGATATTGGGTGTGGTAGAAATAATGTGTACAAAATTTTTATCAGACAGACAGACAGAGTTCGTTGATGTAAGGTTTTTGAAAACAGAGAGAGAACAAGAGCAGTTTATCAACTATTACGCAGCTACTCTCGACTCCGACTTTGACAGTAATTTTTTAACCTTTCAATATTGAACTACATTTGAATGAGTAAAACATACAAGCTAACAAGTTCTAACCCCGTGTGTGTTCGCTGCTCACATTCAATGCACACACACTTCTGATGTTTTACTGCTACAATTGGTGGTGGTTTTGGCTTTATTTTTTCCCACGTCAAAAGATGTCACGTGGTGTCGGAGATAAAAAGGAACATTTCAAATCTCAAGTGTCAAACTCACTTAATTATAATCAAAGTCGACAGTCTCAAGACGTGCCCGTGTCTCTGGTGTTATCCGTGTGTGTGTGTGTGTTCTTGTGAGTGCGTGTGTCTATGTATGAGAGAGAGAGAGAGAGAGAGAGAGAGAGAGAGAGAGAGAGAGAGAGAATCAATAACAATGACGTCCATCAAACAAAAATAATTAGTCGATGTTCAAAATTTTCTTTGGTATCTGCCTAAAAACATTGTTCCGTCAGTTCATGGTTTCAAAACATCCGGAAGATTTAAAACAAAAAAATTCTAATTCAAATAAAAGCGAGGATAATATTTTTTTAAGTCAATCACTTAATCTCTTCAACAGAAAACAGCAACAAAAAATGACTTAGAACACAGCAATCAAATATGTAATTTCTTGATGTTTGAGAACAATAATAATTGTAATACAAAGATACGAGCATCTAGTTTGACGTGGAATAGAAAATGGAAATCAAATTGGAGTACGTCTTTCCACCCAGAAAAATGCCAAATTATTAAAAGATTAAAAAAATAATAAAATAAAAAAAAATAAAAAGTATTTCCTTTCTTCTTCCTAAACCCAGCTATACAGACTAAAAAAAACTCAAAATATTTAGAAATAATAATAAACTATAATTAATAAAAATAATAATTAATAATAATAAATTATTATGGAATTTACGTATGACAGAAAATTTTTATAATAAAATCAAACTAACCATTAGTTGTTTTTTACAAATGAAAGAAGAGTATTCAACTCACGTGTTACATTCCACCAAACTTAGAATAAACTTTCTCTGATTGAAACCCTTCAACTCACGTGTTACATTGCACCAAACTTAGAATAAACCTTCTCTGATTGAAACCCTTCAACTCACGTGTTACATTCCACCAAACGTAGAATAAACCTTCTCTGATTGAAACCCTTCAACTCACGTGTTACTTTGCACCAAACTTAGAATAAACCTTCTCTGATTGAAACCCTTCAACTCACGTGTTACATTCCACCAAACTTAGAATAAACCTTCTCTGATTGAAACCCCTTAACTCAAGTGTTACTTTGCACCAAACTTAGAATAAACCTTCTCTGATTGAAACCCTTCAACACACGTGTTACATACCACCAAACTTAGAATAAACCTTCTCTGATTGAAACCCTTCAACACACGTGTTGCATTCCACCAAACTTAGAATAAGCCTTCTTTGATTGAAACCCTTCAACTCATGTGTTACCTTGCACCAAACTTAGAATAAACCTTCTCTGATTGAAACCCTTCAACTCACGTGTTACATTCTACCAAACTTAGAACAAACCTTCTCTGATTGAAACCCTTCAACTCACGTGTTACATTCCACCAAACTTAGAATAAGCCTAATCTGATTGAAACCCTTCAACACACGTGTTACATTCCACCAAACTTAGAATAAGCCTTATCTGATTGAAACCCTTCAACTCATTAGAAAATAAATTAAAAAAATGATACAAAAACAAAAAAAAAAGGAACAAACACTAAACCAGCAACAAACTAGAGCTGTATGATTCATACAAAAACGAATATTCACAATTAAAGCAATACCATTCATACAAATCACTAAATATAGAGACACTTTAGGACAGAACAAGTAACTATGATTACACTAATACACACTTAGATATACAACATCACATCTGATAAATGCTCAGACGCAAAAATAAAGACCCATTTCTTATTGCATATTCTAGGACAAATTCATACAAGTGCTCCTAGACAGCCAGGCATACTAATGACTCTAATTAATATGTAAAGTTACCCTTTCAGACACTTATGATTAAATTATGCGTAACAAATTCAACAGTTTTTGTTCAGACCTTGCAATCTATGGGGAAGATGATGTAAAGGTCATCAGGTTATATGGCCCTGACCTTTACTTTCCCCAACTTATTTCAGGTACCTATTTAGAGCTGGGTGGACTCAGAGGAGTCTAAAGATCCCAAAATAGTCTTCACCAGGATTCGAACCAGGATCCCTGGTTCGGAATCCAAGCGCTTTACTGCTCAGCCGACACGA
Source organism: Biomphalaria sudanica (assembly GCA_036873155.1). Taxonomy (NCBI): domain Eukaryota; kingdom Metazoa; phylum Mollusca; class Gastropoda; family Planorbidae; genus Biomphalaria; species Biomphalaria sudanica. The sequence goes on from JAZGLO010004301.1 coordinate 24,216, forward strand.
ATACTCGAAGTGTTTAATTATCTACACTTTTAGATCGTAAATGAAAGATATGATGTAATCTCTGCAAGATTCAATGTTAAAAAGGGTCAAGTAATATACAATAAAAAAATCAATTCCTACTTCACCTTTTGATAAAATAGTGAATATATATAATATAATATAGTGATATATAGTGATATATATATAGTGATTACACAGGGTCTGTATAACTGACCAAATATGTCCGCATTACCATGCTTTAAAATAACTCTAGAAATAAAAGAATGAATATGTTTCACGTTTGCAAAGAGGTGCTAGGTGTCACCTTTATACAGGTTTCACCTACACACCCCTCACATTTCCCTTATAGAGACGCCCTTGCATTGAACCAGCGTACATGAGAATATTTTGTATCAACATCTCATGTCTACATTCTACATGATGTCATAAACTGACAAAAAAAAAGTCAATCTAAGACGCCCACAGAACGATTAATCTTGCTTAACCTGTAGTTTCCTACTAAATCCTCTTCTTTCCCGCCCTCCTTTGAAATTTTTTTGTTTACTAACATGTGAACCTTTCTGTAAAGGGCAGCACTTAAACGCGTGGCCCTGACCGAGTTTTTTAAATATATATTTTGCCAGAAGTAATTAGCCATCGCTGAAAATTATTAGCTTGATTTTTTTTCCTTCTGTGAACTTTCTACAAACCTTGTCATTGGACTAAGAGACGGTTCCCGAACCAATGGGGTTGTGTAAAACTATACAGACCGGAAATAGAGACTCCCGGGACAGCCAAAATTACTTCCTGCCTTTTTTTAGTATCACTTTATTCCAAGACCAAATGTAATTTCATAAAAAGGAGATTCCAATCTAGATGCTCTATAACATTTTTATTATAACAAGGGGGAACAATCTAATAAGATTTGGTTTTTGATCTGCGGAGAGTTAGCCGGATGGTGTCAACAGAGTATAATTTTATGATGGTTAAAGTTCATGAGTAACGAGAGTTACTTTTAGTATAAAGTTAGCTAAATATTGTTTTAAATGAAACTAGGAGAATAAATGTGTAATGAAAGAGTGGTTTCAGATGAGATTCAGTTACATAATACCTGTATTGTTCTTTTATCAGTGAACATAAGCCAGAATCTATAGTCATACACATATATACGCATTACAACCTAATGCACTGACTTTGCAGTGCGTGTCAATGCCAACTATAACATTTTATACCTAATTAAATGGTGGACCAAAAGGGTCCGTAAGTTGTCCATCTTGTGTCCTAAGTGCATTTAGATTCATCCCCTTTTTGATCTTCATGTTTCTTAGGTTGGTTCAAAGCAAACGTACGTAGTGCAAAGTATGTTCAGATAAAAAGCTAAGTCCTAGGATTGAACCTAACGACCGTTTTGAAACTATAATCTAAGACAAGAAACTCTGTTGGAGTTACAGGATGGAGCCGAATGAGAAGATTGAACATTGTAGAACCGTAACATTCTACAATACAGCAGCAAGTTCATAGGATTGAAGATCAATATGAAAGAAAAAAGTGAATCGAAGACATAGAACTTCAAGCACTTTAAAGGGGGGTAACTAAAAGATGACTTGTACAACAAAATTAGAATACTAATTCTATCTATCTATCTATCTATCTACTCTCTATTCTTCTATCTACTCTCTATTCTTCTATCTACTCTCTATTCTTCTATCTACTCTCTATTCTTCTATCTACTCTCTAGTCTGTCTTCTATCTACTCTCTAGTCTTCTATCTACTCTCTAGTCTGTCTTCTATCTAATCTCTAGTCTTCTATCTACTCTCTAGTCTTCTATCTACTCTCTAGTCTGTCTTCTATCTACTCTCTAGTCTTCTATCTACTCTTTAGTCTTTTATCTACTCTCTAGTCTTCTATCTACTCTCTAGTCTTCTATCTACTCTCTAGTCTGTCTTCTATCTACTCTCTAGTCTTCTATCTACTTTCTAGTCTTTTATCTACTCTCTATTCTTCTATCTACTCTCTATACTTCTATCTACTCTCTAGTCATCTATCTACTCTCTAGTCTTCTATCTACTCTCTAGTCTTCTATCTACTCTCTATTCTTCTATCTACTCTCTAGTCTTCTATCTACTCTCTAGTCTTCTATCTACTCTTTAGTCTTCTATCTACTCTCTATTCTTCTATCTACTCTCAAGTCTGTCTTCTATCTACTCTCTAGTCTTCTATCTACTCTCTATTCTTCTATCCACTCTCTTGTCTTCTATCTTCTCTCTAGTCTTCCCTCTACTCTCTAGTCTGTCTTCTATCTACTCTCTATTCTTCTATCTACTCTCTATTCTTCTATCTACTCTCTAGTCTTCTATCTACTCTTTAGTCTTCTATCTACTCTCTATTCTTCTATCTACTCTCTAGTCTGTCTTCTATCTACTCTCTAGTCTTCTATCTACTCTCTAGTCTTCTATCTACTCTCTAGTCTTCTATCTACTCTCTAGTCTTCTATCTACTCTCTATTCTTCTAACTACTCTCTAGTCTTCTATCTACTCTCTAGTCTTCTATCTACTCTCTAGTCTGTCTTCTATCTACTCTCTAGTCTTCTATCTACTTTCTAGTCTTTTATCTACTCTCTAGTCTGTCTTCTATCTACTCTCTAGTCATCTATCTACTCTCTAGTCTTCTATCTACTCTCTAGTCTTCTATCTACTCTCTAGTTTTCTATCTACTCTCTAGTCTGTCTTCTATCTACTCTCTAGTCTTCTATCTACTCTCTAGTCTTCTATCTACTCTCTAGTCTTCTATCTACTCTCTATTCTTCTATCTACTCTCTAGTCTTCTATCTACTCTCTATTCTTCTATCTACTCTCTAGTCTTCTATCTACTCTCTAGTCTTCTATCTACATATCTCTTTGTCTTGTGTCTGTATAATTATATCAAAATGATCAAAAACGTACACTGCGAATGTAACTGTAATTCAATGTTAAAAACTTCCTGAAGAAAAACAGGGCTTCCGTTGAAGGTACTTTTACTTTATTAGTTCACTCAGGACACATCACTTTATACAAATAAATAGCTCTCACCACTACAAGACAATGTTTCTATTTTCTCTGATCCTCAAGCGAATTAAAGACCTTCTCTAAAGACCTTCCTTTATCGATTTGACCCTCTATCCTTCCCTCGGCGTCAATAAAGACAAAAATATCACTACCAGCAACACTCGTTTTTTATTTCTCTTCTTTTTTTTTTCTCTTGGAAATGTCAAAAGACAATTGTCAAGGATCATTTTGGTGCTCTTCAGAGCTGAAAGTAAAGTTAGACACCCCGACACCACTGTGTACATAAACCTTCAAGTTTTGACCGGAAATGTCTGACTCAAGAAGGAAAGAGAAAGGGAAAGACTCTCTTTGAAATATGGACATTCTCGAAGAGAAAATAAGTCGATGGACAGTCTGATAGAACAAATATGGGTCCAGGGGAAAGTCTAGCGATGGGGGAAAGTGACATTGTACTTATTGATGGACATGTCAGAAATGAATCGAAAAGTCTGTGACCCAAAAAATATTGATAACGAAAGAGATTTTGTTCTCTCTCTCCTTTAAACTAAGCAATAATAGAGAGAGAGAGAGAGAGAGAGAGAGGCACGCAAGAAAAATGAAAAAAAAAAGATGCACTTGAAAATTGTCTTAACAACTGATACAAAAGTCAATTCAGAAACATTTCAATTTGAAGCAAAAGAGAATACATTTATTGGAGGACATTTTTACAATCATTAACTCGTACACGTTTTAACGGTTCTGTTTGTAATGGCTACTGGGTCCAGTTTTGTACATTTGATCGTCTTTATGTCTGTCAGGTTCAGAGCTTGAAAGTTAACGAAATAAAAAACTCAATTAGAAATTCAATTTTATGAAGATTTTCATCATGTTCAAAATCTGACTGCGTGCACATACAAAGTCTTTATACAAGTTGATCGAACAAACTAAACCCTGTAGCTCTTATTAGAGAGAAACTATAACAGATCAAACAAACTAAACCATGTAGCTCTAATAGAGAGAAACACAAACAGATTGAACAAACTAAACCTACTAGCTCTAATTAGAGAGAATCACAAACAGATCGAACGTATAAACTTTATTTCTATCATAAGTAAGGGCTCTGAAAAAAAAAACCCATACATCTTGATCTTGTTTATCCATGAAAAAGTCTCAAGATAAAAATGTTCCTAATGATAATAATGATTTAATATTGATTATTACCAGCGCACCGGAACGTCTTAGACTGAACGAGCAATCCAGAGCAAAACTTATTTCATTTCGTTTAGTAATCAGATGTTTACAATGAACAAGAAATACCTCAAAATAAACAAAGCTTGGTTTGAATGACGATCAAAAGTCTGAATTCGAAATCTGAGTCTCGAGCTTCTATAATTCGAGCTGTTTGTATCTGAAAAACCGTCGCCTCTGAGCGACAGAAGTACTTATTAGGTTTTATAATCTATAAAATGGTCTCTAGTTTACATTTTTTTGCGAACGACCAAAATCTATACACAAGACTTATCTTCCCTTAGCTTAGTACATTTTTATATTTAACAACATTAATTAATTAAAACTAATTGATTTAAAAAAAAATTTTACTTTTTTATTGATTCATCCGTTGTCATTGGCCATGAATAATTGTACAAAGTTTCAACTTGCTCCGCCAATGGTAAGTGGGAGAACTCACGTGTACAAAGCCCCCACCCAGGCAGTGAGTTGATAGAAGCTTTGTACATAAAAAGTAAACAAAATTATGGGCTGTAAAGTTCTTGTCTTTACTTTGTTATAACTGTTGCCCAGAGAAATTAGAGCGAAAAATTGGATCCTGGCCTTAAACCCAAGGATAACATTCGTACAAATTTGTGAAGCTGTTTTATGAAACACTGGGGATCCAGAAACAAAAAAACAACAACTGTTGTCCTGTTTTATTCACTGCTACAACGCGAGTTGCTTGTATGCAGGTAAACATCGGACTTGTTGGTCTCGGCTGGGGAGTTCATGCTCATTATATCTGACTCAGTTTCAACATTCTCAAATTACTCACTTAACTTTTGCACAAGGACGTCACGTCAGCTTGCTATGGTGTGCTATTGTTTGTGGGGTGTGCATTAAAAACAGATCAATTTAGTCGCCTTTGTATGCAATAAACAATTATGAATTGAAGGGACTTTACAGATTCGGAGCAGATCTACAAAATAATAAATAAGCCTCTAAAAATAATAATGATTATTAATAAATAAATTCCATTTTCACGTATACTTGTAGAATGAAGTTGTACTGCGTATTAATGAAGTGTTGGTATCTACACTTATAAGTTAGTTTTCTATATGTAAAGTGACAATACGGTAAGTTACTTTTGTAATTGGTTTAATAGAAGGAAAATTGTTAGTCTCATAAGAAGCAAAATAAAAATGATTAGAATCAGAAAAATGTCTTATAATAATCATGTTTATAATTTAGAAAAAAAGTGTTTTTGGTTTTTTGTTTGTACTGTATTTATATGTGCATTTCAGTTCACTAGATTTGATTAAGGTCCTTGATCTTGTTAAATAAACATAGTCGCCTGGTCTATCACGGCACACAAATCGGAGATTACTAAGTTTAATCAGGATGACCCTAGCAACAATTGTGAAAAAAAAGTGATTTATGTAGGAAGTGAGCTCTCATTTCGGACAGTAGGGCTGCTGTCCCTCAACCTTTTAGGTGTTTTTTTTTTTTTTTTTCCTCATTGTGGGAACATCATTGCCTGACCATTAAAGCTCTTAGCACCCGGATAGTTTTTGATGGGTGTGAAAAATGTGGCGGTCACCGGCGACAGCGACATGACACCTTTTAACACCTTCAGGTCATCCACACGACAGATGTGCTTTTGGCTATTGTGTGCATATGTATGTGTGCGTCTGTGTGTGCTTCTGTGAGTGTGTATGTATGTGTGTCGTTATGATTTGTGTGTGTGTGTTCTATGGCGGATTAAAGCCGGTGTGTATATTTGTGAGGTGTGTAAAACAATAAATGAGACATAATTTAGTCACTATCGTATGAACAGCCAATGAAACAATAACATTTTAAAATAAATCAGTTCCTACTTCATACAACTAATGTCCGTCTTTCATTATTCAGTCTAGTTTTCTTTTCTTGTAAGACTTTACTATTGCAAGAATTCTTTCCATTGAGCTTTGAACAATCATTTGCTATTTATAGTCCAGCTAATGATTTTACTAGGGCTTTTGGATGTTATGTCTGTTATCAAGATGGTAGGGCTACATATTTTGTCCAACATAACGTAATTAGTCCAAAATGGTGTGGTCAATAGGTCAGCGTGAATGTGTGTAAGGGTAGATGAGATTTAGTTTTTCTATCGTAGATAGTCAATGTTGGACGTTGTTTTTTTTGTTTGAATTAATTTATCGATCTACATACGTATTTATTGATCTACGTACGTACTACTTGTAAATAAGTTGAATAGTTAAGTGTTTCATTAACTAAACAGTTCTGAGTTGTGTCTTTGGAGAGTATGCTCATGCTCCACTGTTACACATGTTAATATGTTTTCCTTGTCAAAAGACTAAACTAGGGTTTGGAGTGGCTTCCATTGATCCAACCTTCAAGACAACGACATTTACAACCAGCCAGGTCCACCACTGTGTGGTCGATTACCTAATATTTTTTCCCCAAAGATTCTAGGATAATCGTTTTTGAAATACCGTTCACTCAGTTTCCAATTTTAAAAAGAAATTTGAATAAAAACGACAACAATGCAAGCTAATAGTAAAACTGTAAAGAAACATTCTGAATTAATAGAATTGAGACAAACTTTTTTCAATTTGACTTCTGAATTAATAGAATTGGGACAACCTTTTTTTTTTAAATTTGGCTTCTGAATTAAATATAATTGGGACAACTTTTTTTCAATTTGACTTCTGAATTAATAGAATTGGGACAACCTTTTTTCAATTTGACTTCTGAATTAATAGAATTGGGACAACCTTTTTTCAATTTGACTTCTGAATTAATAGAATTGGGACAACCTTTTTTCAATTTGACTTCTGAATTAATAGAATTGAGACAACCTTTTTTCAATTTGACTTCTGAATTAATAGAATTGGGACAACCTTTTTTCAATTTGACTTCTGAATTAAATATAATTGGGACAACCTTTTTTCAATTTGACTTCTGAATTAATAGAATTGGGACAACCTTTTTTCAATTTGACTTTTGAATTATTAGAATTGGGACAACCTTTTTTCAATTTGACTTCTGAATTAAATATAATTGGGACAACTTTTTTTCAATTTGACTTCTGAATTAAGAATACAGGACTAACAACAACATCGAGTCGCTTAACCAACAAATGACTTGCAGACGCTCACAATTAAAATTCTCCAAATGTCCAAATATGGTCCTTCAAGTAGGCATCTAAGCATTCTAACAAATATGGTCCTTCAAATAGACATCTAAATGTTCTTACAAATATGGTCCTTTAAATAGACATCTAAGTGTTCTTACAAATATGGTCCTTTAAATAGACATCTAAGCGTTCTTACAAATATGGTCCTTTAAATAGACATCTAAGCGTTCTTACAAATATGGTCCTTTAAATAGACATCTAAGCGTTCTTACAAATATGGTCCTTTAAATAGACATCTAAGCGTTCTTACAAATATGGTCTTTCCAATAGACATCTGAGCGTTCTGTCAAATATGGCCCTTCATATAGACATCTAAGCGTTCTGTCAAATATGGTCCTTCAAATAGACATCTAAGTGTTCTGTCAAATATGGTCCTTCAAATAGACATCTAAGCGTTCTGACAAATATGGTCCTTCAAATAGACACCTGAGGGTTCTGTCAAATATGGTCCTTCAAATAGACATCTAAGCGTTCTGACAAATATGGTCCTTCAAATAGACATCTAAGTGTTCTGACAAATATGGTCCTTCAAATAGACATCTAAGCGTTCTGACAAATATGGTCCTTCAAATAGACATCTAAGCGTTCTGACAAATATGGTCCTTCAAATAGACATCTAAGCGTTCTGACAAATATGGTCCTTCAAATAGACATCTAAGCGTTCTGACAAATATGGTCCTTCAAATAGAATATCTAAGTGTTCTTACAAATATGGTCCTTTAAATAGATATCTAAGTGTTCTGACAAATATGGTCCTTCAAATAGACATCTAAGTGTTCTGACAAATATGGTCCTTCAAATAGACATCTAAGCGTTCTGTCAAATATGGTCCTTCAAATAGACATCTAAGCCTACTTACAAATATGGTCCTTCAAATAGACATCTAAGTGTTCTTACAAATATGGTCCTTCAAATAGACATCTAAGTGTTCTTACAAATATGGTCCTTCAAGTAGGCATCTAAGCCTTCTTACAAATATGGTCCTTCAAATAGACATCTAAGTGTTCTTACAAATATGGTCCTTCAAAAAGACATGTAAGTGTTCTTACAAATATGGTCCTTCAAATAGACATCTAAGTGTTCTTACAAATATGGTCCTTCAAATAGACATCTAAGTGTTCTTACAAATATGGTCCTTCAAATGACATCTAAGTGTTCTTACAAATATGGTCCTTTAAATAGACATCTAAGTGTTCTAACAAGACTGTGAAAATTGAATGTTCGTATAACTAGTTAGTTGAAAAGAATCTTTTAAATGTCTCAGCATTTCACGCGCCAATTTGAAAGAGTAAATCTAATCCAATGTAAGGAGTTAAGTTCCCCTTTCAGGCTTTCAGATCCATAGGGCAGATGATGTTAAGGTCATCTGTTTCTTTGGCTAACGATTAATACGCAGGTTGTCATGTTGCCAGCACATAGACCAAGCGCGTATACTTTCTCCAACTAAAGTCAAGTACCCTTTAAAATTGGATGGACTCAGGGACGCCCTAAAAATCCCTAAATTCATAATCCCAGTCTTCGCCGAGATTCTAACCCAGGATCCCAGGTTCGGAAGCCTAGCGCTTAGCCACTCATCCACCGCGCCCCCTTAGTCCAATATACTTGAATCGAATATGTCTGCGAAAGCTAGGGGAAGACTGTACACAAACATTGACATAAAAACATTTGTCTGTTTCAAAAAATGAGATTTCATCAGATAAAATATGACCTTTCGTTTCATTAAATATAACAAACAGACAGGCTAAACATTAAAACTGGGAAAACACCCAGACAAATAGTTCAGAGCTGTACCACGTGACCTAACTCAAAATTTCAAGGTCGATGTCTTCAAGTTGAAAGTGATTCTTATCTTTCCAAAAAGTGGGAAATTCCCGATGTTTTAATCATTTGTAGGACTTCCCACTGCAATAAAAATAAAATAAAAGTGTTTATGGGTATTAGCATGGGCGTAGCCAGGGGGGGGGGTTGGGGTTAACCCCCCCCCCCCCCAAATGAAATTCTCTCCCTGCAGGGGGGGAGGGGAGACGGACTTTAGTTACTGATTTTTTGCTTTGATTTTGTTTATTTTAGGTTCGATTTTAAGTCTAAACCATCACTTACCCCAGTGCAGCCAATGAGGTTTTGAGTCAAAAAACCTCTACCACGGGGTTTTGAGTTTAAAACCCTTTACCAGGGGGGCTTGAGTTTAAAACCCCTATCAGGGGGTTTTGAGTTTAATAATCCCTACCAGGGGGTTTTGAGTTTAAAACCCCCTACCAGGTTTTTTTGCAGTTAAATCCCTCTCTTCTAAAAACAAAACAAAAAACAAAAAAAGCAAACGACAATCTTCAAATTCCAAGAGCACAGTTAAGAAATATTTTGATTTTATATCCCCCTATTCAATATAAAAAAAAGCAAATTACACACTCAAAATTCTATGAGCGTAGCCAATGGGTTTTGAGTTGAACCCCCCCCCCCTCTTCATTAGGGTTTGAAGCTAAAAAATACCTCTTCAATATAAAAAAAGGAAATTACGCACTCAAAATTCTATGAGAGTAGGTAAATCGGTTTCGACTCAGTTTTGAGTTTAAACCCCCATTCAGCGGGGTTTGAAGTTAAAAATACTTCTTCAATATGAAAAGAAAAGTAAATTATGCACTTAAAATGTTATTAGCATTGCTAAATGGGTTTTGACTCAGTTGTGAGTTTAAACCCCTTTCAGCGGGGTTTGAAGGTAAAAAATACCTCTTTAATATAAAAAAAGAAAATTACACACTCATTAATCTATGAGCGTTGCCAAAAGGAGTTTTGAGTTTAAACCCCCCCTTCAGAGTGGTTTGATGATAAAAAAAAACTCTTCAATATAAAAAAAATGCAAATTACGCACTCAAAATGCTATGAGAGTTGCCAAAAGGGGTTTTCAGTTTAAACCCCCTTTCAGTGGAGTTTCATGCTAAAAAAAAATATAAAAAAAGCAAATTACACACTAAAATTATTTGAGCGTAGCCAAGTCGATTGGGGGTTTTGAGTTTAAACCCCTCTTCTACAGATGGCTTTTCTTAAAAGTTTAAGACCCCTCCAGATGATTTTGAGTTTAAAATCCCCCTACAGAGAGTTTTGAGGTGGGAAAACCTCCATCTTTAATATTATTCTAAGGCAAACTAAAGTTACCAAATTCTATGACCGTAGCTAAATGGGGTTTTGAATTTTTAAAAACTCCAGAGATTGTTTAGTTTAAAATCCACAACAGATGATTTTAACGATAAAACTTCCCTTTTCGATATAAAATCTAAAGCAAACTACAGTCACCTAATTCCAAGAGCGTATTCAAGAGAGGTTACACATTTCTACCAGTGGCGGGGCTCAAGTAATAAAGTGCATTAAATAGTCATCTGCCGAAATTGAAAAAGACTAAATGTGGCTCAACAAAGATGGCTAAGACAGATTTTTGGAGTCAGTTATAGAGATCGGGTCTAAATGAAGGAAATCCTATGCCGAATCGGGAGTCGACACCTTAATAAGGTTGTGACAGAGCGTCGCATGAGGTTTGCGGAACAAAATGAAATACGCATACTATGGGTTGCGATCACATCCTAGTACAACTTGGCGCCAGTAAGGCAGTAAGAATGGATTTTTGGTTTTTAAAATAAAATATTTTAATAGCTGGAAAATTTACTGTAGATACCTCAGAATATTCATTTTGTTGGCTTTCAATACCAGAAATAGTGCTTGGCGGCGGGGCTTCGCCCCGCGCTGGGGGAGCTCCAAGCGCTCCCAAAAACCCTTGTTGACAATAGCGGGGTGTCTACAATTTTTCCACTAACTCCAGGAATAAACATTCTATGGCATAATAAACGTCTCCCGAAAAAATGAAGGGTCAGAATGTTATAATGATTATGTACACACACACACACACACACATACATACTATTAATTTTTTTATCGCGAGGGGGGGGGGGCCTAGGGGGGATTTTCCCCCAACCACCCCCACCCCCCCCGAAAAAAAAATCTCTCTACGCCCATGCGTATTAGTAAAAATCGTTAAACCTCTTTTACAGAGCTTATATCAAATCACTATGTCTGTCCGTTTGTCTGTCTGTCTGATAAAAATTGTGTACACGTTACTTCTCCCACACCCAATGTCGGATCAAGTTCAAATTTATCACAATTATTTCTTGTATCTGACAAAACAAAACAAAATAACATACTAGTTAATTAACTATAGGTAATTAAATATTTCGTTGGTATCCAACAAGAGAAGGAAATAGTACTTGACAGATGTGAATTTGAATTAATCCCCTTGAGTAAGCTAGAGCAGGAGTCTGAATTGAACCTTTTGAAATGCATTTAAAAAGCGATCACTGTAACATTCACACAGATACCCCTCTTTAATCCCCCTCCCCTTCACAACTGGTTCTGACAAATGACAGGATCATACCGTACAGACATAACCAAGATTGTCATAACCCCATTTCGCCTCATCGTAAGATTGACTAAGAACATTCCGAATCAAATTAAGGAAAGCTATACTAAGGATATCATGGAAAGGAGGGTGTACAATTGGCTATCTGATGGCTATACATTTGGATACCATGAGACAACAGGTGCCATATAATGGGCTATCGGGGGCCCATTCATCGGGCTCTCCTGGTCAAACTGGGGACCATCAGTTGTACTAATCGAGAATGAAGGAAACCATGCCACTAGTGAACAGCTCTTGGAATGAGCTCATCATGTTCGCTGAAATGGACAAGATGCGGTCAAAGATGACCATTCCGGAAGAGTCCAGTAGTCAATATGATTTCCCCAGCACGTACAATACGTTACATTGATCTCTAGCTGACCACACAACGAATCACCACTCAAGGTCACGTATCTGTTTTAATGTCTGTGCCCGAGTCTCCATATCAATATGTCTAGTCGTCTTCAAAGTCCAACTCTTGACGTAATATCTGCAGGTTTCATGTTTTTAAATTTTATTTTTAATAATTCAAGTGTTTATTTAATTGTCTATCCGGTAGAAATGATCTGGTTTTGTAATCGAGATATTAACATCTGTAGGCATAAAAACGGACTAAATCGGTGCTCACATCTTTCTAATATTTCTGATTGGTTTACTACACACACACAAATATTAAAAAATCGCTTAAAAGTTTTTTTTAATTGAAATCTTGCTGCAAAACTTTTGGCACTGGAGAGATTGTTGTAAAGAGATTATTGTAAAAAGATCGTCTTCCGACGCGTTCATAGCAAGAGTTAGGTCAATGTAGGAAGGTCTTCCACTTTTTTGTGTGTTTCTTTTTGTTTCCCATTTTGTAATCTCTTGGTATTGAACTTTAAGCACACACACACACACAGTTTCACCTTCACCTTTACCTTCACCTTAGTCTGTTCAACCGTTGGAGCATCACACGTGGTCTGTCGACCGTCTTTCTCCATTTTTGGCCTTGAATAGAATCTCTTTCACTGACCAGCCCTTTCATTCCTTAAGGATGTCTTCCCATCGCTTTCACCGACCAGCCCTTTCATTCCTTAAGGATGTCTTCCCATCGCTTTCACTGACCAGCCCTTTCTTTCCTTAAGGATGTCTTCCCATCGCTTTCACTGACCAGCCCTTTCTTTCCTTAAGGATGTCTTCCCATCGCTTTCACTGACCAGCCCTTTCTTTCCTTAAGGATGTCTTCCCATCGCTTTCACTGACCAGCCCTTTCTTTCCTTAAGGATGTCTTCCCATCGCTTTCACTGACCAGCCCTTTCATTCCTTAAGGATGTCTTCCCATCGCTTTCACTGACTAGACACATACACTATGACAGTTAAATTACAGAGACTCAACCTAATCAAATACTCAGAAAGACACAAAGATAAAGGCACATGTTGTATTCTATATGATAAAACAAATGCTAACAAGTGCTCCTTCTTTTCTAGTTCATGTCTAACTCAGACAGGAGAACCAATGACTTAGCAGATTAAAAGTTTCTAATTAACAACTCGACTAGATAAATACATTAATAAATATAGGACGTAATGATCTTCTCTTTTGAAAGAACCTATGTAATTTCTAGGATAAGAATGATACAATTCTATTTCAAACCAAACTTAGTACGTAGAAAATGATTCTGTTGCAATGACCAAAACATTTCTAGTTGATCATTAAGTGTCACTCTATTTCAGTCATAAACACTTTTCCTGACAAGGAGTGTTGACTATTAGTGACTATTAGGCAATTATGTCTAATTTATGCATGTGATTTATCCCGTGAATTTTGAGATTATAACGAACGACAAATTTAAAATAAGAAAACATTTTTTTATAATATTTTTTTTCTGTAACTTCAAATGCAATGCTTTTTTTTTTAAAATATCACATACAATCCAGTATACAATTCTTTAAAAATATCACATACAATCCAGTATACCATTTTTTAAAAATATCACATACAATCCAGTATACCATTTTTTAAAAATATCACATACAATCCAGTATACCATTTTTTAAAAATATCACATACAATCCAGTATACCATTTTTTAAAAATATCACATACAATCCAGTATACCATTTTTTAAAAATATCACATACAATCCAGTATACCATTTTTTAAAAATATCACATACAATCCAGTATACCATTTTTTAAAAATATCACATACAATCCAGTATACCATTTTTTAAAAATATCACATACAATCCAGTATACCATTTTCTAAAAATATCACATACAATCCAGTATACCATTTTTTAAAAATATCACATACAATCCAGTATACCATTTTTTAAAAATATCACATACGATCCAGTATACCATTTTTTTAAAATATCACATACAATCCAGTATACCATTTTATAAAAATAAAAATAACTTCAATTTTCACAACTTTTTTTTCTCTCTTTGCTGTTTAGTTTAGAAGGCAAATAAAAAAAATTCAATGTAGCTTAAAAGCTGAAACTAAATTTAGGGGTCAAGGCAAAATACGAGTTCAAGATAAAACAATAACAGAAATGTAAAATGAAGCTAGATTTTTTGTTTTGTTTTACGGACCAGATGTGCAGAAATGTGTTTTCTCCTACTGAACAGAAGGTCAAATGCACACAGGTCGAGATAGTCTAGTGCGTTACTGTATTGTGTTAGGTGCTATGTGCGCTAAATATGTGTTTAAAGTAACTGCATGATTGAGTTCAACAATATGAACAGAAAAGGAAAGAAAAGCATGTGTGACTATATGTTGTTGCCACTATTTTTATTAGACTCAGTAACAGATGTAGCCACTATAATGATTATTTATCCACCAATCTTATATCAACTTACTCTGTGTGTCTGTGTGTCTGTGTGTCTGGTACAAATTGTGTACACCTTATTTCTCCCATTTCCCATTCTCGAATCATGTTGAAACTTTACATAATTTTTCATTGCCCCTAACAGTATAAGAATCAATTTTTTTCCAAATTTAGCCACTTAATCAATTAAGTAATTAGTGGTAATTGAATAATTTATGTTTGACATAGAAAATAGGAAATTACACTTAGAGCATTGCGATATGTTTCTCTAATAAATCCAGTTCTTTCCCTTGTATTTTTAATATCTATATAAATAATTCTCTTCTTCGCTGAAGTGTTTGGACGAGGAGAAGAAGTAAAGGAAAGATTACTCTCTTATTTCTGCGGATAGAGATATCCCACGAACTTTACGAGCCTTGCGTGTAGCGAAGTCATACAGTGTATCATGAAAATTTTATTTCCTACATAGATCACGCTCAATAGCAACAATTTACAAATGTTTCAATTGTTGATCTAAAGTAATTCTTCATTAGTTTGAGGCGCGAGAATTTCAGGAGATTTCCAGGAGCTCCTGGTAAATCGACAGGAGGCCGCTGGAAATCTGTAATAAGTTATACTATGGTTTAATTTAATAATTTGTACACCTAGAATTAGCGCGGGTCCTATGAAAGTGCGGGGCCACCTGCGGTCACCTAATGCCGGCCTCGCAAAATAGCGGCGTATGCTACGCCGCCGGTCGACTAGTTTTTTATTATTTTGCTTCTTTGACTTGCCACAAGCGCTCTTATTTAGTCTCTAGTCAAAATGTTACTATTACATTATTTTAATGTGACTTAAAACATTTCAAGTAATAGCAACGTGTGTTTTTGTAACTAGACAAGGGCATTGAGACGTTTAATTTAAAGTGGACTAGATTTAATGAGTCCACCCAACTCTAATAGGTACCTGGCTTTAGTTGGGGAAAGTAAAGGTGGTTGGTCGTTGTGCTGGCCATAAGACACCCTGCTAGTTAGCCGTTGGCCAAAGAAATAGATGAACTTAACATTATCTGCCCTTTAGATCGCAAGGTCTGAAAGGGGAACTCCACAGATATAATGTATAGCCACTTGGCGATTAACTATAGCATAAAGATTACATTAGCAGTAGATATAGATCAGTGAGAACAAATTGTTGTCACTATTTCACTCTACTTAATTTACTAATCAATTTGTAAACAAAAAAATATCTGTAAAAATGTGGTACGTTCTGGCTGAGAAATTATTATTAGGCCCTTAAATAGAGCGTTCTTCGTGAAATATGGATAGTTAAGGTTAATACTGGTGTTGCGTTTAAGGATTAGTGCAGCGTTTCTCAAAGTGTGGGACACGCCCCCAACGACCTCGTAGATTTAAGTTGCGTTGTCTGGCCACACACTACCCTCGTAAACTCGGCTCTAAGTCAAATTTCTTTGTCACTTTCCTTGGTGACACACATTGTTGAAAAAAAAAAATGACATCGAATGTGTACTAGCGTCTCAATCCCGTGGTGAACAATAGAGGCAAGTTAAAGATGTTAAAGTATTGCGGCATGTGGACGTCATTTAGAGACTTGACTCTATGATGAAGGTTTCAACAGAGAACGACTTTCCCTCCAATGCCTTTCACCCTACCCCACCACCAACCACCCACTCTTTACACCATGTCATGAAGAAAAAATCAGTAAAAAAACAAACAAACAGACAGAATCTCCAACCGTATAGAGGAGGCGAAGCGTGGGCTCTGTGTTAACAGGTTTCAACTGGAGGGTCCTATTGCAAGAACTACACAAAGTGAAACACATATTACATCTAAGTAAGAATGTGTTCAACTCCTCAACTGTCACACACATATATTACATAATATGACACACATATATCACAAAATATGACACCAGACTTGGGGAAATCTCCTAACAAGGAATTGGAGTTTTTTTTGTTGTTGTTGTTAATTTTACATATTTTTAGGTAAGTTTTTTTTTCTTTTTATGTTCTAAAACAAAAACAAAAAGATAAATGAAAGATAATATATCGACAAGTAGAAAGGACTATTGTGTTGGGGGTCGTTTATTGGGCTCGTACTGACGCCTATTATTAGGTTTGTATTGGAAATTACTATTAGGACTTTGAATAGAGCGTTCTGTGTGGAATGTGGATAGTTAAGGTTAATATTGGTGGTGAGTTTAAGGATTAGTGCAGCACTGCAGCGTTTCTCAAAGTGTGGAACGCGCCCCCGACTATCTCTGAAAGGTAACGGGACATTCTGACAAATTGGAAGGGAGAGAGATGGCAAAAAGAAAGTTTTTATTTTCATTGTAATTATTAAATCATGTTTGAATATGAACACAATAACATTATTAAATCATGTTTGAATATGAACACAATAACATTATTAAATCATGTTTGAATATGAACACAATAACATGATTAAATCATGTTTGAATATGAACACAATAACATGATTAAATCATGTTTGAATATGAACACAATAACATTATTAAATCATGTTTGAATATGAACACAATAACATTATTAAATCATGTTTGAATATGAACACAATAACATGATTAAATCATGTTTGAATATGAACACAATAACATGATTAAAAATAGGGTTAAAAACAAGTAAAATACTAAAACCAAAACCCCAAAGTTCTCATTAATGTGTATCAATTAGTTTGGATCAGTCATATAATTAAATTTGTAATAGATCTAGACTAACAAACCTGTGCGATTAGATATAATTTTTTACCAATTGTTTTGGTTTAGCACAATTTCCCGATTTTAGCGTTCTCACTACTCTATGATCCTATCACTTCTCTGGACCAGTTGGAAAGGCGGGCACAGAACGGGGTCTCAGGGTGCTCGCTGTTTAAATGCATTTTTTTTTAAAAAGAGAACGGCCTGAATTCGAACTTGTGGGAGAAATTACAACCCGCAGATAAAAAACAAAACAAAATTGGGGTTCCAGAGATAGATAAAGAGAGAGAGAGAGAGAGAGAGAGAGAGAGAGCGAACGTAAAATATCAATAATTCACTTGCTAAAAAATATGTTAGGTTGATCATTAAAATGAGGTCCGTTTATTATAATTAAAAAAAAGGGACCAACGGGCGTAGCCGGTGTGAACTAGCGCTATTAGAAACGTAAAACTAGAACCTGATATATTTGTGCGAAATGTTTTGAAGATTCTTTTTTTTTAAATGACATTCTCAACACACTCGTGGTCCCCACTGGAGGAGTCTACATTATCCAGATCTCTATCTTCTAAAAAAGGGAAGGGAGGGCAACGAAGGCACCCACTTATTTAGGGGCGGGGGCGTCATCCGTCAAAGTTCGAGAAACACTGCATTAGTGTTTGAGCTTGAGCTGTAATTTAAGTTTTAAACAAATTTGAAGTTGCCAGCACCTACAGTGTGTCATTCCATAATGCTGAAATGAATGTTAATGCTGTAATGATGGGGGGTCACATATTCATGTAGTGTATTTATCTCTACATTTTTTTTTTTTTTTTTCTATAAAAAATTTAGCTTTTGCTGATTTTCATTATCAGCTGCATTGTGGTTAATGATATTAGCATAGACTTCACTACACAGTTCTCCAAGCACTGAACTAGATGTTAAGGCTAAGTCGGTTGGGACGATACATTTGACTGTCGCGCACTATCATATTCAGAGATCTACACAAGCATAACAAACGTAATAGCTGATCTAAACGAGGATTCTATTTTTAGTATTTGTTCACGTGATCGTTTTTCCTTAACTTCTGCCGATAACT
Source organism: Biomphalaria sudanica (assembly GCA_036873155.1). Lineage (NCBI taxonomy): Eukaryota > Metazoa > Mollusca > Gastropoda > Planorbidae > Biomphalaria > Biomphalaria sudanica. The sequence continues at coordinate 42,669 of JAZGLO010004301.1, forward strand.
TTTTTGTTGTTATTGTTGTTGGAAGGTTTTTTTTTTTCAAAGGGAGAAAACTCTTCTAAGGTAAACGTTCCAGACGATCAGAAATTTTTAATAGTTGCCATTCTGAAGTGTACAGCTACAGCTTTTAACGCATGATTTCGTCACGATGTTGTCTTCTAATGACTTGTCAATACTGCCCAACTCTACTTATTGAAAACGTACCTGATACAAGGTGGGCAGACGACAGCTTGAGTTGTAGTTTTCTAGTTCTCCTCTTGACATGCTGAAATTATTGCATGTGTGTCTGGACAAAACATTGTAATTTGATATGAACCAAAGTCAAACAAGCGATACTGCTACATTAATCACTTAGTAGCAATTAGGTTTGAAATCGCCAGACAATTTAAGATAAAGAGATGAATTTAATAAGAAGTAAAAGCTTGAAGTTTTTTTTTTCATTTTATTTTTATTTTTGTATATTAGTTATCACTGTACAACTTTTTGAAAAGAAAAAAAATCGACCAATTTATTCTGCAGACTAAAGAAATATTGTGTACATTGTCTTCTTTTATTTTTCGTTTGTTTGTAGCTGATGAAGGCCTCGTGGCCTAATTATGTTTTTACTTAGGTCCTAGACTTTGCTTGTATGTCTTTTGCATTTTCTTTTGATTTTTAATTTGAAGTTAAAGGGTTAAAACTCTTATATCACTACAGACAATACCATCTCTAAACTAAACGTTAAGACATGCACTGCACCCTTTGATTTATTCCCAGGTCTTATTTAGTGTCTAAATACAAAGTTCAAATAGAGTACAAAAGACGATAAGTTACATTCGATAAAATTGTTTCAAATAAGAATGAGGATACTGACATTACCTAAAGTCGTATGGACATCCAGCATTCCCTTTAAATATGTCTGAAGTCGTATGGACATCCAGCATTCCCTTTAATTCTGCCTGACGTGGTATCGACATCTAGCATTCCCTTCAATTCTGCCTGACATGGTATCGACATCCAGCATTCCCTTCAATTCTGCCTGACGTTGTATCGACATCCAGCAATCCATTCTGTCTGACGTCATTGAAGGTGCTATCCTTCTCTGTTCCTCACAGTTCTCAACAATATCCTGCAAGTCTTCTGTCTGTGGTGGAGTGGCTGGGGTCTGATGTGAATGTTGGCCTGTTATTTACAACCTGAGCTTTGTTTGGAGCTTTATTTCCCGAGCGCCTCACGAAACCTTCTATCAGTTCCCCCCTCCCCACAAATAGGCATTGAACTGAATGCACTGAGCATGTCATTAAGACGCACTGTACAAGAGCTTATAAAAAATCAACTTGTATCTCCCAGCGTATATTCCGTTTACTTGTCAATGCTAAACCTCTTTACTGCTTAATAAGGTCATCTTGTTTTTTCAAAACTTAAAAATAAAATGTGTGCAGACATCGCTCGAACATTTACCGAGCCAAAAAAAAAATGTGTGCAGACATCGCTCGATTATTTAACGAGCCAAAAAAATGTTTTTGTTATTATTCAAATCAAAATGTATAAAGGGAAGTAATAATCTTCCTGCTAATGCGTGTGTGTGTGTGTGTGTGTGTGTGTGTGTTAACGTTATTAATAACTTTGAAAATAGAGAACGGATAATGGAAGCTTATTATGTTTGCAGTTTAATATTACAGGTTTTGATGTATTATACACTGTACCATGTAGTATGTATCCAGTTCTACAACCATCATGGCTTTGTTATTTTGTAATGTATATACAATAAAAGAAATTACGCAAAGTGCAAATACTAGCCAAATATCGAAAGTCATAATTTACAAAAGTTTTCTTTAACGGCACACTTCCCAATTTTTGAGAATTTAGAGAAACTCCTCGTTTGTTTTATAGGTCGGAATATTTCCCATTGGTTTCCACATAATAATTGAACCAAATTTTAAATTTAATTTTATTTTATTTTCACTTAGAAAACTACCGTATATTAAAATGTACAGTATAAGCCTCAGAAAAATCAAGATTTTAAATGACTTTAATGGTGCCGTGTTCTTGAAGAGCTTAACTTCTCAATCAGGCACGATATTGTAAAGCTCAATTCTACTATCTGGTGAGACATCACGCCGCCAGTTTCTAGATACAAGTATATACTTTCACCTTATTTCAAGATTAAAAAAAAAACAGCTTCTCACAAAAAGATTTTAGGAGACTGAACTCTAATAACATAAACGTTTTGAAATAGCAAGATACTTGTCAGATAATTATTAAAATGTACCAGAAATCATTAGAAAGGTTGAGTTTGCATTTTTATTTCAAGACAGAATTTAGGTCAGTTCAAAGTCTATAATCAAGTTGTTATAGTGTTGTGTTACTTTTTCCTTATTGAGAAGAACTAATACCGTAAAATTAAATCTTTCTCTTCTAAATGCTTATAAATGATTCATGTGTAGGCTTATAGCTTACTTGATCCAATAAATTATGTGTAGGCCTATAACTTACTTGATCCAATAATTCATGTGTAGGTCTATAACTTACTTGATCCAATAATTCATGTGTAGGTCTATAACTTACTTGATCCAATAATTCATGTGTAGGTCTATTGCTTACTTGATCCAATAATTCATGTGTAGGCCTATAACTTACTTGATCCAATAATTCATGTGTAGGCCTATAACTTACTTGATCCAATAATTCATGTAGGCCTATAACTTACTTGATCCAATAATTCATGTGTAGGCATATAACTTACTTGATCCAATAATTCATGTGTAGGCCTATAACTTACTTGATCCAACAATTCATGTGTAGGCCTGTAACCTGGATCCAATAATTCATGTATAGGCCTATAACTTACTGGATCCAATTGGGACACCTTTTCAAGCCTTGTGGAACCCTAGTATGTCTCGGGACCTAGTTTGGGAAACATTGCTGTAAAAGACACACCAGCTATTGAAAATGACCAATTAAATGTAATAGGGGGGAGGCAGAAGGCGTGAAATCCCAGTGACATTAGAAAGTGGCATAATGGGGAGTGTTTTCACTGAAAAAATCATTTGAACAGTTATTAGGAAAGTTGATCACATGACCACTATTCAAATCAATGTTTCTTTTTGAATATTAAGTATGTACTAAGTAACTATCTCTACGCAAATCATAGAATGTAGTTAATGGTACATCTCTACTGGTGGGAAACTAGGACTATACGTTGGTTTGGAAGACTAATTAAAAGATTTAGAGGCAGGGAACTCTATAACTCAAAATTTCCCAGAACATATCCCAGCAGAAAATAAAACTTCAATGAGATAAAGAATTACATTGTAAAAAAAATAAAAAATTATTAAATTACATTTGTACTGTTTTATTTAAAAAATAACCATAGTAAAAATATATATGGCTCCTCTGTCTCGGAAGACAAAAAATGCGCCCAAATGAGTCACTGGCTTTGGCTACGTCTTGAGACGGGGCAGAATTTGGAGTGACTGATCAAGCCAATTCTAGAGCTGCAGAGTTTGCCACAGTTCGTGCATGTATATGCATATGTCCTAGGGCTAGATGTCAGGGCAGCTTTCTTCTCTCTCTTGACTGATGCAGCTTCGTTTCTTTTGCACTCGGCTAAGTTCGTACCAGCACGTACAGTCTGTCTCCATGCTGTCCGGTCTTGGGCTATCTCCTCCCACATACTTTGGTCGATGCCCGTTGCTCTCATGTCTCGCTTGCAGACATCTCTCTAGGTTAGTCTTGGGCGGCCCCTGAGGTATGACTACCTCTGCAAGCTCTGCCAATAACCATAGTACAACTAGTACAAATAGAATGGGTAAAATTGGAAAAGGGGGGGGGGTAGGTCTAGACTAAAACAACTGCTCTCTCATAAAAATAAACAACAACTTTGTAATTAAAATGATGTACATTTCAGATCTACAAATGAATCGAAAGATCACGGATAAGGTTTTGTTTAATTGAAGACTTAAAGATTGAATGAGTAAAAGAAAACTCAAGTCTTTCCTTGAAGGTAAGATTACAATAGAGCTATTTTTAGACTGCTGCTAAGGACTGGTTGTTTGTTTGTTTTTTATCATAAGCATACTAAGGACACTGCTCGTTCTTGCTCCATTAAGATATTCTAGACTTTCAATGTGCACATAGAATCTTTGCACAAGAAACATTGAGTTTTTTTTTCACATGGATTTTTATCAAATAGAAAAAAAAAGTAATTTTCTTAGATTTCAGAAGAGTAATTGAAGCTCTGAGCTAAATGGCAGAGGACACTCCTTTCGGTATAGAGAGCTTAGTGCCTTTGGAAATAACTGTGTGGATTGCTTTTGAGAGTAACTGTAACTGGGAGTTAACTGTGTGGAGTGCAAACAAGCAGTTTTAGGGGCAACAAATCACTCTGGTCATTCAATAAGTGTCAAGCTTCATGACAAGTTTACGTTTGTGAATTCTTTACTAAATTTGGATTATAATTTGTATTATTGGTTGATATAGTGATTTATAGTTTGTTCAATCTTTTCATGATTTCTACTTGAGGATTAAAATTAATTTAATTCGAAAATTAAAATTCAATTATTATTTACTACGATTGGAATTTGAGTCATCAGATATAATTTCTGAAGTACCTGTAACGAATCAACGGCCCATGGCTAGGTGAACTCTCTCTTGTTATCAAACGTCATTCATATACTAAGAATATACCTACTTTAATGTATCTTGTATTAACCGTCTCTCTGTCTTATGGTCTCTTTGTCTCTCTCTTTCTCTCTGTCTCTATTTCTCTCTTTCTCTCTCTCTCTTTATTCTCGTTGTCTGTCAATCTCGTTTCAGCACTTTCATTGAGCTACCCAGCCTTTACAGCACAAGTCAAGTGGAAGCAATTAGTTTTATCACTTACTAGTGTCAATGCGTCGATCACTATTGTCACCGAGTATGTCTTGCTTCGGTAGACATTTTGTCGTAGACACATGGCAGATAAACCTGCGGGCATGGATCATAAAGTCAGGCCAGGTTTATTTTTCTGAACACGTCCGCTCATGCTGAACCCCTGCGTCAGACCATCAACACAAAATAATTACTTAACGTCCACTCGAGTCTGTTCAAGTCTAGGCTTGCTTGAATATGCAACATAAACAAGGTTACGTGACAGTTTGTGTGGGAACACAAACTCAAAATCGGCCCCCGAAGTGGTCCACCCAGGCAGGTTTCAATATTTGTAGAAAGAATATCAGAATAAATTCTATCAAAGGCAAATGACAGAGAAGAATGGAGAAAGAAGGTAGAAATATCTTTTGTGGTGCCCCAACGGTCCTGCAGACCAAGGGATAGGTTAAGATGAAGTCAGAGCTCCATGTAGACCTGGCCTAACTGATGTTATATAATAATTATCTATTTGATCTAATTGTTTTGTAAAGGATCAATCAATACGAAATTAATTATTTGTGTTCGAGGATATGTGGAAACATTTTTTGTGTAAATGTAGGTAGTTATAGGACTGAGATAACTTAGTAATACAATTTTGCATAAATGTGTTAAAAATATGGTAAAAATCCTCCTCCCTTACTGAAAAGACTCCTCTGTTTGTTACTTTTAATAGTGAATACTATAAAAATTGTGTAATTTTATGAAAAAACTGCTTGCATAGTTAATTTTAAAAATTTCAATTTTCAATTTAAGAAAAGAAAAAAGTAGCCGTTGCATCAGATCTTTGAATGGTCTAAAATATCAAGATGTCAGACTTTCAATATCTTTTTTCTAATTTACGAGATCTAAACGGGACGGACGGACGGACAGAAAAAACAACCACAACTAATAGCGTCTATTCCGCTCTTAGTTAATGTGGCAGATTGCTTACGATGGTGTTGTGTGGTAAGTACCATCAAGGCTATTAACATTCCTAAGAAGATTCTCGTTGCCTGCCAGAGGGCGGTACTGCTGCCAACTTGCCACATCACCTAAAAATTCCTCATTGGAAACCGATAAAGTGACTAAAATGAAATTTGTTTCTCTTAAACGAAACTCGACCCTGGCAGTGCCAGCGAATGAATACTCATTCATTTCTAGCATAATAATAATATCCGTGAGGAAATTGGTTGTAAAAATGTTGCATTAAGCATAATTATACATTATTAGAGCAAAAAATGTGTATGATAGCACACAAAATATATATTTATACCTAAATGATACCCCAGTTTCACTTAAACCATTAAATGTAAAATTTAGTGATGAACGACCTTCTCTACCGGCACTCAGGACATGCCTGGGTCGCAGTGCCATTCAAACTCAAAGATAGATAGAGAACGCCTTCGGCCACAAAACCCAATAAACCTCATCCCCACTTGGCCTTCGGTCAACATGTCCAGAAAAAAGACTTTATCTACAGACAGTCAAATGTAACACAAAAGATAGGTAAAACAAAATCAATTTCAAAGCATCTTTCTCAGGATGTTCTTTCTCCAACAAATCTAAGCTTTTCAACCTCTTACAGTCTTTTGTTTCTCTTCATATGTGCAGATAATAATGACACAATTTAGAACAAGTACAGACATAATGATATCGATACATCTCTTGGTAGTATTTCATCAATAATTTAAGTTTGTTTTATTTCTAAGTCTTTAGGCTGGATGATGCATAACTTTGAATTTTCGACTGTTGTTAACGATGGTTTATGTGGTCAATACATTGACCAACCGCTTTGACTTTTCCCAATGAATGTATCCTTTAGACTTGAGTGGATTTAGAATCTTATAAAAATCAGGACATTTAAATTGCCGATCTTATTCGGGGTCATTCTCGTGTCTTCTCGTTTCAGAAATTCAACGCTAATATCAAAACGCCCACATTTTATTGAATGGATTGCCTGAGACTCTCTGTTATCTTTTTATAAAAGTCCAGTAGGGAATGGGCGCAGGCGCCATTATCCCGATTAGTCATTGGAAATGATTTTATCCAGCGATCAGATGTGAACCGGAAGCTCTTCACCTCTACTCTTGTCTGAAGATTCTACAATGACAGCGTCCATTACTGGCTTTACGAGACGTGCCGCACTTCGGAAACCGACCCGCTTGGTACAAGCCGCCAAAGGCAGCTCTAACCACTAGGGTTTCTTCGTGTTCCTATTCTATAGCCGCCTCTAGAACCGTAAAGCGACCGCCAATCCAGCTTACCAACAATCATGACGGCCCCATTTGTGAAACGGCGTGGCGGACTTGTTGTCAGGCTTCTGTTCCATCCTTAACCCTAGCGAGATAAAAAAAAAAAAAAGCAAGCTGTCCCAACAAAAACCCACAAAGGCGTCATTCGCTACCCGTCATTGGGCAACCTAGTTCCACTAGTAGGCGTTTCCACGGAGGAGCCATGATGAAGCTACGGAAGCCGAAATTCTTGGACTTTCTGTGACAGAATGACTAGATCCGCTGCTGATAAGACATTCTTGTTACAAGAAAATACATATAAAAAAAAAAACAGCAACAAATGTATATTTCATGACACTCACTCTCTTTTTGTATTTGTAACTTTTTGTTTGGTTCTCATGGAAACTCAGTAGACTAACCTTGTTTAGTAGATCAGAAACATCATTCATAATGATCACCACTAAGTAAGTGCCCCATAATGGATCAAATGAATCATTATAGATTATTACGGCGTTAATAAGACTAATGACTGCCAACTAAATTATTACTGCGCTTGATGAAATAGTGCACAGAGTTTTGGTGAAATACGAAAAACAAATTAAATAAATAACAGTCGATATTGCATACGACGTAGACTTCCCCAGCTGTAATATCTTATGGCTTACGACAAAATAACGTGAATAACACAACGATTAAATCTACTCATGGTGCGAAACAAATCTACGATTAAATTAGGTACATTCTTTATAACCTCACATTGTTACACTCGTTTTATCCCCCTTTTTCAGACTCATTCTATTCACAACTTGGACGTGATTTCTGGAATGTTTCATCATGTACTTCACGTGGTTAATGCCTAGCGTTATAAGTGTACATCATGTGGTCAATGTCTGGCCATAGGCGTGTACATCATGTGGTCAATGTCTGGCCATAGGTGTGTACATCATGTGGTCAATATCTGGCCATAGGCGTGTACATCATGTGGTCAATGTCTGGCCATAGGTGTGTACATCATGTGGTCAATGTCTGGCCATAGGTGTGTACATCATGTGGTCAATGTCTGGCCATAGGTGTGTACATCATGTGGTCAATGTCTGGCCATAGGTGTGTACATCATGTGGTCAATGTCTGGCCATAGGCGTGTACATCATGTGGTCAATGTCTGGCCATAGGTGTGTACATCATGTGGTCAATATCTGGCCATAGGCGTGTACCTCATGTGGTTAATATCTCGCCATAGGCGTGTACATCATGTGGTCAATATTTGGCCATAGGCGTGTACATTATGTGGTCAATATCTGACCATAGGCGTTTAATTGATGTGGTCAATGTCTGGCCATAGGAGTGTACTTTATATGGTCAATATCTGACAAAAGGCGTTTAATTGATGTGGTCAATGTCTGGCCATAGGCGTGTATTTGATGTGGTCAATATCTGGCCATAGTCGTGTACTTGATGTGGTCAATATCTAACCATTGGCGCGTACATCATGTGGTCAATATCTGGCCTAAGGCGTGTATTTGATGTGATCAATATCTGGCCATAGGCGTGTACTTGATGTGGTCAATGTCTAACCATTGGCGTTTAATTGATGTGGTCAATGTCTGGCCATAGGAGTGTACTTTATATGGTCAATATCTGACCAAAGGCGTTTAATTGATGTGGTCAATGTCTGGCCATAGGAGTGTACTTTATATGGTCAATATCTGACCAAAGGCGTTTAATTGATGTGGTCAATGTCTGGCCATAGGCGTATACTTGATATGGTCAATATCAGACCAGAGGCGCGTACATCATGTGGTCAATATCTGATCATAGGCGTTTAATTGATGTGGTCAATGTCTGGCCATAGGCGTTTACTTAATGTGGTTAATATCTGTCCATAGGCGTATACTTGATGTGGTCAATATCTGACCATAGGCGCGTACATTATGTGGTCAATATCTGACCATAGGCGTGTAATTGATGTGGTCACTATCTGACCATAGGCGCGTACATTATGTGGTCAATATCTGACCATAGGCGTGTAATTGATGTGGTCAATGTCTGGCCATAGACGTGTACATCATGTGGTCAATATCTGGCCATAGGCGTGTACATCATGTGGTCAATATCTGGCCATAGACGTGTACTTGATGTGGTCAATATCTAACCATTGGCGTTTAATTGATGTGGTCAATGTCTGGCCATAGGAGTGTACTTTCTATGGTCAATATCTGACCAAAGGCGTTTAATTAATGTGGTCAATGTCTGGCCATAGGCGTTTACTTGATGTGGTCAATATCTGTCCATAGGCGTATACTTGATGTGGTCAATATCTGACCATAGGCGCGTACATTATGTGGTCAATATCTGACCATAGGCGTGTAATTGATGTGGTCAATGTCTGGCCATAGGCGTGTACATCATGTGGTCAATGTCTGGCCATAGGCGTGTACATCATGTGGTCAATATCTGCATCTTGTGCATTGGGGATTATAATCTAAGACATGTCTACCTCAGTTGTTGGCATCTTTGCTTCTAAGGGTGTGACCAATTTATTTCCCCAATCTGAGACCTTTTTAGCTTTATTGTTAGCATCTTTTTCTTTGGGTTGTGACAAAACCATCTTCACTTTCTTTGGAAGATCTCCGCACCTTTTTATTACTCTGCCCACCCATCTCAACAGTTTGGTGTTCTACCTTGTCATGTCAATAGGCGTGTCCCAGCAAGTGATTTTGTTTCTTTATTTTTTTCAATGAGACTAGGTCCTGTGAAGGTTCAGCGACGTACTATTGTGGGATGATGGGGATGACGAATTTGAAAATTTCCCGGCCCACAACTTGAAGGGAGCCCCAAGCAGTGCTCGACATTTTTTCTACATTAAAAATTACATATTACGCCATTATCTCATGTCATGATGTTGAATGTGAAATTGCTGCAGGGGCCCCTGAAGAGGCCAAGCCTCCTCCGGGCCACCAAATCCCTTGCTACGCCACTGTGAAGGTTTCATAGTCTTTATGCTAAAGGTCACGTGACAATGTGCGATAACTCCCAAAAATGTCACAAGACATTTTGTAGGTGACAAATGAAACTGAAAGCTGAGCGGGTGGAATTAAAATTTGCTCAGACGTATCTTTCCAAAAAATATTATATACGATCTAATTTCTTGGAAGATGTTGAATTGTAAAACAGTCCCCAGTGATGCCCCGGTATGATCTCTTCAGGGAAACGAGATAGATCGAGTCAACTCAGGAGAAACAATGATTTATTTTAATAACATTTTTTTAGAATCAGTATATTAAAAAACAACAAATGTTTAATACATGTAGCTATTGACGAAAGAATCATGAAAAGAAAACTGAAAAGTAAAAATGAGATAAAACCATATTTAAACCATAAAGTACATAAATAATACTAAATAGTTAAGACTGAGTACAGAGCACTTCGCGCCGAAAAAATTAGTTTTAGGGGAGTATTTCTTCTTCGGATACACAACTTGGTGAATATTTATTTAATAAGCTTATATCAACTCACTATCTCGGTCTGTCTGTCTGATAAAAAGTTTCAAATCGGATCATGTTACAACTTTGCACAATTATCCATTGAAGCTGACAAGACATGAATCAATCCAAAAACTTAAACAATTAGTTAATTAATTGTTGGTGATCAATTATTTTGTTTGATTTCGAAATAAGGGGAATAATGCTACTTGATTAGAGATGTGGATATTCATATGGATTTAGTCCCTTTAATACCTTTAGACACGCCCTTTCTCCCACTTCCCATTCTCGAAATAAGTTGAAATTTGACATAATTATTCATAGTCGATAACAATAGACGGATCAATCCAAAAATTAACCAATTATTTAATCATTTAGTACTAATTAATAAATTTAGTTTTTTTTAGAGCAGAAATGGAGCTAAACCCTGTAATTTTCAGATAAATGGCAGTAATTACTGGTTATTTCCTCTAAGATAAGCTTTTGTTTCAAAAGGAATTCTTGTTTTTCTATTGCATATTAAATATTCAGATCATCATGTGTAGCACTCGACGTAAAGCATCCCTTGGTTGTTGTTGCCTTTTTTTTGTTCGCCCACCATCTCTTCCTGTCCTAAAAGTACTTGCCTTCATAGTCACTGCTTATGTGTCTGAAATATTTTGAGAACACCTGAACATCCAGAGACGAGACAACGTGTGGAAATAAGAAAAAACTGATTTAGAAAATCTTCAGAATGTCACGTCACTTTACGTTGTCCATGAAAATGGACATTCTACCGTTCATCAGCTTGCATTCAGGGCATAAAATGTATTCAAGGTGTCAACTGGACCGATCTAGAAATTGACATGTGTTGCAGCCATGACGCGGGAAAGGCTATCACCAGACTCATCTGGCTAGAGGGCAATCGACAGGTGCCTGCATGGGGTCATGTAACAACGGTCATTCAGAAATACTTTTGATCTAGATCTTGGTAAACCAACACCACGCTTTCATTGGACAGCCGTCACATTACACTTAGGCCAAGGATTAAAACAAACGGGACCAAAGTAGCAATAATGAACTAGTGCATTTCTTATGGCCATTGTGCCCTTTCCCTATCTGTACTTTTGTCTCTTTCTGTTTAAAGTGCAAAACACTTTGGTAGTATAATGTCATGCAAATGAAATAAAAGCAAACGATATTTTTAGTTGTTTAAAAGATTGTTTAGTTAGGTTTAAAGTTGTTCAAAACATTGTATTGTTTGTGATTGAGTCGTGCAAAGGATTGTATTGTTTATGATCGAGTAAGACAAACGATTGTTTGAGTTGTTAAAGAGATTGTTTAGTTATGATTGAAATGGTCTAGATAATGTATTCTTGTATTTGGGTTGTGACCCTTGACTTCATGGCTTGATAATTGTCCTTCATGGCATTTCTACTACGCGGGTGCTAAGAACCTATTCGTCTCTTAATTCTTTCTCTCCGTAGTTATTTTCCACGTTCCGATAGAATTATTCATTTTGTTTCACTCCCCTGTTAGGATTTAACTTTCAATAACTCTTTTGTATGTAATCAGGAAATGTTAAATAAGGTAAAAAAAATATAGAGAAGAATGCTTGCACTTTTTATAGAACACAAATTAAAGTTTCTAAAACCAAAAATGAATGTAATTTAATGGTTACAATTAATGTCGTTATCGTCTGTTAGGAGTGAGAGAGTAAAGTTGAAACAATAAAATAGAATAGGCCTTACCTTGGGGTTTGCGGGATCGAATAATAAAGCACCTGACACCCGCTTCCAGATGTTGCGAGTTTGCTTACCAGGATAATGAATTGGTTATTCTTAGGTTTTCAGGATGGCTACTTAATATTGACTATGAAGAGTAGTGGTGGTCCTTGTGCTGTCTAAATGACAATCTAGTTAAATATCAAAAGAAAAAGATGAGTCAAGGGTCCTCAAATGGATACTCGAACTTACGAACTCTTAGAAACAACGTCATTTTTTTTTTAGACCAATCTAGGATGATAAGATGACTTGTTGAAGCAACCATCAGTTTATGACTTCGATCTCTCACTTCCGACTTGAGTGAATGACTTCGTTTGACGTTGCTGTCCAGTCATTGCCTGCTATTTTTAGATTTGAGTCCTACATATTTCATTATTTTATTGGCTGCGAACTGATATAGCGACATTATTATCGCCACATGCATTATGTCTATGTCTGTTCTAGAAAGTTTTATTTCAAGTCTATAGAAGTAATAAGGTCGAAACAACCCGGATACCATTTAGGATTTATTTTATTTGGACAGAATTTAAAATAAAACTCTGACTCCTAGTTTCTTTTCTCAGAGTTGAGCCTAAAACATGGCTCATGGACAATCTCATGGACAATCTCCAGAATCGGAAACATTTACAGGCGGCCTCTGCACTTGCTGTAATAATGAGGCTAATTGTCCATTTGAATTTTTATAAGGTCAGATTGGCTCGATATATCGTGGTGGCGGTAACACGGATGGGGAATACTACAAATTGAATTAATAATAGCAATTAGTTTTGCTCAGTAGCTTATCGCTTACACCGACCATTTTTTTTCTCTTCCTGTTTCATTAGCTATTTCACTCAATAGGTTATTGTTTGGTAGAAGTGACATGAACGCAGTAGCTAAGAGCGAACTATTTGTCTAAAAACAAATTCATTCTAGACGTGTCAGTTTGTCAGGGAGATGATGTGAAGTTTACCTTTCTATGTAAGCCCAAATGTTAACCGGGTTATTATGTGGCCAAATGTTAGCAAAGGGTATCATGTGGCCAAATGTGAGTTAGGGTATTATATGGCCAATTGTTAACCAACTATCATGTGGCCAAAAGTTAGCCAAGGTATCATGTGGCTAAATAGTGAGCTAAGGTATTATATGGCCAAATGTTAACCAGCTATCATGAGGCCAAATGTTAGACAGGCTATCATGTGTCCAAATTTCGCTAGGATATCGTATGTCCAAATGTGAGCTAGGATATATGTCCAAATCTGAGCTAGGGTATAATATGTCCAAATGTGAGCTAGGGTATCATATGTCCAAATGTGAGCTATTATATAATAATATCCAAATGTGAGCTATTATATAATAATATCCAAATGTGAGCCAGGGTATCATGTGTCCAAATGTTAACCAAGTATCATGTGGCCAGCACACAATCCATCTCCATTTCTTTGTTCAACTTTGTTCCTGAATGCATTCAATCTTGAAAACTAAGAAATGTCTAAAGCGAAATACAAGCTTCAAACAGAATTGGTTATAAAGACTCTAGGCTTGTTAAACAGTTTTAATCTTTTATTTTCTTGATTGTTAACGCAATGAAGTCTCGCCCAAACATCACCCACACATGTCATACTCATGAATCACCACGTCACTTAAACATCACTCACATCCTTCACAACTATCTCACACATCACTCCCTCGGGCACGCTGGTGGCTCATGGGATAGTATTCGAATTGGATGCCTACAGAGACGACAAATTCACACACACTCAAATGAACATTTATTAGAATTTCGTTTCTGTTCAACTGCAGCTGTTAGAATTCCATCTCAAAATACTTACTCAAGCAGACATTGTGTCATTTACTGTAAAGTAAACGCATGTGTGTATGTGTGGAATTGCATGCGTATAGAAATTTTGCCATGTGGGTGCGATAATATATCTGGTTTAAATCATTATAGTTCGCATTATTTTTTTGCTTTCTTCTATTTCTTTCTTTCCAACTAAATTAAATGAATGTCAAACAATTCAATTTTAAAATTAAAATGAACTTTACGATGAAATATTTCACCAGAGTTAATCGAAGACAATAATCCGTCTTTACAACACGGAGACAAGAGTTGTCTTGACAACCTATGTAAACAAGAGTTGCTGATTTTGTTACAGAGATGATATCAACTCACTCTTTTTGTCTGTCTAGTAAAATGTGTGTGCACACCCATTCTCGGATAAAGTTGAAATTTTGCATAATTATTAACTGACGTAGACAAGATATGAATCAATGACAACGATTGAAGTCACCAATTAGACAATTAATTACTTGTAATTAATAATTTTGTTTTATTAATAGCAACAAGGGAAACTAATACTTCAGTATTCACATATTTGGCTAAATTTGTTGGGTTTAGTCCTTTAAATAATTGTTCTTCCTTACGCATTCTCCGATCAAGCTGATACATTAAACAATTATTTATTTTACCCAACAAAACATGAATCAATTTTTAAAAATACTAAATTAGTTAGCACACATGTGATATCGATTAAGGGACATATCTTCTACATTATTGGGTAGATATAGTTTTAAGGACATAGTTCTTCCCCTTTAGATAAGCTTTGTTGTTTTTTTTAAACATTTGTTTTTTATTTTGCCTGTTTTATGTTATGTTTTACGGACTTGTCAACTATTATAATGCTTGACGTTGGTACAGAGTGATCCTTAACTTCATGGCTTGATAATTTTCTTTCATGGAATTAAATTACAAATCAAAGCAGGGGTCCATAGTCGTTGTGGCGACGCCGTTTAAGCACTGTGATCTTTGATGACATTGATGTATTTGATTTTTTTACACATTATGATTACGTCTACTTTTATTAATAGCACCAGGGATAGATTTGGTTGTACCACCTCCATTGAGTCCAGACTAGCCCAAATTGTTTTCTATATTTATGTATTTCAACTCACTCTCTCTCTGTCTGTCTGATATTTCTGTCACATCCTATCTTAATATCATTCTACTGAGTGTTAGTAACCTAGAAGAATTAAAGGAATTCTTTAAACGAATTTCATACGGTTTAAAGTGCATAATGCAATAGGCAGTAAATAGTCTATTAAGTAGCGACAAAGAAAGTAAAAATCATTTTACAGAAATTTTCTATTTTCTATTAAAATTCGCTTTTTTTAAGAACTAGATTCCAGAAAATACTGGCTGGGCTGGGCTGGTTGGGTTAGGCCGGGCCGGGCTGGGCTGGGCTGGTTGGGTTGGGCTGGGCTGGGCTGGCTGACTGGCTGGTTGGCTGACTGGTCTGGCTGGCTGGCTGGCTGACTGGCTGGCTGGGCTGGGGTAGAATAACTAAAACAGTCCATGTCCAAAGAGAAAATAAAACTTGTACAACTTCTTTTGCTACCTCAATATTTTATCTCTATACTTTCCTAGTGAGTGTAAAGGTCAAGACATTCACGCTTTAAGATGATACGCCGAACATATCCTTTCAGAAGGCGCGTTGCTATCCGGTCCTCGGAAACATCTGTCAAGATTGCATAATAAAGTCACAGAAACTTGTTTCCATTGGGTGGGGGGGGGGGTTCTTTGTAGTGGCACGTGCCGTGACACACGTGGTCTATGGGGCCTTTGAGCCCTCTGTGGCCTTTGATGCCCCTGTGGCCTATGTGGTCTTTGAGGCCTTTGCAGCCTTTAAGGCATATGTGGCCTTAGTGGCCTTTGTGGTCCTTATGGCCTTTGTGGCGTTCTGAAAATTAAAAAACAAACTGTATGGAGTATATAAAAGTATTATGGTCAACAAAGTATTTGTACATTGAGCTACAACCAAATGTCATTCAGCTTGTCGTCAATACAGATGTCCGTGTAACAAGACAGAAAGTCACGAGATGTCTGTCTTTAATTCTCTGCCCAGGCAGCGGACGTTCAATTCCGATCATAACATAATTACATAATATTCATACATTTTCAGAATAGTTCAAACTCTCGACGTCAGTGTCACACTTTACAAATTCTTCTACTTCCTCGTTCTCATTATTATGTTGGAGCGTGCAAATGACTTTCAAATCAGGGAGATCTCCTTATAGTTTTCTTTCTATAGAGGTATTCTGGGCCTTGTATCTTGTTCGGGTCTCTTGATAAAGAATGCAGTTTTGAAGGACATGGTCAGCATTCTCAGGTGAGACTCCACATTGGCAGATTTCACTAGGTCCAACTTTGAGCTTCCGGAACATATGAAGTCTCATTCTTTACAAATGAAACCACATAATTTAGGCTAAAGACAAATATCACTTCTGCATGAATAGATCTAATATGGGATCAGAGTTGAACTCTCAATGTAAAGGTCGACAATAAGACTTCCGTTAGGATTAAGGACGACATTTGAAACAAAATAGTCGACTTGACTGAACTACGTAGCCTGTCCTACTTAGCCGAGTAGATTCAAGCACAAGTTTCTTCATCCAGCGACTGAGCCGGACTTAATAAGCATGCGGCATCAGGTGCAAACTTTGTTATGAGATTATTTTGTTGGAAGGATAATAACTTTCTTTGGGTCAAAAGTTTTAATTAAAAGTTTATTTTGTTTTTTATTTTGCTTTATATTAACGAAAAAAAAACAATTTTAGCGGCCCCTGAAAGTTTTGTGTGGTCTGTCTGTCAGTCAGTCCGTCCGTCCTACCCGTTTAGATTTCATAAACTAGAAACGATATTTAAAATGTAACATCATATTTCTGAAAGCGAAAACTTTTAATTTTTAAATTAACTATGCAGACAGTTTCTTCATAAATTGCACCATTTGTACAACTATTAACTAATCAGTATGGGACGTGACGTTTTAGCATATTTGTAACACATTTATGCAAACGGTTTTTGATTTAAAAAAAAAAATTTAATAAAATTGTTTTACTATTTAATACTTTCTGTCAAGCTAACAACCAACACCAAACATGGTGTATTTAACTTCAAGGCAACGGGGTTTTTAAGGGAAAAGTTTCTTTGTTGGAGCTTTGAATGAGAGATTTGCCCTTTACAAAACAGTTGTATCAATTACATAACTATGAACTATATCTGCATAACTATCAGTTAATTAAATACTTATAAATATTAACATCATAAAAAAATAATATTAATGAATCTCCGCATCCTGTGGTATCAAGTCGTTAGTCAAACTAACAATACAACAGTATCGGGAACCATTTCAACATCAGTACATCTCTTCTTTTTGTATTGACGGGGATACAATTGTAGTCGTTTATAGTTTGTAATTCATAGTTTCTGATATTCTTTCTGAAAATATTGAAACCTGTCTTTTTACCAGCCTGGGTGGACCATTTCGCGGGACGATTTTGAATTTGTCTTTCCACACAAACTGTCTTTGTAACTTTTAAATTGCATTTCTGTAACGCATATTTCATGCGTAACAAATACAAAACACTTAAATCAAGCCTTTCAGGCCTAAAGATCTACAGCGGTGGCGGCAGATGATACAAAAATAATTTGTTTTATAGTTCATGATTAACTTTGGGAATCAAGAGACCAGCACCACGACTAAGTGCCTTTACTTTTCCCCAACCAATTGCTGTACCCATTAGAGCTGAGCGGACTCATATGTGACCTAAAAATCTCGAAATTTCAAAATCCCAGTCTTCATCAGCATTCAAATATGAGAGCCTTTAGTTCGGAAGACAAGCGCTTGACCACTCTTCCACAACGCCCCCAAGAGAAAGGTCAAATATTAAAACCACATTTGGCTTTTAGACAAAGCACTAGAGTGGCCTATGTCCTTTTTGTAACCGAGCAATCGTCGACTAATAACAGTCACGTGATTAGCCATGGCACACACTGCTTAATGCAATAACATTCGCTTCCAAAAAGTGTGACTTGTGCGTGACAACTGCGATGTGATCGGCCACATGTTGATACACTGTAGAATCAAATTTAGCTTTTTTTTTCAATCCTCAGCTAATTCCCGAGTGTGTCCATACTCTTTCAACCTTGACATTACCGTACACTGCTTCTCCCCTCCCCCTTTCATCGGTCAATGTTTTAACACTTGCACATTATTGACATGAGATGATATCACAACATTTTACTGTCTCTCGCTATTTCCTCGGGCCATTTGTCGTTTCTCACATTCTGCCTGTTTCCAGACGATGAAAGTCCATCCACCTCTGAGGGTTCAGATGTACGCAGTACTGTGACCCGTACACTGAGATGACAGGTCTTGAGATAATTGACTCGATTTAGAAACTTGTATCTTAATAGCTAGCGGCCAGAAATCTGAAACAAAAATATATTTATCTGATCAGGTTTCTGTGTCATGACAAGCACAATTGTATCGTTTGATCACCAGATGGTGTGGCGGATGCAAGTTTTGTTAGAGTCACTGCCATTTCATACATTGAGTCACTGACATTCTGATAACGATACTGAATCCATATCAAGTATTTTTCTCTGATTCGTTAAGTGGGTAGCGTTATAATCTCTCCCAGCCTTTCCCCCTTCTCCTTTGTTTGAAGATGAGGTCATCTTTTAATGAGATAGATCTAAAGCTAATAAGCTTCCAACTTTTCATGTCAAGAAAACCTCTTCTCTTCAAACAGTGATCAGAAATAGTAAATGTAAATTCATAAATAAGAAGTTAATTAGAAGCTTCCTTTCCTCTACATTTATATGTAGGATTGATTCAGAAACAAACTATAGGTTTTAAATAGCACGCTAGTAAACTAGAACTTGGTGAGGGTGATAGTGCACAAGAAATGAACATTTGAAATTGATACTTGATAAACTTTTTGTTTCTGAAAGGTGTGATTAAGACTGACTTGCACAGGTCCACATGTATGACTGACATGCACAAGCCCACATGTATGACTGACACAGGTCCACTAGCGGATCCCTCCACGCCCAGTTAGCTCCCCGGGTAAAGCCCCGACGCCAAAAGCGTTTTCTTGCATTCTGCACATGCAGGTCCGCATGTATCACTGACGTACACAGGCCCACATGTATGATGGTCGAACACAGGTCCACATGTATGACTGACGTGTTTGACTGACAGGTCCACAAGAATGACTGAAGTGCACATAGTTATGTGTTTGGTGAATGTTTACAGGCAAAGTATCTAATGTGTAAAATAAATTCTCCCTTTTTGTTCATAAAAAGATTGTTTAAAGTCTGAAAGTTGAAACTATTCTCTTTAGATCGTCTTCATGGCCTCGTACAGCATGCCGTTTGGAAACAGAATCTACAATGAATCAGGAAGTTTTATCCTGTTGGTAGTCTCCCATTTCTAGATATTTCCCTGCACAGTTATATTTCAAAACTCAAGTTTATTTATGTTATGCATAGTTGATATGAATTGTATAGATCTTCTAACATCACTCGAATAGATTTCAAGTATTAGTTTACGGAGTACGTCTCTCCGTCTTACATTTACCATGAAACGCTTCTGACAGTCATCGGAGCGTTAGGTTCTTACTAGGAAGTAAAATAGTTACTGTTACAGATTGCAGCGAAGGTGCCAACGCAGATGACACGTTACATTATAAACTAATAATAATTGACTTGTGAACACCACACTGTAGGAAATGTAAAGTGTTTTGTGAGTTGTGGCTCGGAGCTAAGAAATAGTTATAAAATATTGTCGAAATGCTTTCTATCTATCAATAAACTCTTTTATTCACCTTCACCTAACCCTTATTCTGTTGGGGCACCACACAAGATTTGTCAACCGTCTTTTTCCATTCCTCTTTGTCTCTTTCCTACGATAGTACCTCTTTCAATGGCAGGCCCGTCCATTCTTATGTTGTCTTCCTATTGCTTTCTCTGTCTACTTCTTCTTGTTTCCGAGGAACTGTGTCCCCGAAGGAAGGTTTAATGCAAGCCACACGAATACTTTGTAATAGGGGAATAGAGATTTAGTGTGCGTTTTAGTTTTACAAAAGTTAGCAGGTCATCGTGAGGTCCAATCGCTCTAGTAAGTCTGTCTCTAATCTCTTCGTTTGTGATGCGGCCTTTAAATGTGATACCAGAATCCGTCTGTAGCATCTCTCTTCTATTGCTAGTATCCTTTTTGCAAAGCTTGTATTAACTCAGTTTGTATGTCTGTCTGGGTGGATTCATTTACACTTTTTTTTCTCCAATTTCCCATTCTTGGATCAAGTTGAACTTTTGTAAAGGTATTTATTGTCGCTAACAACACATGAATGAATGAAAAAAACTAGTCAATCCATTAGTGGTATTTAATCATATTTTAGATAGAAAAAAAGTGTTGAACGGTGCTATCACTTTGTAATTTGTTTAAATATTTATTTTTATTTTGCTTAAAATAAACTTTGTTTTCTCTGTTTGCTTTCTATCTCTCTTTCCCGTCTATTCTGTCTCTCTTTTTCTCTGTTGGTCTTTTTCTCTGTTGGTCTTTTTCTCTGTTGGTCTTTTTCTCTGTTGGTCTTTTTCTCTGTTGGTCTTTTTCTCTGTTGGTCTTTTTCTCTGTTGGTCTTTTTCTCTTCCCCCTCTGTGTCTCTTTTCGTCTCTTGCAACTATGGAATGTATACGTGAACCAAATATGTAACCCTAGCAGTAACAACATTTACATTGAGTCACGTTTTGAAGTTGTAAACAAAAACTCCAGAGATTTTGTAGTTTAAAACCCCCAACAGATGATTTAGACGATAAAACTTCCCTTTTCGATATACAATCTAAAGCAAACTACAGTCACCTAATTCCAAGAGAGTAGCCAAGAAAGGTTACTAATTTCTACCAGTTGCTGGGCTCAATTAATAAAGTGCAGTGAATAGTCATCTGCCAAAATTGAAAAAGACTAAATGTGGCTCAACAAAGATGTCTAAGACGGATTTTAGGAGTCAGTTATAGAGATCGGGTCTAAATCAAGGAAATCCTATGCCGAACTGGTAGTAGACCCTTAATAAGGTTGTGACAGAGCGTCGCATGAGGTTTGCAGGGGCATGTTCTCTGACAAAATGAATTACGCATAATATGAGTGATGATGACATGGAGGCCATTACAAGGAAAACGCAAACAGGGACATCCTAGTACGACTTGGCGCCACACTTTCATGAAGGTCATTAGAGCAGGTAGGAAGAGGCTTCAGACATTGCCAGTGACAGATTTTTGTGGAAGCAGCTTGCCGCCCAATGCGCCGAACGATGCGGAAGGATCTAAGTCAGTAAGAATAGCACATATGGTTATTGAAATAAATCTTTTAATAACATGATAATGCACTGTAGATACCTCAGAATATGCATTTTGTTGGCTTTCAATACTGGAAATAGTGCTAACACACACACACGCGCGCTTATATATTTGCGGGGGGGGGGGAGGAAAAATCCCCCCAAACCCCTCCACGAAAAAAAGTCCTGGCTACGCCCATGATATATAAATATATATATATATATTACGTGTACACATTTTTTACCAGACAGACAGAGTGAGCTGATGGAAGCTTTTTAGAAAAGGCCCTAATGAAATAAAGTAGAAGGGAGAAATAAATGTCTGCAGAAAAAAAAAGTACAATGGTTGATGTAAAGTACAATGGTTAATGTAAAGTACAATGGTTGATGTAAAGTAGAAGGTTGTTGGAAGGCTAGACATGTTAGTACATGTCATATGGTGACACAAGAAACATTAGTTTTGTCGCAATGACCTACTTTGACATGTTGACATCGTGACATGAAAGAATCGTTTTGGAAAGGCATTAATTGAACTTAAGTCTATAACTACTCAAAAGTATCATTGTACGAGTTACTAAGTGTATTGGATGTAAACATTATAATGAGGTACATATATTTGTGAGCTAATTATTATCAGTCTTTTAAAGTGGCTGGTGCATCTCGAGAACAAATTCTACTTGCAATCTACTTATCCAACCATACCTATGGGGGCCTCAAAGCATTCAGATACAACTATATTTAGCGGCCCCCGTAAGGGGAAAAAGCCGCTATTAGGTTTGTGCAAAATGTCCGTCTGTCACACTCGGATCTCGAAAACTAGAAGAGATATGAAAAATATTATTTCATCTTTAAATGCGGCTTGTAAAGTTTAGGTGCAACGGCTACTTTTGGTTTTCTAAAAGGAAACCGTTTAATTTATAAAATTAATTATGCAAGCGATTTTTTCATAAAAATGCACCAATTCTAAAACAATTACGTAAATGTAAGGGAGGCAATTTTGCAATATGCTAACAAAGATGTACAATACATGTGTATTTTCAGTATCACTAAGTCAAATATATTTATAAAATGTACAGGAAATGTCTACAACAAATATAAATAATAGTTAAAGATGTTTTTTCTGGTCAACTAGCTGTTAAAAATAAAAGAAAACATTTATGTTTGTTTATAAAGGCTAATAATGCACTTTGTATGTAAATATCATGCACATTTTTTAAAATGGACTTTTTATGCAGCGACTTTCGTGCAGTAGCGTAACGTCGCAACATGATACGTAACTGAACTAATTACTTAAACTTTTTTAAAAAATCAGATTTTATTTATTTTTTTGTTTAGTGCCCCCATCCAAATAAAAAAAAATTATTTTTGTGCGTTTTGTCTGTCGGTCGGTCTATCCGTCACGATTAGATTAACAAATAACACTAGAGGCTATTGTAAATCTGATTTAACCTTTAATTTTTCATTCAGAAATATTGCAATAGTTTTAAGTGTCTATAATAGATTGTTCCGGATGTTTTGTGAAAAACAAATCAATGCCAACGAATATTTTTTTGCTCTTCTAACTTATATTAGATTTTATTTCCATGCTTAAACGTTGCAAGAAACACATGATCTTTAATACATTGTTACGTTTTTTAAATTTAAATAGCATATAAATGCTAAATAAAATATCTATACTGATTTATATTTCATTAACTATAAAGTTGTTCCGGATATTGTTTTATAAAAAATAAAGTTTATTTATCAATATCAATTGTTCCGAATTTTTAACTTAAAACAAATTTATGTCAAATAATCTAATTTTTTTCAAAAATATCAACAATAGGTTATTCAGGATTTTAAAACAAGAAAGTAATTTACTAGAAACGATTATAGAAAATCAATTTTTAGACTTATTTGACAGTTAATTTTCTTGTCGAAACATAATAAAAGTTGTTTAATCGGTAAAGAATGTTCCGGATTTTGTTTCGAAAAAGAAATCGACCTACATTACCTTAATTATCTTACAAATCGTCGCCACAAATTATCCAAATTTTATAGGATAAATCTAATAACGCTAATAAATGTTTGAAATCCCTCTTCTAATAAATAAAACAAATAATTTTCTCATTTACGAAAATTGGTTGTTCCAGATTTTTTATGAAAAATAGTTTAACTCTATTTATGTAAAATCGCACTTCTCTCTGACACCACATTTAACTTTCTATCTAAAACGTTAGAAAATCTAATTATCGTTAATATTATGCTCCGATTTTTAAGGAAAACAACTTCCTAACACCAAAGTATGGTTTGAAAAATCTCCATAAGGCTATGGTACATCTAATCTTCATAACAAATCATCCCACAAATTTAATTAATTTTACACTAGAGCTTGATTTTTAAAACTAGATTTAGATTTAAGTTCTAATTAAAATCATTATAGAATCTAGATCTAGAATTTCTTGGTCTAGTTTAGAATGTTTGTCGGATGTTCCTTCAGAGTTGTAGTCCAAACCTCCCGTAGGACGACGGGGGATGGGAGCAGGCAGGGTTTGAACCTGGGACCATCCATGAATCCAAACGACAGTCCAGCGCTCAAACCGCACTACCAGACAGCCATGATTTAGACTAGATCAAGATCTATAATTTTAACTTCTAGGCTTAAAGTGAAGATTTTTATTTCAAAAGTCTAGATTGTCAATATGTCAATATTGCAATGTTATAAAATACTAAAACTAATCTACTATTTTAATATTTCATATTGCAATTAGTCTATTAATTGATTATCTAGTGTGTTTTTTAATATAAATTTTATCTAAATTACATCTACATTATCCCAAATATATATTTTAGATCTAGATCTAGTAGATATAGATATTAAGATTGCTAAATTAGTAGTTTAATTAAGGTAGATGTACATCCTCATTCTAGTTCCATTTAAATGAAAATGCTCAATACCAAAAGATTATCTAAAATCGCTCTTCTGACATATTGTACATATCCGGTAGTTGTCATTCCGTAATGTGTAGGTATATTATCAATAGTAGGCTATTAGTTAGTAACCAGTTTGTCATTAGATTAAGAGCAATGCCTGGTCGTGCGGTTAGCGCGCAGGTCTGATTATCTCTATGGTCTCGGTTTCATACCCTGCTCGATGTCATCCTCAGTCGACCAACGAATATGCGAATCCTACAGGGATCCGTCTCCCACGGGGGCCGCCTTTGAGTTTGTGTTGCAACACAAACTCTTTTTGTAATCTTGATACTTTGATATCATTAGGCTACTTATTACATTTTTTGTTGTTGTTATTAGTTGGAATATTATTTCAGCAACTAGTATGTCTCAACTATTATGAGTTTTTCTTAAAGCTATTTAAAACTACATAAAGTGAAACTCTTAAATAAAGAACAATGGGAGTAAAAACAAGTGAAAGAAACTTCTGATAGAATTTCAATTTGTTTCATCGTCAAAAAAACAATAAGTGACAAAAAAATAATATTTTTACTAAACAATAGCTTTTTTGTAACAGCGATTTCGTTGTTCCTAATATAACAACATTAAAAGACAGATTCTAGTTAGATCTAGACTTCAAAGACGGTGCGCAAAATGTTACTGAAAGTCTATTTTTATTTTATTTCACTCTTTATTAAAGACATGCGGGAATATCCGCTGACGTTTGCGTGTTCAAGAGAAAGATTGCTTAGACCTCGATAACAAATTTAATCAAAACATTATTATACTTTAAAAGCCTTGAACCATGAAACCAAAGTGTTTCTCTGTTTACCATTGATATGCGTCAACTGTTAAATGTCTTGGAAAATCATTAGAGCCGTTTTCGAGAAGCGTATCCACCCACCCACCCAGGTTTTTTTTCGACCAGATTAAGAATTCACAAGCTGAAAAGAGGAAGTTTAAAAAGCGCCATCAGTTTAGCGAAATAAAAAGAGCTTGAATAGCTGGTGCATTTGATTATTAAATATTTTTTGGGTTTTAAATGTATGCGTCATCCACTTGTTAAATGGTTTAATAAGACCGCTCCCTTGGATAGATGTTTGTGACATTCAAATTGAAGAGTAAAGGCAAATACTTCGTCCTGGGCGATAAATACCTTTAGGCCAGCTCCATCCGCAAATACATTTTAATACATGAGCAAGATTAAAAAACGTTGTGTTTAATTTTAAATGAAATACCAAAATATCCATCATTGTGGATATATTACATGCTTGTTTTACTTTCAACAGCACTTATCTCCAAAGGAACCGAATAAAAACAGGTCTGTATGTTATTATGTATTAGTCTTCTGAACTGTTGTTTGACATATGATTACATTCAGGTAGATGTATCTTTACAATAGCTTCAAAAAGTCAGATCTTCAGCAAGTGGATGTCTTGCTGACAAATACTCTTACACTGTATCACAGAATTTGCTCGACAAGACGTTAGCCATGAATTTTTTTATTTTTTCCATGATTTTTTTTATATATGTTCGACCCGAATGTTATCCATCTTAAAGTCAAGATACTGAACGAGAATCTTCAAATACAAAAACAACATAATAAAATACTCAGAAAGACACAAAGATAAAGGCACATTCTTCGTTCCATATGCTAGGAGAGATTTCTACAAATGCTCCTTCTTCCCTAGTGCTATTAGAGCATGGAATGGATTTCCTGAGCCAGCCAGGAGAACCAGTGACTTGGCAGAATTTAATTCAGTGTTTAACATGCATGACTAGATGCATGGCGTGTAGGACGTAATCTTCTTTCTGAAGTAACGTCTGTATTATTGTATAAGATAAGATAAGATTTTTGATGACATGACACCCTGTTGACTATTGACGAAGAGCTGTAGCCCAAGCCCTATTTCATCAGGTTTGTTAATTGTTGGCGTTTAGGCAGCAGAGGTTTGAATTCAGAGTTTTCCTTTCTCCACTGTGGAGATCTACCCTAAGCTAATGAACATCTCATGCCTGAAGCTTTTTGGTTAGTCCCCTTGCTCCTTCTGCAAGCATTACAAACTGTTGAGCCATGAAGAGAATGATATATACAGATATACCTATACACGCTTCATTGATTACGAAATGCATTAATACAAATTTGAGGGCTGGTACGATTGGTTTCCGATCACGTCACGCATAATTTGTAAATAAGATTTGACTGGTACAACGGATGTCTGATAAGGAGGTTGATGATGCACGTCCCTCTCCTCTCCCACTAATGTTCCCAAATTATTCAGAAAGTATCCTCTATGTGTCTGTTATCATACGTAGTATCTATGGTGTATTTATCTTAGATGTCTAAATAAAGATGTGAGATTACTTGATGGTTAAATAACTTTGAAGTCAATAAAGCTTACCCATGTGATGGCAGCGTAATCAATGCTCAGCAAGGGCTGCTAATCTTGGATGAAATCTTGATATGAGATCAATGTCGCTTTGTATTATACTACATAGAGGCGTTCATTATATATATCGCGCCATGGGCTTTACAATAATGAGAGTCTTTCTTGCAAGCTCCATTAAAGCCGTCGAGTGCTATTGAAGCAACGTATGTCATTCACTGTACAGTCCATAGCGTACCTAATGTTTTCATGATATTCCATTAAATCAACCCGCTACTGCAGTCGAGTTGAATCACTTTTAATACATAAGGGTCAAAATCAAAGAGAATTGAAGATTGAAGAAGATATAAATGCTTGGACAAAACCTTTAAAATCTATATTAATAAGTAGAATGTGAAGTGTATGTATGTATGTTACTTATAGACATCAAAACAGCTTGACCAATCTTGATAAAACTAGGCAGAAATGTTCCTTGGGTACTAACTTAGACCGTAGTGTATGTATTGTAGCCCTAAAACAAACTTAAGACCCTCAAAAAAAAAAACTGTCCGACTCTATTAAAGCTATAGTATTTATGGATCTAGGCCATGGTTAACAATGTTGACATGAGAAAAGATCGAAAGGATTTAGACCTAAATCTAATTTTAAGAAATACCTTTTGCGCACATAATTTTTTACTTTGACACATGAAAATACAAAAGAAGATCCATTGATTTCATTATAAAATAAAATTCAATTTTGTGTTTCAAAAGCATTTTTTACATAAATTAGTTCCTGATATCTGTGACTACAGATTTCCTGGCAACATTAGACATTACCAATTGCTTACACATTAACACATCTCTCTACTGAGTCTATTTCTAGGTCTAGGTCTAAAACTCTTATTGAACTCTAAGATGATAAAACTTCTTTCCGCAAAGATAGTTTTGTGCTTTAACACATAAACATACTAATTATTGTCCATTCATTTGATATTTTAATCAATTTAACATTCAAATTTGTTTTTCTAAAGCATTTTTAATACATTCGTTCGCTGTTCGCTAAAGTTGCGTAGCCGTGTTGAAATAATTAGTAGATTTTCTGATATGTTTGTCAGTGTCCAGGTTTTACTTTTTTTTTTTTTTTTCGTCTGGTCTACTTTTGTTTCTTTGTTTTCCCTGATAGACTTTTGTTTAATAGTGCTGGATGCTATAGAGTATAGAATGTCGTCATGTCTGCTTGTTAGTTGTTCCTCTATTTCTGTCAGGTCATTGTTACAATATATCTCAATTCCTAATTATTTGAGCAATTATTTAAAAAAAAATACTCCTGTATCATTTGTTCATATATAAATAGTTGATTTTGTAAACTCGCACGTGAATCAACAATCCCACTAAATAGAGTTTGGGGATAACTGCTAGAAACACGTACACATGTAAATATCGCATACCTAATTTACTATGAATACACCTGATGTACCTGTATTTACCTAAAGACTTTAGTCTCTATTACACCTCACAATACATGTCAGCGTTCAATAAGAACAAGAGGAAACTATCAGGTATTTGGATTTTTATGTTTAACGATCCTTATAAGTTTAAACGTTTTACATTTAGTTGTCTTCTAATCTCCAGATTTGAAAAATACTTTATGTGTAGGACGTGTGTATTATATACATTGCGGAATTTTAGACTTGAAAGGGCCCTATACTATTTAATATGTGGCCTTTATAATGCAGAATTTTTCAATAGTAATTATGAAATTTTTAGAAACGATAGGGCTGATAATCATGGAGGAGTTCTTTTAGCAATAAAAAACACTCTTATAGCAGAAGAAATTACCTTACCTAACTCAAAAAATATAGAATCTACATTTTGTAAAATTAATACCACCTCAACATCCCTAATAATAGGCAGCATTTACAGACCACCAAATTCTAGTTTAGAATACATGCAAGAACTATGTAATCAGATTACTACACTTAAAGATACAAATAAAAATGCAGTTTTTTGGATTATGGGTGATTTCAACCTACCTGATATAAATTGGAAAACACTTACCATAGATAAACACCAAAACCTTAAGGACATAAATGAGCTTTTCATAGAAACTTTACACAACCTAAGTTTAGATCAAATCATTAAAAGCCAACTAGATTAAACAACACATTAGATCTCTTCTTAACCAACAGACCTGGATTAGTAGTTGATTATGATATTATCCCTGGTCTATCAGACCATGAGATCATAAAAATACACAGTCAGATAAAAGCAGTAGCCAATGCAAAACCCAAAAGATAAATCTTACTTTGGAATAAATGTAACCTAACACAACTACACCAAGCTGCATTAAACTTTCAACAAACATTCTTATTAGAAAAAGACATTAACCAACCAGTCGATGACCTCTGGAATTTCATTAAAAACCATCTTAAAAGCATTATAGAAAATCATATACCAACTAAATACACATCAAACAAAATAAATAAATGCTGGTTTAATAATAGACTAAAGAAGCTTTGTAAACAGAAGGAAAACCTATATAGAAAATTTAAAGAAACCAAGGCAGAAAGAGTTTACAAAAAGTATATAACAATTACACACCTAACCCAAAAAGTAAGCAGACATCTGCAGAGTGATTACATAAACAATGTAATATCTAAAGCTAACAACAAAAACCTATGGTCATACATTAAGTCTAAGAAAATGGAAACAACAGGCATAGCACCATTAAAAGATGAACATAACATAATACATAATGATAATGAAACTAAAGGAAACATCCTAAACAAATACTTTGCATCAGCATTCTCAGCCCCAGGAGACAAAGACATATTTCTTAATTTAGACCAAGTAGACAACATCGAAGATTTAGTAGTACAAGAAAATGGAATTCAAAAACTATTAGCCAACACCAAACCAAATAAAGCGTCTGGACCTGATGGTATTCCAGCTAGATTACTCAAAGAACTAAGCAATGAGCTAGCCCCAGTGTTCAAAATACTCTTTCAGGGTAGAGTACCAAAGGACTAGAAAGAAGCTAATGTCACCCCCCTATTTAAAAAAGGAGAAAAATCTGATCCAGGAAACTACAGACCAGTATCACTTACCAGCATCACATGTAAAATCCTAGAACACATAATATGTAGCAACATCATAAACCACTTAGACAAACATAATGTCCTCACCCCATACCAACATGGCTTTAGGAAATATAGATCATGTGAAACACAACTAATAGGACTAATTGATGATTTTTCAAAAGGCTTAGATAATAGTGAACAAATAGATGCTATCTTACTAGATTTTTCCAAGGCTTTTGACAAAGTTCACCACCATAGTTTGCTTAAAAAATTAAAATATTTCGGCATTAATGGTCCACTGCATCAGTGGATTAAAGATTTTCTGATAGGGAGAGAACAAACTGTAATATTAAATGGCTCTAAATCAACACCAATGACAGTAAACTCAGGTGTACCTCAAGGAACAGTCTTGGGTCCACTACTATTTTTAGTTTACATAAATGATTTACCAAATTGCATTACTTCAGGAACAAAAGTCAGATTATTTGCAGACGATTGCATAATATATATAACAATAAAAACAACACAAGACACAGATATTTTACAAAGAGAATTAGATGAATTACAGAAATGGGAATCAAATTGGAGCATGTCTTTCCACCCAGAAAAATGTCAGTTGTTAAGAGTAACAAAAAACTAAAACAAATTAATTCCACTTATCTTATTCATGGCAAACCAGTAACACAGACTAAAAACGCAAAATACCTAGGTGTTATAATAAATGAAAAACTGTCATGGAATCCACATATTGATGAAACTATAAAAAAAATCCAACAAAGCATTAGGGTTTATTAAAAGAAATTTCTATCAATCAAATAAGAACATAAAACTAAAATGTTATTTAACCTTGGTTAGGCCAATAATAGAATATGCATCCACCGTGTGGGACCCCTCAACTCAAGAAAACATTAAGAAACTGGAACAAACACAAAATAGAGCAGTGAGATTCATAACAAACGTATATTCATATTTGACTAGAGTAACACCATTAGTAAAATCACTAAATTTAGAAAGCCTTCAGGACAGAAGACTCAAAAGTAAAGTAGCAATTATACATAAAACACTGAACCATAATCTTCAAATACAAAAACAAAATCTAATAAAATACTCTGAAAGACACAAAAATAAAGGCACATTCCTCGTCCCATATGCTAGGACAAATTTGTACAAATACTCCTTCTTCCCTAGTGCTATTAGAGCATGGAATGGGTTGCCTGAGCTATCCAGGAAAACCAGTGACTTGTCAGAATTTAAGTCATTGGTTAATATGCATGACTAAATGCATGACGCGTAGTACGTAATCATCTTCTTTTTTGAAGTAACGTCTGTATTATATAAGATAAGATAAGATATGTGGGTTCATTATAAGTTTAGATATTAAAAGTCAGTGCTAAATATTTCTTGGGGGTTTGACGCCATAGCTTGTGTAGCCCATTGATAAATCCGGCCGTAATTGAATACAACGCAAAATACTATACAATGAATTCTTTAAAACACGTGACTCTTGTTTGACAACCTATTCGTCTGTGGCTGATGGAAGTAGGAAGAGACCTTTCCTCTCTCTCTGTTACTATCTTTTCATTCTGACTATGTTACTTCATTTCATTGTTAAAGCTTTGGCCTACAAGTATATAGATTTTGCATTCATTTCCAAGAAACTTTTTGGTTTTCCTTATGTTTGGACAGTTTAATTCTATTTGATTGAATTAACCGATAAAACCGTATAGCTCATTTGCTTTTATTTGCTAAGGAAAAGAGTAAATAGTTTGGTGCTGTGGTTTAGACTGGTCCAGCTCGGTTCTGTCTCATTCCTTAGGTCACTTTGAACTGAAATCCATTTTACATTTAGGAATAGAGTTTTATGTTACAGAGGCGGTGTCTGGAGAATTTCTTTCACGTGACCCATCATTTCTCAGCCTTTCGTGAAATCTTGGACAGAATGTCTGACTCATTGTACGATTTTTTAAAATTATATTTTAAACAAAATAGAAAGAAAATGAGAGAATGTTCACACATTAGGAACTCTTGTATTTTAAAAACAAAAAGACTATTCCTCCAAATTGTTCAGAATTTAATATTAACATCAAAGAGGAAAAAGAGATCAAGAGAACAAAGAACTGTCGCTTTGTAACCACATTTTATTTGTGAGACCGTGAGGTCAATGGTGTTTATCATAAGATCAATTGTTTTTAAATTCAAACTTACGAAAGCTCACGAAAGTTTAAAATTAAAATTTACTCCTCCTCCCCCCCCCCCCCCGGAATTATCCGTGACGGAAGTAGTATCATTAAACATTTTATTCCTAGATCTACAAAGTAGACATTCCTTTTAATGTAAGATCGATCAAGGGGTTACTAATTCTATCATCGTGACCTGAGAACAAATATCCCATAATGTTAACCTTTCTTATGACTGAAATGTTATGATTTACATATTCAGGATACAAGATAATGTTTATCATAAAATGTCTATCTTCAAAGATATAAAGATTCTAGAGTGTCCCAGAAAGTGGTCATTGCTGGTCAAACAATTGGCCATACATAATGTAAAAACTGTCATCTTCTGGACGTGTTTTGTTTCTATTTCTATCGTCCGCTGACCACTGGTTCATTGGTATGACATGTATCTCTCTCCAGGACTAGTTCACGTGTCCATTTTCATTCCCAAGCATGCCAAGTAGATTTTGCTTTCCAATAAATCACCACTCAGAAATGTGTTGTTTTCCGGTCATTCTAATGCTGAGTGGCCATACTGCTGCTTGAGTGTCCACTGCAGTCTTATGGATACATAGACATGTATATCTCTATCAGCGACTTAAAATAGATCTACGGGCTTTCAGTACTGAACGCATTTCACCAAACACATTTTGAAACGGAAACAGACATTTGCTGTTTGTTCTACTTGCTACATAATGTCCTCCTCTATTGCTGGTTACCGAAGCAAAACTTTTAAGATTTCTAGGTCGTAAAGTGTACTTTAACTTGTTATCCACTACTGTGCTCTAATTTTAAATTTGTATAAAAACGTTATGCATTTATAAAAAGTAAAACTATACATCGAATTTCTTTAACTTAAAACACGTAAGATTTAAATTATTTTTTTTTTCTTTTTCTCACCAAACTTTACTAATAGCCCATACACAAGTGTATGACTGACAACAACAACAAGGTTACAAAGAAAGTTTGTGTGGAAACACAAACTGAAAATTGGCCCCCGATTGGTCGCTCAGGCTGCTAAAAAAGGCTGGTTTCAATATTTTCAGAAAGAACATCAGAAACTATGAACTAGAAACTATCACCAACTACAACACTATCTCTGTCCATACAAAGAGACGTGCTCGAAAGTGTTGTCGATACTATCACAACGAAGTAACGTCTGTATCATATAAGATAAGACAAGACGTGGTACCCCCAGAACACGGAGATGTATAAATGCCATTACATTGTTAATATTCTTGTGTGTTCAATGAACTGATAGTTATGAAGATATAGTGAAATTTGAACCTGGTCTAACTGATGTTTGTTGATTTATTTGTTTTGTAAAGGGCCAAACTCTCATTCAAGGGGCCCATTACAAAAAAACACACTTTTACCTTAGGTTAAATGTTTAAGCATGGTTTAAGTGTATAGGCCTAAGTGTTTCTTTACATTGCAAGTCTTTTTGATAGAATGAAATACTGCTTATTAATTGCTGTTTTATATTATTATCGTCTTATAAACATAACGTCTTATATATATATATATATATATATATATATATATATATATATATATATATATATATATATATATATATATATATATATATATATATATATATATATATATATATATATCACAGGCATTCAGAGTACGAAACATTAACATAAAAGCAACTTTCTATACACCACACAGGGCACACCATACGAAACAAATTGAAAGCTAGCATCATGTGTATTTGGCCTATAGCTATGTTAAGACATATTTAGCTCTAGCATATATATAAATAAAATAGATGTATGAACGGCAGCTAGTAGATAGCTAAAGAGATTGAGCTAACGATGAAGTTCTATGTATTATCATGTGTTCATCTAAAGGTCTCTCACTAAGAATAGTTGTCTCGACAGATCTATCTGAAGAGAAATTGTTGTTATAATAGACTCACAATACAACTTTAGAATTTGTTATAATAGACTCACAATACAACTTTAGAATTTGTTATAATAGACTCACAATACAACTTTAGAATTTGTTATAATAGACTCACAATACAACTTTAGAATTTGTTATAATAGACTCAAAATAGAACTTTAGAATTTGTTATAATAGACTCACTAAGATGTTGAGATT
>JAZGLO010004302.1:0-10413 GCA_036873155.1 Biomphalaria sudanica
GTCAAGTATCTTGAAAAACAAAGAGAGAGAACTCTGTGTCTGCATTTCTTACGATTCTTTGTCAAAAACATTTAATTATTCTAAATAAATATTGTAGTTCATGAAACGGTGCAACTGATAGACCGACCTACAAGTGTAACAAACTAATGGAGCAGGCGTAAATGGATGTTCTATTATCACAAGCATTGCCCATCACCATGAACTTCAGCCGTAAGGTCAAGTTATTTATAGTTTGAAATTGAGAGGTGTTTGAATCAAAGTTAGACACGTGATCTTTGCAAACATCTTTTTTTTTTTTTTTAGGGGAAGGGAGCACAACCAAGAATTGACATTCTGCATCTCTTCTTCTTCTTCTTCTCTCTCTCTCTCTCTCTCTCTCTCTCTCTCTCTCTCTCTCTCTCTCTCTCTCTCTCTATGTATCTATATCTCTCTCTCACTTTTTTTCATATAAGTATTTATGACCTTTCTCAAATTTCCTCTCTCTAGTGCTTTCGTGTGTGTATACAAATAAAGAGGAGCTAACTGTGTCTCAAATGTATCGCGCAGATCCTCAATGGATTGAAATCTAGCAGAAATGTAACATTGTAGCAATGAAGTTAAAGCACATTCCCGCCATTTTTACAAACGGAAACTATCTGTGGCACGTGTAATACTTTCGTTTGTTTAAAGGTCAAAGTTTTTGCTTTTTTTTTGTTTTGAATTTGTCATCGTGTAAGCGCGCATTTGTGAGTACAGTCGTCTGCTGTGAACACGTTTTATTTGTGTAAAGTGTTTTGTGTTTATTCTGAAAACGAGGCTATCTCCAATCTTATTACTTATGATCTTATGGCCCAAACCCTTTCATTTTTATTACCCATCAGTCTCCGCTGTTCCCGCCAATGACTATATCCGCTACAGTCTGACTTTTGAACTCATCGGTGTGTTACCAAAACAGAGCGAAAGGTCAGTCGTTATAAGGTCTGCTGAGTTTTTGTTATGACTGGACATTTTCTGCATGGGAGGAATGAGTCTCGATGGGGCCTCGTGTTAGATTTTCCTTTTGGATAGACTGACCCCTAATGCTGGAAATGTTTGTTGTTTGAAGTTGTTTTTTTTGTTTCAATCATGTTCATTTTAAGTTTATAGTTATCTTTAATAACCTGGGTTCTGTGGCAGTTTGTTCGAAAAAGTAGCCGCCCCTTCTCTTTTCCATTCCTTCTCACTGTAAAGTGCCACGGACCAATGTTGTTTAACTATTTAGAAAGCGTTCAGGAGAGAAGGCTCAAAAGAAAAGTAGCAATGATACAAACAAAATTTATTAAAATACTCTGAAAGACACAAAGATAAAGGCACATTCCTCGTCCCATATGCAAGGACAAATTTGTACAAATACTCCTTCTTTCCTAGTTATATTAGAGCATGGAATGGGTTGCCTGAGCTAGTCAGGAAAACCAGTGATTTTGGCAGAATTTAAGTCATTGGTTAACATGCATGACTAAATGCATGACGCGTAGGACGTAATCATCTTCTTTTTTGAAGTAACGTCTGTATTATATAAGATAAGATCAGATTTACGGTTATTGTATGTAATGTGTGTAAATTTTGTATCTGTACCTACTTTAATTATGTATGTGTGTACATTTAGTGTGAGTTGGTAATTGAGTGCTGACGTAGAAGGTCGGGAGAATCTGGACTAAGTTTGAGTACAACTTCAACTGACCAGTAGGTCTATGCTCATCCAGAGAACACAGACACACACACACAAAGTTTGAAACATAACAAAAAAGTTATCTTATTTGCTTGTCTTCCAAATGAATGAGATTTAAGCCTCCTCTTGACGCTGACATTAACCA
Organism: Biomphalaria sudanica; assembly: GCA_036873155.1. Classification (NCBI taxonomy): domain Eukaryota; kingdom Metazoa; phylum Mollusca; class Gastropoda; family Planorbidae; genus Biomphalaria; species Biomphalaria sudanica. The sequence continues at coordinate 1,833 of JAZGLO010004302.1, forward strand.
ACAAGAAAAAAAAAACTTCATTCAGTTGATTGGTTAATCCCTTTGTCACGTGCAGCGTGGTGGCGTCTCGTACACATGTCATAGGCCACCTTGTTTGTGTGTATGTGTGTCTTTATGAGTGTGTTTGTTTGTGTGCGCATTTTTGTGTGTGTTTGTGTGTGTGTGTGTTTCAGAGTGTGTGTTTGTGTGCGCATTTTTTTTTGAGACATGCGTCAAGGACTGCTATCGAGTGGCCTAGCGGTAAATTACTTGTCTAAAATTCTGAAAGTCTTCGGTTTGAAACGTGATTGCGTTTTTATTTTTTTTCATGTTAATTGGAGACATGGACTTAGTCTACGGAAACAGCTGCTCTGTTGGAGTAACGTCTGTATTATATAAGATAAGATAAGATAAGATATATCTAGCAGGTCTTATGGTACATAGAGCAGGCCTCATTTTGGTGTGAGAGTATCATATGTCATACTGTTGTAGACACTGACAGCACGTTTTATTTAATATATATATCATCACACCAACACCCCCACACACACATATATATATATAATATAAAATGTACTTAAATGAAACTAAATAATTAGTGCGCGACAGTTATGTGTGATAATCAAACATTTTTTTTTTAACATTCATTTTATTTTAAATTAAAAATAAAATTCTTGAAGCAACTACTGAGACATTCCTCACTAGATACCTTTCAAAGGCAAACCGAATGAAGAATCATAGTGAAGTTGAAAAAGAAAAAAAGTGTGTGTGTGTTTCACCAGCGAGCAAGTTTGCAAAGTCCGGTAACTCACAGATAAAATCTAATTAAGCTTTTCGCTTCATGTTTACTTCATTATGATCTACGCAGCGTGATTTTAATTCGAGGAAATTACTTTGTAAATGTAGACTTCAAGTCTTCAAGTCAGGAAGCTAGAGTTTAACTAGAAATGTTTTCAAGAAGTCGTAGCAGTTAGCAGTAGCGTCACTAGGGTCGTTGTCAGGCGGTTCAGGTTGTAACCCCCCCCCCCCCCCATCGCCTCCCCAATTTCCAATTAAAAACTATCGTTAGTTTTGACTTTTAGTTGTATCTAACCTGCTTCATTCATCCATTGTAGACTGCTATACACAAAGTACAATGAGTGTCTGTTCTATCATTTAATATCGCTTATGTTATTTTTATTAATTGTTATTAGGCATATCATAATGTAAGATTATAAATGTTAGAAACAAACTGAACATCAACTGAACATCAACTGAACATCAACTGAACATCAACTGAACATGCCATTGAATTAGACGTTCAAAAAGTGTACACTTTACGGAAACTGTTTTAAATGAAACCAGTGTTTCTCAAACTTTTACTTGTGAAGCCCAACTAGACCCCACCCTTCTAAATAAAGGGGGGGGGGTCTTGGGTAGCGCTAAAAGCTCCGGTAAGAGGGGTATGTTGTGGAGCTGGCGCTTTTGCCTGTATTCTCTGAGGTTTCTACACAACAATATTCTGCTATTCTAACAACAACAAGGGGGGCAGGTTAAAGGGAAACACCAAGCAGTTGCCTGCCTTTTTTAGCTTCAGAAACTTATTTTATTAATTGGAAAAATAATGTTCACATTGTTACCTAATTTGATATTCTTAAACATTAATAAAAATGTCGCTTTTACTTGATTAATACTCAAGGATGAAAAACTATAACAATGCAAATTCAACCGATTTTTATCCTTAAAAAAACTTTCGTGACCCCTTGCCAGGTAACGTTTTTGATATTTATACCCAAAAAAAAATTTAAAAAAAATTATAATACACGTTTATATATTAAACATGAATAAAATGTTTCAGTATTGATTTACAGTCACTTATTTTTTTAAATTGGTCTACTTTTGCAAAAGTTAATTTTTTTTTCACTTTGGTGTCAACCCCCTAATGACGCCACTGGCAAGTATTACGTCGAAGACTATCAATTTATAGTTTAATATGAAGACATTAAATCAATATCTACTGCCGTTTTCACATTCAGTATAGCATTCTGAACGACAAAGTCACGTGATGTACGAGTCAAGATCTCTAGAGGTGATGAAGAGGACTGAATGAATGAATGAAAAAGAAAGGTTTTTCCTTAGTTCTTGTTTGAGACGATACCATCTAAGAGTCTATATAAAGGGGGGATACATGTTTATGTCGCGGTCCTCCTCCAGTCCATTCATTTCAAGCATGTTTTGTAAACGTATTATTAAAATAAAGTTTTATTGTGTGTTTATAGTGTGTTCAATGTTGTCGTGATTTTTACTTATTATTTTTTTTATATTATTTTATTTCGTAAAGAGTATTTCTATTAGTACTTCTTTTGATGTATTAACCATCCAAAACCATGACTTCATCACCATGGATAGTTCAACATGAACGAATGTTTGTTTTATGGCAATATGTAGTAACGCACGACTAAGTATCACAATCTTCGCTAAGACTATCTCAATACTCATCACAAAAGTATGTGTGTATGTATAATTTGGTGTGTTTTGTGGTACAAGCTGACAAAGGAGTTCCCTAACGTTTATATTTCTACGTGATTAAAAGATTTAGATTTCTGCACTATCATCTATAATCTATAGTTCAGTTTACTTCACAATGTCAACCTCTCATTTAGAGATACGAACAAATAATCAGACTTTAGGAAAAAAAATTTTTTTCCAAGTAACAATTTATCAACTTATTTTTTTTAATAAGGTTACCAAAAAAAAAGTGGGAAGGGGGGGGGTCGACTTTGTTCCATTGTCTTGTGTTTTTGTTTCCTTGTGCTTTTTTTTCGTTTAATTTTCATGATTTCCAAGTTTACCTTTTTTTCAGTAACTTATCTTACAATGATAATCTGTGCAATGATACATCACCATAGAAAGATAACAGCAACTTCGTTATAATTCAATTCTTAGGCAGTATCAAGATAGCAACTATCTTACAGATTTATCAGTCGGGAGATGAACAATATATAGAGGCCCCCTTCAGGAACCATAGATCTTCGCGCTTAGATAAAAGCCTAAAAATGGAACCAGTAGCAGTGTCGGGAGGTAGGGTAAATACCCGGACAGCACGGTGGCTGTGTTTGGAACTTTTTTGAGATATTAGAAATTTTCTTATCGGCTATTTGCCTTTCCAGATCCTCTTCTTTCTTTGTATGTGTATGTGTAACAGGTGCTGATAATCAGATACACCAGCTCACTTGTGATGAGTCACGTGATTTTGTCTTCTCCATCCGGCTCTCACTCTCTTGTAGCCTTTGTGAGATGTCATCTCGACCTTATCTTATCTTATAAAATACAGACGTTACTTCAAAAAAGAAGATGATTACGTCCTACGCGTCATGCATTTAGTCATGCATATTAACCAATGACTTAAATTCTGCCAAGTCACTGGTTTTTCTGGCTAGCTCAGGCAACCCATTCCATGCTCTAATAGCACTAGGGAAGAAGGAGTATTTGTACAAATTTGTCCTAGCATATGGGACGAGGAATGTGCCTTTATTTTTGTGTCTTTCAGAGTATTTTATTAGATTTTGTTTTTGTATTTGAAGATTATGGTTCAGTGTTTTATGTATAATTACTACTTTACTTTTGAGTCTTCTGTCCTGAAGGCTTCCTAAATTTAGTGATTTTACTAATGGTGTTACTCTAGTCAAATGTGAATATTCGTTTGTTATGAATCTCACTGCTCTATTTTGTGTTTGTTCCAGTTTCTTAATGTTTTCTTGAGTTGAGGGGTCCCAAACGGTGGATGCATATTCTATTATTGGCCTAACCAAGGTTAAATAACATTTTAGTTTTATGTTCTTATTTGATTTATAGAAATTTCTTTTAATAAACCCTAATGCTTTGTTTGATTTTTTAAAATAGTTTCATCAATATGTGGATTCCATGACAGTTTTTCATTTATTATAACACCTAGGTATTTTGCGTTTTTAGTCTGTGATACTGGTTTGGCATGAATAAGATAAGTGGAATTAATTTGTTTTAGTTTTTTTGTTACTCTTAACAACTGACATTTTTCTGGGTGGAAAGACATGCTCCAATTTGATTCCCATTTCTGTAATTCATCTAATTCTCTTTGTAAAATATCTGTGTCTTGTATTGTTTTTATTGTTCTATATATTATGCAATCGTCTGCAAATAATCTGACTTTTGTTCCTGAACTAATGCAATTTGGTAAATCATTTATGTAAATTAAAAATAGTAGTGGACCCAAGACTGTTCCTAGGGGTACACCTGAGTTTACTGTTATTGATTTAGAGCCATTTATTATTACAGTTTGTTCTCTCCCTATCAGAAAATCTTTAATCCACTGATACAGTGGACCATTAATGTCAAAATATTTTAATTTTTTAAGCAAACTATTGTGATGAACTTTGTCAAAAGCCTTGGAAAAATCTAGTAAGATAGCATCTATTTGTTCACTATTATCTAAACCTTTTGAAAAATCATCAATTAGTCCTAATAGTTGTGTTTCACATGATCTATATTTCCTAAAGCCATGTTGGTATGGGGTGAGGACATTATGTTTGTCTAAGTGGTTTATGATGTTGCTACATATTATGTGTTCTAGGATTTTACATGTGATGCTGGTAAGTGATACTGGTCTGTAGTTTCCTGGATCAGATTTTTCTCCTTTTTTAAATAGGGGGTGACATTAGCTTCTTTCCAGTCCTTTGGTACTCTGCCCTGGTTAAGCGATGCCTGAAAGAGTATTTTGAACACTGGGGCTAGCTCATTGCTTAGTTCTTTGAGTAATCTAGCTGGAATACCATCTGGTCCAGACGCTTTATTTGGTTTGGTGTTGGCTAATAGTTTTTGATTTCCAGAGTAACATTGAATAGAAATAGACTGAAAGGCTTAATTTGGGCTTCAAATAACTGGGTTAGGGAACATTTATGGAGCCCACTCCGACCGGAAGTACATCCTGAGGTGTTACTTGAAAATTGTATATATAGTTATGTAGTTAACTAAAACAACTAAATAGAACCAGCACTACAAGCAGGCTAATAGTTTACATTTAGGCATCCTCGAAAAAAGATAACTTTGATCGTCCATTTTCATTAAGTTTCAATTTCAATTAATTGTAATTTTTTAAACTATTCCTCTTTTCAGCTTGCTAATTCTTCATCTGATTGAAAAAAAAGCATAAATACAAAAAGCTACAAGAATACTATAGACAATACATTAATTTAAAAAAAGACAATACTTCCGTTATACAACTTCAAATAAAATAAAAAATTTAAAAAAATTGCTGAAACCGGGTATCGAGCTCGTGATTTTGACACCGTCTGCTTCTTGTACGGGGCCAGGGGTGGGGATGTAGGAATTAAATTCTCCAAGTAGCAAGGGATATCTCGTACATGAATCAGCTAGACATTGAGAGGAAATTCACGAAGTGACGAAGTAAATCTAAAGATGTGCTGTAACATATAAAAGTCGCTGCAGACGATAAGAGTAGATGAAAAGATTAGTAAAGAAAATATAGTGAACCTCAGTCTCCGACCAGGTCGACTCGGCAACATCTTTAAGTAGAGATACAAGAGTTATGCTTCTTTTTGAATACACTCAGAGTTGTGGAGCAGCAAGTCCATTGGGAAAACACGTTTGAGAATTAAAAGTTTTGTGTTTCCAAGCACTTTCTGTTTCAAACTTTGCACAATCTGTTTCAAAGACATGACTTTCTGTTTCAAACTTTGCACAATCTGTTTCAAAGACATGACTTTCTGTTTCAAACTTTGCACAATCTGTTTCAAAGACTTGACTCTCTGTTTCAAACTTTCTTCTGCATTCATGAGCTTGATGAACCTTTCATATGACAATGTGAACATTCAATAATCTTGGTTCGGCATTGAGAAGCAAACTGTCCTATGTTGTTGCATCTATTGCAAATTATTTTATCATATTTTGTATTCTGTGAATTTCTTTTGTCTTGTGAAAAACAGACAAAGTTTTCGTCTGCTGCTGGTTTGACTGGCTTGTTTGGATATGCAGCTTTATATTGTCTGATGATTTTGTTTAACGTTGGAATATTAGAAGGACTTCTTTCAATTATATAAGATTGGATGTCTTCTGAATGAGCATGCGTGATATTGTCAATGATAATATGTTGTCTGATAGCTTGATAAGTGTTTTCCACTTTAGCAAGAGATATCCATCTGTCGAACCACATGGTCATGTTGGAAACGAAAATTTGAGGATCGTCTTCTTGTTTTGGTCTTGAGCTATAGAATTTCTTTCTGTAATTGTCTGACGTTGCTCCGTACTGGCGTAATAAAGCTTCCTTGATATCATGATAGTCACTGCGCTCGTTGACTGACAACTGCGAACAAATGTCAACTGCTTTTCCTGTCAGTAAACTAAGGAGGGAACTTGACCACTGGTCTTCTGGTAAGCAAGACGTTGTTGCTAATTCCTCGAATCTAATAAGGTATGTCCATATTGTCTGCAGACTCATTGAATGAATGAATCTTTGACATGAGTTTATATCGATCAAAGACATTAGAACTTGCTTGATTAGTGTTGGCTTCTGTTGATTTTGAATCTGACTTTAGTTTATTTTCTTCATGTTGCATTTTCAATTTTTCAAATTCCATTTGTGCTCTTTCATGTTCTCTTTGTCTTTCTGCTTCTTGTTTTTGTTTTTCTGCTCCTTGTCTTTGTCTTTCAGTAGCTTCTTTATCTTTTGACGTTTCTTTGCTTCATATTCTTTTTGTTTTTGTTCAAATTCGTTTTTTTCCACTCGTTCTGCCCATTGATCGGGTTTAGAGATTTGTTTTTCTTTAGCTATCTCGATTAACTCCAATACTCGTTGAGTTCTATAACTTGAATCCATTGTATAGTTTTTGTGTTTTATAATATATGAACTTGACTATACAAATATAGTACTTTTTGAATATAACAATGTTAGTTATGCCGTCACTGGCTAATAATCTTGAACAGTAGGATTATATCTACTACTGGAGTCGTTGTAGGAAGTGTAGATTTATTCAACCGAATCAGGTTAATGAAATATTGCTGAGCCGTACAAGGCTATGAACTTTTCTCTCTGAGATTGTAGATCTAGTATAACTTGTAGTATTAAAGTCATCGTTTTGTACGATTGACTTGATATGAAATAGTAGAAAATTGTCTACTTGATAAATTATAGTGCCAGGTAATTGCTACTGGGCTCATCTATAATAATAATGCCAGTTGAATATAAGGGCTTATCTACTATGTCAGTTAAATAATACTGGGCTTATGTTATGCAAGTTGAATATTACTGGGCTTATGTAACGTACCAGTTGAATGATATTGGTCTTATTGCCAATGCCAATACAAAATAATAATATTAGATCTCGAGAGTTACACTGAAAACTGGATCGTAGATCTATATCTATGATAAGATAAGATATCGATAACCAAACTGACCTTTGAACACAGTAGAAATATTCTCAAGAAAATCGAAGTTTTGTAATTGACGAAGTTTTGAAAATTTGTCCTTAGATCTTGAAAAAAAATTTTCTGATCTTTTTGATGATCTTTTGGTGATCTTTATCGAAGGTCGAAGGTGCCAGATATTACGATCATCAATAGTGCTAGATGTTACAATCAAACTTGATGTCAAGATGTCACGTTGAAGCACAATCAATGATCGTAATTGCCGAGGATCTTGAAATCGTCTTTAATAAGATGATCGTATAGAAGTAGCTAGATCTAGTTGATAATACGATCATTCAGAATGTTGCCAGTTGATAAGAGGATCATCTAGAAGATGCCAATCGCTAAGTCGATCTAAGTATTTTATTATACTCAATAAAGAAACTTCTCTTCGTCTAAAACAATTACTTTAATTCAGAACTTGAAAAAGCTATTCACAAATAATTACAATGGTTAAATGTACTTGAATAAATATAACTGATCTACACAATAATATAATTGAGTTCTAATACTAAACTCTAGTACATGTTCTCTCTAACATGTTCCATACAAGACTGGCGCAATCTTGAACCTTCCCCGGGCTCTAGAGCGTAATCACGTGACCAACAACTCTACACTGCAAGGCCAACCAATAAATGCAGCTCAACGTACAACAATTAATATTTCAAAACCAATCACATTCATTCTGAACATGATCCTGTTGCATGATAGAAAAATTCCCCGAGGTAGCTCAAGTTCTGCTGACGAGCTAAATATAGAGTATGGCCAAATATAGATACAGTGTACGTGACAGGTGGTATAAGTTAAGGAGTCTGAGTTAACGCGTTTATTTTTTGAAGCGTTTAAAAAAGCGATCACGGAAACATTAAATCAATTGGTAAAAAAAATCTCTAATCGAGCAGATTCATTATTGTTATTTTAGCTCTCCATTACAAATTTAATTACATGACTGGTTCAAACCAATAAATAAAATCAAACTTAATGAAAGTTTCTTTTGAAAAGTATTACCACTGTTTTTATTGTCTGAACTAGGTTTGTGCTCATTCAAGAGTGTACTAATATGAAAATAGAAGGGGCACATTTGAAACAGTATGAAATAATGTTACTCTATTTCTGTTTCCGGAATAGGATGTGACCTTCTTAACATAGTATATCAACACCAATA
>JAZGLO010004303.1:0-10112 GCA_036873155.1 Biomphalaria sudanica
AAAGACAGACACAAATAAAGATAGATAAATAGATGTATTCATGGACTGTCCCTTCCGTCATATATCTCCATAATCGTTCTTCATTTTAGTCTTGAACGTCTGTGAGTTTGTGTTTCCGTCTGTGTGTTGGCGCTAATTGGTAACTGATCATTTTTCTCCTCCCTCACTATCTTATGGCACAACTTTTGTATTACTTTGAGGGGGTGGTGGTGGTAATTAAAGCATTATAACAGGTGGCAGGATCAAAGCACATAGCAAACTGTTTTTACAAAAGTCAGGCCAAAAAAAACAACACAAACAAACAAGAAAGCAAAACGATTTTTTGGTTAAGAAATCGTCCTTCATAAGTAAGATTAGGCTACTTTAAATTTGTGAAGAAATTGATGAGCTAATTTTAATTTTATTTACCTTTCCAATGCAACTATTTCAAGACCATAAAAATGAAGAAAAACAATGTCCCTATAAGCCCTCTCTGTGAACTCTCTCGATCAGGAACATAGAACATACTTTACATATCTTGAAACTCACTGATCTCGTTCTGACTACCCGCTAATGCTCTCATATTTGCAATGATGAATCTGTAACTGATGAGCTACGGCGGGTCTATTGCAATGAACAGTGTAAAAGATCATAAAGTATTGACAAGTATAGATCTCAAAAAACTAAAAAGATACTAAAACAGCTTGCAGAGTTCTGGTGCAACGGCTACTTTTATCTTCTAAATGAGAGCCTTTTTTAATTAAATATGCAAGCCATTTTTACCTAACATTACACCATTTTAAAAACTATTTCCAAGTAAAGAAAAAGTGAATTTGCCGAATTTTAATAAAAAGCAGAGACTTTCACATGTCTGGAACAGGAAACAAATGACAACCATATTGTCATGAACTATGAACAATATCTAGAAAATGTTGACTTTACATGTTGTGAGACAATGAAACTTGCTTTGTTTGTCTTGTGTGTGGGTTGTTGTTGTTTGTTTTTTGGCAATGTAAACTTTTTGAACAACTGAATTAAAAAACAACAAAAAAAAAAAAACTTATAACTACACAAATGAATGTAAATGGTTACTTCCTTAAAGTTGTCGACCACTTTACGTACCTGGGCGGCTCAGGGTTATCGATGCTTCGTTGTCTAGAGAAATGGACAACTGTCTTGCTAAAGCCGACAGCGCTTTGGGTCAGCTCCAATGGAGATTATGGAATAAGTCTCTTCACCTACCAACAAAAATCAATGTTTATAAAACAGTGGTTCTCACACACGTTCGTATGGCTCTGAGACCTTGGTGCTCTATAGAAGGTATCTAAAGCTCCTCGAACGCATCAAAGGTGTTTTCATTCCATAACGGGCAATCGCTGTCAGGACGCTGTTGTGGACAGTTTACCATTCGACTACCGCATACCAAGGCGATCTTTTTTTCTTGCGCACTTAAATGACGTCGGCGTAACTGAGGTACCCCCGTAAGCGCTACAAAGACCAACTTGAGCCTCATTTTGCTTTCTTGTCGTAGAGGAAAGTAGCTGGCAGCAGATAGTCTCTGAACGATACAGTTGGAAAGCTCTTACGAAATTGAGGCTGAGTAACACACATTTGATGCCCAAAGAAAATCCTTTCCAGAAGATAGGCACAGAAGTTGTAAAGAAAACTTAAAGAGACCCGGGTGAGCAACAGCTTGATCTGTATCAGATGTGGAAAATATATAGTTCGCAACTGGGTTTGCATTCATAATTAATCTTTGGAATCCATTATTTAAAAATTTAGGCCCAATAAGTAAATATTTCTGAATTTTGTATGTTCTGTTGTACGAGCTACTAATATTTACCCAACATATTTATTGCAGTTTAAAAAAAAAAACCTTTTGCATTTACATAAATAGACACCTTTTTAAAAACGATTTTTAGTTTTAGGCAGTGTTTTAAGCTATTTATGACAAATGTATACTATACTACCACAGCTAAGAATCCTTTGGTCACTTGACCAAAGAGGGGAACTTCTTCCATTGCTTACCAAACAGGTTACACTTGAGTGGACCCTTCAGCGTCCGCATTTGAGTTTATGTAAAAACACAAGCTATCTTTGTAATCCTTTTTTCATTAAGTCATTGAGAAAGTGTTGATGGTGTGTACAAAATGTTTATTTTAAGCTGGATTTGAAAGATAAATCTAAAAGTACACTTTTCAGACTTTGCGATATTTAGGGCTGATGTAAAGTCATCTGTTTCTGTAACCCACAGTTAACAAGGGTGTCACGTGGTCAGCACAACGACCAATCGCCGTTACTTTCCCCAACTAATGTCAAGTACCTATTAGAGCTGGGTGGACTCAGAGGCACCCTAGGGATCCCAAAATTAAAAATCCCAGCCTTCACCAGGATTCAAACCTGGGACTACTCTGTTTGAAAGCCAAGAGCTTTACCACTTAGCCGCCGCGCCTACACAATAGATAAACTACGCCGTCTAAATACATAATGACGCAATAAAAATCTGGGCTAAAAAAAAAACAACTTTCTTTTCTCACATTGCTTTGAAAGCCAAAGAAACAAACGAGTTATTCTTTTTGGGGTGAGCCTTGGCTCTTGTTTGTCAATGCCAAAGTAACCTCGTTAAGTGTTTGCATTTTTGAAAAGACTTGTTTCAATGAAGACATCCTCTAATGTCTGGTGCTGGACAAAGTCTTATAGACATAATGCACACGCTGGACTGTGTTGTGATGATTAATGGACAGGTCTGGATAACTTGAAACAAAACAGACACGAGACCTCTGGGGGGGATATGTTAATCTCTTTCTCCATCTCTCTCTCTCTTCTCTCTCACTTTTTAAACTCACTCTTACAAAAACACATACGCAATCATCATTTCTCTTTCTCGTGTGTGTCTCTTTCTTAAACACACACACACACACATTTCTGTACGTATCGCACCCGCACAAATTCTCTCTCTCTCTATATATATATATATATATATATTCTTCTTATCTTATATAATACAGACGTTACTTCAGAAAAGAAGATGATTACGTCATACGCGTCATGTATTTAGTCATACATGTTAACCAATGACTTAAATTCTGAGAAAGTCACTGGTTTTCCTGCCTGGTTCAGCAACCCATTACATGCTCTTATAAGACTTGAGAAGAAGGAGCATTTGTACAAATTTGTCCTAGCATATGGAACGAGGAATGTGCCTTTATCTTTGTGTCTTTCTGACTTTTTAATTTGTCTTTTGTCTTTGTATTAGAAGATTATGGTTCAATTGTTTTATGTATAATTGCTACTTTACTTTTGAGTCTTCTCTCCTGAAGGCTTTCTAAATTTATGTCAAATGTGAATATTCGTTTGTTATGAGTCTCACTGCTCTATTTTGTGTCTGTTCCAGTTCTTAATATTTTATTGAGCTGAGGGTCCCAAACAGACTTTGCAGATTCTATTTTGTATATTCTATGCAAGGTAAGTGATAGAAATCAAAACGATTAGAAAAGAATTACAATTGTTTTTCAAACAAAATCAAATCATTCACCTTTTCAACGCCTTTTTTCTCAAATACTGCACAATGTACTCCCACACACCCTGCACTCCCATACACCCTGCACTTCGACACACCCTGCACTCCCATACACCATGCACTTCGACACACCCTGCACTCCCATACACCCTGCACTTCAACACACCCTGCACTCCCATACACCCTGCACTTTGGCACACCCTGCACTCCCATACACCCTGAACTTCGACACACCCTGCACTCCCATACACCCTGCACTTCGACACACCATGCACTCCCATACACCATGCACTTCGACACACCCTGCACTCCCATACACCCTGCACTTCGACACACCCTATACTCCCGCACACACTGCACTGCCACACACCCTGCACTTCGACACACCCTGAACTTCGACACACCCTAAACTCCCACACACCCTGCACTCCCATACACCCTGCACTTCGACACACCCTATACTCCCGCACACACTGCACTGCCACACACCCTGCACTTCAACACACCCTGAACTTCGACACACCCTGCACTCCCATACACCCTGCACTTCGACACACCCTATACTCCCACACACCCTGCACTCCCATACACTCTGCACTCCCACACACCCTGCCCTCCCATACACCCTGCACTTCGACACACCCTATACTCACACATCTACTGCACTGCCACACACCCTGCACTCCCATACACCCTGCAATTCGACACACTCTGCACTCCCACCCACCCTGCAATTCGACACACCCTGCAATTCGACACACCCTGCACTCCCATACACCCTGCACTTCGACACACCCCATACCCCCGCACACACTGCATTGCCACACACCCTGCACTTCGACACACCCTGCACTCCCACATACCCTGCACTGCCACACACCCAGCACTCTCAAACACCCAGCACTGCACAACTTGCACACTCTGCGGTCTCCCAAAAAAACTTCTAACCTGTTAGCCTTTGTTTTTCTGGGTGACATTGACCCCCTAACCAATGATTTGATTTACTGCAGCCAAACATTATTCAATGTCAGTTCTCATTTCTCGTTCTGAAGTTCGTTTTTTTTTTGTAACTGAACCTAATTTATAACATAATAATAACTACCCAGACTGCTGTTGTTGTTTTAAACTCGACCACCACATAGGAAAGTGTTATTAGTTTCTTGACAGTTTGGTATGGAAACAAATGTGTACATTGTAAAAAAAAACAACTTATCAAACAGTATGAATCTATTACTGGTTATTGTGGAGACACATTGACTTAAAAATGGCTCTCTGGTCGTGTATGAGCGCTGGACTGATGGTCTCGATGGTCTTGGATTCAAACCCTGTTCTCCGGGAAGTTATTATTATTATTATTTATAGCTTTTATATAGCGCTACTTTCATGCTTATAGCATGCTCAGAGCGCTTTGGTCCAATCTCATTTTTGGACCAGTTGGGGGGGGGGAGGGGGTATCTAGGAGATGGTGCTGCCTTTAGGCGCTCAGTAAACACAACTCTGCCCAAGTCGGGTGTCGAACCTCGACTCCCTTCTGGGTAGTCAAGCCAAGCCAAGTTCAAGCGCACTTAGCCTCTCGACCACGCTTCCCACAGTTCCGACTAGGAACACCGAAAATATGTATAACAAATATTTCTGTAAATATTGCGAAGCCAGAACTATTGTGTGAAGGATGAAGTATTATCCTCTTAGAACGAAGACTGGTCTCCTGGACAGCCTCTTCGGACCCTTCCCCCTACCCTTCTTAGGTAAGTCTACTCAATTATTCATAGCTATGATTGTCGTTTTTCAGAACTTCGATTTGAAAGAGAGAGAGAAAAAGAAAGTATGAAAACTGCAAGAAGAAATGTTGGCAGATTGTTTTGGACACACACAATACCTTATGCTACTCTAAACACAATACTTTATGCCACTCTACACACAATACCTTATGCCACTCTACACACAATACCTTATGCCACTCTACACACAATACCTTATGCCACTCTACACACAATACCTTATGCCACTCTAAACACAATACCTTATGCCACTCTACACACAATACCTTATGCCACTCTACACACAATACCTTATGCCATTCTACACACAATACCTTATGCCACTCTACACACAATACCTTATGCCACTCTACACACAATACCTTATGCCACTCTACACACAATACCTTATGCCACTCTACACACAATACCTTATGCCACTCTACACACAATACCTTATGCCACTCTACACACAATACCTTATGCCACTCTACACACAATACCTTACGCTACTCTAAACACAATACCTTATGCCACTCTACACACAATACCTTATGCCACTCTACACACAATACCTTATGCCACTCTACACACAATACCTTATGCCACTCTACACACAATACCTTACGCTACTCTAAACACAATACCTTATGCCACTCTACACACAATACCTTATGCCACTCTACACACAACACCTTATGCCACTCTACACACAATACCTTATGCCACTCTATATACAATACCTTATGCCACTCTACACACAATACGTTATGCCACTCTACACACAATACCTTATGCTACTCTAAACACAATACCTTATGCCACTCTACACACAATACCTTATGCCACTCTACACACAATACCTTATGCTACTCTAAACACAATACCTTATGCCACTCTACACACAATACCTTATGCCACTCTACACACAATACCTTATGCCACTCAACACTCAATACATGCAGATAGGGCTCTATATCAACTGCTGGTAAAAATATGGTAGATTTCGGGGCCTCATCTTAAACAAAAGCACATGTAGTAACACACTAATAATTTTTAAGTTCTTTTTTTTGTTACTGCCTTCATTCTATTGAACGACATGGTCAGCAAATGGAAGCGAAGTTCTTTGAGACTATAAACGTCTAAGGAAGGATGAAGGCAGAGTTTTGTTCTTGGTTCCATGAGCTATGTGGTGAACACCTGGGAGCAGGACAACCTTGATGAACCTCGTGGGGCTACAATCATGTTATGATCCAGGTTCCATGAGAAAGTGACTTGAATAGAGGTTTTGTAAAAAAAGTGTGATTTCTTAATATTTTTTTGTCGACGCTCTAAGGTTCTAATAGGTCAAATGCAGCTCATGTGTTGCCGACTCAAGAATATGCAATACCTTCGATAAAGTCCAGCAGGGAATGGGCGCCGAAGTTTGTATATATA
This sequence comes from Biomphalaria sudanica, assembly GCA_036873155.1. Lineage (NCBI taxonomy): Eukaryota > Metazoa > Mollusca > Gastropoda > Planorbidae > Biomphalaria > Biomphalaria sudanica. Next base: position 6,694 of record JAZGLO010004303.1, read on the forward strand.
AAAATTACCGTGTCCACCGCAATTACCCGCCGTCTTGCATGTTTGGGCTAGATTCGGTTAGGATAAAATAATCAATTCTGAAGTAACATCCTAAATATATAAAATAAAACAGAAACATTAAAATCCAATCTTAAAACATTTTTGTGTATTAAAGTCAACAAAAGAGCCAATTATAACAATAATGTTTTTAAAAATTAACTCTACATTTAAAACTGTATCTCTCAATAATGTAGAAGTTATTCCCCTTTTCGATATGAAACAAATTAAATAAAGAAACCGACTAGAAATTGTTATTGCCTTTTTTTTTTTTAAATATTTTGTTAGGCACAATAAATAATTGTGTAAAATTTCAACTTAATCCGAGAATGGAGTGTGGGAGATATATCGTGCTCCAAGCAGACAGAGGTGATAAAAGCTTGGTAGACTTCATGTTTATATGAGATTTCAGACTGTAGACTGTATTTAAAATCCAATGATCACTGAACTCCAGGAAGTAAGAGTTACTCTCCCCTCCTCTATCCATTTAATGGCAACGATCCCTTGGAGCCTACGTTAGCGCGCGTGTGTGTGTGTGTAAACACTCTTTGCTCACGTTGGATTTTATACTTACGTTAATCAGACTTAACTCCCTTTTAGTTTACAATTATTTTTTTACGATCTGGTTTACATTCTTTGAGCAATAAAAGACAGTAGAGAGAAAAAGAAGAGAGAAAGATAAGGAGAAATGTGATTGTACAGCTACTTTAATGAAGCATCGTTTTTCTTCTTCTGTACTTTTGAAATATTCTCCAGTGCTGGTACATATGGTCCACCCTCGCGTACTATAGTGATCGTGCAGTTCTGAGCCCCGGAAATAGTGAATGTTATTCAAAGCCGAAGCTTTTCCACTATAAGTTATATATTGAAATCAGGACGAGTCAAGGAATACATCGTGTCTGCCCAGCCTTAAGCAAACATAGATATTACATTAGTCAGGCGTAAGGTCTTTTGATAACAACTAAATACAACCTTGCCAATCACGTGATCTCAAGGGCGGAGGGGAAATCAATTCAATCTGACCCTCTACTCTTGTCGGGTGCGCACATTCACTTTTCTTCTTCTCTTGTTGTTAAAGATCCAGATCTGTATCTATGGTATAGGAATCAGGGTTCATCATAAGCAAAATATTTTTTTATTTATTCTTTGTACAGGAAGGGGAGATGATGATGATAGAAGAGGTCAACGGGAGCCAACTCTGTATGGACCGAAGCAATCACAGAACCAATTATTTGCTTATTTCTAGAGCAATATCTGTATGAAAGTATTTGCTAGAGTATGGATTCATATCCTGAGCATTGTGTTTATGTGGGACATTTCTCTGAGTACGTGCTATTTTCTCTAGCCTTCCCCGAATGCGTTTGTGCGTTTTTTTTTGTTTTTGTTTGTTTGTTTGTATGTGTGTGTGTGTGTGTGTGTGTGCGTGCGTAGTATAGTGTAATGTTATGCCATTTGTGTCTGTTGAGTTATTACAATGTCCAGACTTTGATGTTGAGTGTTAACACTACTTCACTTTTTCTACCGCGAGTCCGAAAATATCCAAGACACATCACAATTAGCTATAATACACTTGATTAAGACTTCTGAATACTTCAACTGATGTTTATTTACAGATGGAGGTGATCGTCTTGTCTCACGATCCGACGTTTAATCAACTGACTATTCAATATCAATCCTTCCACAAGCCCTAGCCATAGTCCTCTCATATCATGTACCCGTATTCTGCCACCTCATTCGTCTGCCTGACTCCGTCACAACATTCACCGTCGCTAAAAACAATACACAATATATTTATTTGCAAAACTAACATAATCTCGAAACTAAACTAGGTCACCACAACGATCAGAAGATTGCGCCTGACTGTGCACTGTGCAGGTGTAATACTATCTACGCTGAGTTTGAATATATCAACAAAAAAACAGGATAGGGCCTACATCAATCAAAAGAAAGATGAACGTGTAATAACTAAGTCCCACCTCGAGATGCAATTCAAATACTTATGAGCGGGAACAGTCTGGTCTTAGTCACTATAATAAAAAATGCTTACACTATAAAAGCCTGGGATCAACTCTTTATCTATATCTCAAGCTACAGTCTCGGTTTGAATTTGTCATTTTTATGCGTTCACTCATCAATGGCGGTCGCTTAAGGTGTGTCACTATTATCACTGCTTCACATGTCTCTACGACGTGGCAACGGGCTATTGGTCTCCACTGCCCACATGCTGCGATGTCGGAGGTCATTGTCCAGGTCTACTATAGCGATTGGTCTCGATCAGACACCTTTTCACACTGTCAACAGATATTGCACAATCACATCCAATCATTCTTTTGTTTTGAAATTTGGCGACAAGAATTTCTGTAGTTGTGAATTATGGCGCTTGTATCATTTCACTCAGTGATGCCCTATCAAACTCAACGTGATGGCCAGATACATTTCGGATACAAATGTCACGGGCCGCCTACGGAACAAAAAATTAATTATTTTAGGCAAGGACCGGAAACCACTACAACACTGACCACTACAACGCTGGCAAGATGTGTTCTGCGGGACTTAGTTTCCGCATCATTGATTTAGTCGGTAAAAACAAAATCGGTTCCACAAATATAGGATGTTGGGAGGGGGCGGGTAGGGAGCCAAGAAGGCACACACAAAAAAACAGTTACTGTAAGGATACGAGGGATATTTTTGATATGTAAGAAGACATAATATTGGAGATATTCTTACAAGAGGTAAATCTATAAACAACGATTTTTTTTTGGGGTATATCCAGTATACTGAAGTATTGATAAGTGAATTGTTTTATGAATAAACCAAAGGATAATTTGTTTCTCTTTATTTTTCAGCACTGTTTTTTTTTAATCCCTCTCTTTCTACGATCATCCCATGTTTTTCTTGAGGTCCCATTATATTACAACCATGTTTCTTCACATCGCTTATTTAGCGTCCCCCGAAAGGGGAATAGACGCTATTAGTTTTGTGTGGTCTGTCTGTCTGTCCGTCCGTCCCATTTACATCTCGTAAACTTCAAAAGATATTGAAAATCCGACATCATGAAATTTTAGATCTTTCAAAGTTCTGATGCAATGGCTACTTTTTTCTTTTCTGAAAGCGAAAATTTTAAATTTTTAAAATCAACTATGCTAGTTTGTTTTTTTCATAAAAATATACTATTTTTAAAACTATTCACTTTTAATAGTAACAAACACGGGAGGCTATTTAGTAAGGGAGGTGACTATTTACCATATTTTAAACACATTTATGAAAACGGTTTTAGATTTTTTTTTCAAATAATTTTTTTAACTAATGTATTGCTAAGTTAAGTAAGTTCTGTCATAGTAACTACTATATTTTTTAAAAAAAGAGACAGAAACTAAATAATA
>JAZGLO010004305.1:0-282500 GCA_036873155.1 Biomphalaria sudanica
AAGTAGAACATAGACAAGTAGAACATAGGCAAGCAGAACATAGTCAAGCAGAACATAGTCAAGCAGAACATAGACAAGTAGAACATAGGCAAGTAGAACATAGGCAAGCAGAACATAGTCAAGTAGAACATAGACAAGTAGAACATAGACAAGTAGAACATAGACAAGTAGAACATAGGCAAGTAGAACATAGGCAAGCAGAACATAGTCAAGCAGAACATAGACAAGTAGAACATAGGCAAGCAGAACATAGTCAAGCAGAACATAGGCAAGTAGAACATAGGCAAGCAGAACATAGTCAAGCAGAACATAGGCAAGTAGAACATAGGCAAGTAGAACATAGACAAGTAGAACATAGGCAAGTTGAAAAAGAATGAATGCAGTTATAGTCTCTTTCAAGATTTACATCGGTATGTTGTTGAATGTGTGTACGAAAGAGATACTTTAAAGTTAGCAGCACCCCAGTCTCTTGCATACGTCTTAATGTGATAACCTCAAGTAGGAAGTTCTCACCTCGTTAGAGTTTTCCGTTGAGATGTAGTGATTAGGGTCACATCGTTCTACCTGGAAGAGCTTCCTGTAAGCCTCTTTGGCGAGGTCCACCAGTTGTCTTGAGCAGCTGCCATGGAACAAGTCGTAACATTCTTCTTGTGCTTTGATCATACTGAAATAATAGACATCATATAAACCAAGGCATTAGATCACATCGTTTTAGAATCAGCCAAAAACAAATAGTATTTAGATTGAGTAACAATTTATATGTCCTGAGTGTAAGATCTATAAGGCAGATGTGAAAAATTCATCTGTTTAACGAGGGTATCAATAGGCCAGCACAATGACCAACTGCCTTTACTTTTCCGCTACTATTGTCAGGTGCCCATTAGAGCAGAGGCGTAGTAAGCTAAACGTGCGCTCGGGCAAGTTACTTTATTGGCACCCCACCCTTCAGTTTTTATAAACGTCACATAGAAATAAAGGCTTGTAAATAAAAAGTATTTAATAGTAATATAATTAAAATAATCTTAGAATGTATTACCTAACTAAAATATCTACAATAATTATATTTTTTGGCGCCTCTCTGCGTGTGGCGCCCCCCTGAGGGAGGCGCCCGGGTGTCGCGCCCCCCTTGCCCCTGCATTAGAGGTAGGTGGACCTAAAGATCTCGGAATTAAAAAATCCCCAATCTTCATCATTCGAACCCGGTACCCATAGGTTGGAAAGCCAAGCGCTTTATCACTCATCCTCCCTGTAGGTAACTGACTTGCTGAAAATCCAAAGATAATATAGAGAAGAAAGCAAATTCAATGAAACTATTTAATGCCTGATTAAATAATGAAGCTAACAGACACATTTTGAAAGCCAAAAACATCTTATCTTATCTTATCTTATATGATACAGGCAGAAGATGATTACGTCCTACGCGTCATGCATTTTGTCATACATATTAACCAATGACCTAAATTCTGCCAAGTCACTGGTTTTCCTGGCCAGCTCAGGCAACCTATGCTCTAAAAGCACAAGGGAAAAAGGAGCATTTGTAAAAATGTGTCCTAACAAATGAAACGAGGAATGTGTCTATTGAAGACCATAGTATGGATAGCTGCCTGGTCGTGATTTATACGTGCTGAACTTTCGTTCGGTGGTTTCGAGAGTCTCGGGTTCATATCCGTCCACCGCCATCCCCCGTCGTCCTGCGGGAGATTCGGACTAGGAAGTAAATTTTCTTCAACTCTGAAGGAACATTCGAAACACGAAAAACTTTTTACAACGCAAACAAAAAAAAAACAAAGAAAAGCACTGAGGACTTAACAAGGTGCAGGATCTTAGGAGCATATTCTTTGTTGATCTTTTGTGTTATCGGATGTTGCACCCTAAATAATGTAATGCGTTCTAGCCCGAAGCGCGGTAGCATCATATTGCCACCCCAGAAGACTAGAACTGCCCCACAATTTACATTATATGTTGGAAAGAATGTGATTAACGCTTTAGATAAAATACAATAGTACTATGTGAGATGTAACATCCTTCATATTTACCTGCAAATGGCTGGCTGTATATTGTTTCTATTCGGTTCTCCCTGGACCTGCTTCAGAATGTACAATTTACTCACTAGACATTGTGTGTGCGCCAACTGGGTGCTCGCCATGCAGTCGTTGTCAACAATGTCTGGGTGGGAGAAGGGTTAAAATCTATTCACTATTACACTTTTATTTAGAGTTAACTCCTTCTCTCCTAACTGACAACACCAACGTTGCTGTGACCCAATTAAATTAAATTAATTTTTAGTTTTATAAACTTTAACGTGTGTTATTTAAAAAGAGCATGCATTCGTCTATAATTATATACTTAATATAACATTTCCAGATTGCATACAAAAAAGTTATTGACGTTCAATCAGAACAGGATAGTGAAACACAAATGAGCCAAATGAATAATCCAATGTGGAAAATAATTACGGAGAGAAAGAGTTAATGCATTTTCTTCTAAGGACCTTGCAGTCCTTTGGAAAGATAATTGAAAACTCATCTGTTTTATTGCCTTTACATTCCCTAACTATCTATTGGAAGGCTTGGTTCAGTAAGTCTATAATAATAATTAATATAATATCTATAATGTCACGTTCAAGGATAGCATCTCAAATTAAGAATTTAGAGACAGGGTTTCTGCAGCGACCTGCTAACTATAGTGAAAAACGGAAGCTCTAAATCTATGGCCATATTACAAGATCTTCGGGGCTCACAAAGACCTTCCTTTAGGGAACAGTACCAGGAAAAAGAAGAAGAGGCAGACAGAAACCGATGGGGGGACAACATAAAAGAATGGACGGACCTGTCATTGAAAGAGGCTCTTAACAAGGCAAAAGACCTCGAGGAATGGCGAAAGACGGTCGGCGAGTCTTGCTTGGTGCCCCAACGTTCCAACAGACTAAGGGATAGGTAAAGGTAAAAATAACATCCGTGTGCCCAGCATCCCAGTCATGCCATGATGATATGTGAAGACGCTTCACAGCGTGCAAGCCCCAATAGCTACTGGACCATGAAACAACAAATTGACCCCTGACCATCTTCTCTAACATAAACAATAGTTACTTGCTTTAAAGGGCAATATGGCGTCCTTATGTATTTACCATCATTATCTGTCATAATTTCGTCACCTTAAAACTGACGACATCACATTGACTGATTCTTCACTTCTAGATTATAACATGACAATAAATAAAGCTATTTTCTGTTCTTACTAGCTATGTACCCTGACTTTCTTGACGGGATTAAAAAAGAATTTTTTTTTTTTCCGTAATTCCTCAATTTGACTTAAAAGTAAGCAGGATTCTTACTTCACGTAAATGTAGTATAAATAATATTTCGCGCAAGAAATGGATAAGATCTCGTTAAAAGCTTGCTTAACGTTAAGTTTCGCCAAGTCATTTGGTTAGAACCGAGACTGAGTTTTTGTTATTTAACTCTTTCTCTTCTAACTGATGATAACAAAAACATTGATTTGAACCCATGAAACTAAATGAATTTTTGGATTTATAAACTCTAATTTGTGTTGTGTAAAAAGAGCACGCATTCTACTATAAGTCTATACCAAATAGAACATTCTCTGATAACAAACACAAAAGTTATTAAAATTTAATCTGAATCTGAAATACAAATTTGCAAAATGAGTAATACAATCGGAACGAGGAAAATTATTACGGAGAGAAAGAGTTAAGAATAATTTTATTTTGTGTGAACAAAGAACGCCGCCATCTGCCGGTCCCAAGCCCGGGTGAGAAAGGAGGAGGGTTTGGAGTGAGGCTAGCGACCCCACCCTGAAAAACCACTATTGTTACAGAAACGGCAAACTCGGCACATAATGAAACAATACATGCGGCGAGGGCGGCCAAAACCCTGATCAAAGCCAACTGGAAGTCCAATACCCGATACATGGCAAGCCTTTCAACGCAAGGAAACCGACTCTTATAGGCACGTGGAATGTAAGAACCCTGAATCAATGCGGTAAACTGGCCCAACTTTTAAGAGAGTTTGACTCTTACCGACTGGACATCCTTGGGATCTGCAAGATGCGGTGGACATCAAGTGGACAAATAATCAATGATGGCAAGACAATAACATATTCAGGACATGATAAGGAGCACATTGGTGGTGTAGGAATCATCATGTCTAAAATAGCAGCTTCAGCGCTAATTGCTTGGAAGCCTGTCAGTGACCGCATTATTACAGTTCGACTCCAAACAAAGCAAATCAAAGTCACTACCATCCAAGCATATGCCCCTACAGAGGATGCAGAAGATACCATCAAAGATAATTTCTATAATCAACTACAAACCACTCTTGATGAAACACCTTCTCACGACTTAATTCTACTGATTGGAGAGTTTAACGCCAAAATCAATCCCAACCGAACTGGCTTTGAATATGTAATGGGACCATATGGCATCGGCAGAAAACATCAGTGATAATGGCGAGCGCTTGATTTCTCTCTGCGCATCCAACAGCCTTTCAATTGGAAACACATATTTTAAGCACAAACAAATGCACAAAAAAACATGGCGATCACCAAATGGAGAAACCTTCAACTAAATAGATTACATTTGCATCTCCAAACGATGGAGGTCATCTCTGTTAGACGTGCCGACCCGCAGAGGAGCGGATATCGGCTCAGACCACTACCTTGTCAGTGGCAAATGTAAGCTCCGATTGAAACGTCAACCAAAACGAGCCACACGACCCCGCCCATTTAATGTAGAGAAGCTAAAAGACGGCAATACTGCAGCAGTGTTCCAATTTAAACTAACGAACTGCTTTGAGGCTCTTGCAGATTTATTGACCCTTGAAGAAGAGTGGGCCAACTTCAAAGATACGACTATTGGGTGCGCGGAAGAAGTTATCGGAAGGAGGCGAGGTTCATACAAGGAACGGTGGATACAAGACAGAACATGGTAATTGATAGATGAGAGGAAAGAGGCCAAACGTAGACGAGATCAGAAAAATGAAACACAGGATCGCAGCCTAGCGGAAGAAGCCTATAGGGAAGCAGATCTGAAAGTAAAGAGAAGTTGTCGGCGAGATAAACGGGACTGGATTGAGCAGAAGGGACAAGAGGCACAAGCAGCTGCAAGCAGAATTGACACAAAAACCCTCCATCGTATTGTCCGAGATCTCACTGGAACAAAGAGTGGACATGGGACACCGATAAAAGACAAGCAAGGCAAAACTTTGTTAACGAAAGAAGAACAGGATGCAAGATGGGTAAAGCACTTTAAAGAGACCCTTAACCAACTGTCGCTAGACCTAACTTACATATTCAAGGACCCCTCTCCGGACAATGATCTCAAGGTCCAGACAGACCCAATAACTGCTGAGGAGGTTACCATTGCAGTGCAAAAGAAAAACAAAGCACCAGGACTAGACATGATATCAGCAGAAATGCTAAAATATGGGGAACAGTGCATTGTTAACAGAATGACTAATCTCTTAAATCTCTGTTGGCGAACTTTAAAAGTCCCAGAGGACTGGCAAAAGGGAGTGATTGTACAGCTTCCAAAAAAGGGCAACTTGGCAGACTGCAACAACTGGAAGGGCATTACTCTCCTCTCTGTCCCGGGCAAAGTTTTCAGCACTGTTTTGTTGAGACGGCTTCAACAGTCTGTAGATGAAAGGCTCAGAAAAGAACAAGCAGGTTTCTGAAGAGGCAGATCATGTACAGAGTAGATTTTCGTTCTGCGAAATATCATAGAACAAAGTCTTGAGTACCAACAACGGCTAACGATCAGTTTCGTGGACTTCGAAAAAGCGAGAATCACTATGGAAAATAGTTAGAGAATACGGTATCCCAGAAAAATTCGTACAGATCCTAGGACGGAAAGCCTAGACAGAAAGGCACCCAAATTGGCCTCCGCATAAACTAGGATAAAGACTAAAATTATGCGAGTGGGATATAAGGCAAAGGGTGTCCCGTCAGACTTGGTGAGTCAAAGCTTGAAGAGCTGGACAAGTTCACGTACCTTGGCAGCATCATAACAAATGATGGAGATGATTACCATGATGTAGCGTGCCGAATAGGAAAGGCAGGGAGCATTTTCCAAAGGCTGCAGCCTATTTGGACTAGCCAAGCCATTGGACTCGAGACAAAAATACATTTTCTCAACACAATCGTCATTCCAACTGCTACATATGCAAGTGAGACGTGGAAGTCATCTGTCAAAATTGAGAAAAGACTAAATGTGGCTTAACAGAGATGGCTGAGACGGATTTTGGGAGTCAGTTACACAGACCGGATCTCAAACAAGGAAATCCTATGCCGAACTGAGAGTCGAACACTTGGTGAGGTTGTGACTGAGCGTCGCTTGAGGTTTGCGGGACATGTTCTACGTCAAAATGAATTACGCACACCAAGAGTTGCGATAACATGGAAGCCAAAACGAGGAAAGCGCGAACAGGGACTTTCTCGTATTACTTGGCGACACACCTTCATGGAGGACCTCAGAACAGTGGACACCAGGTAAGAGGAGGCTTCAGACATTGCCAGTGACAGATCTTTATGAAGACAGCTTGCCGCCCAATGCGCCGAACGGCGCGGGAGGACCTAAGTCTAAGCCTAAGTAAGTGAACAAAGAAGGCTTAAGAACTCATAGACCACTTATACCATATATGCCACAGGCAAAACAGAACACATAGAAAACACGGACCACATATAAAATATTTTTTTAAAAAGTGAACAAATCGACTTCATAGACCAAATAGACCACATCAACCACATAGATCACATTGACCACATAGAACACATAGACCACATGGAACACATAGAACACATGGATCCCATAGATCCCGTAGATCACATAGTCCACATAGAATACATAGAACACACAAAACTTACAGACCATATAGAACACATAGACCACACAGACCACATAGAACACAGACCACACAGGCCACATAGACCACATAGAACACATTGATCACATAGAACACATAGACCACATAGAACACAGACCACACAGGCCACATTGATCACATAGACCACACAGACCACATAGCTGCTACTACCTTCTTTGTGTTGACAAATAAATTTCAAGCCATGCAACATTCTTTTCTTATCTGGCAATATGGACCTCATCTCCTCTCCGTAAGACAGACAGTCAATTATATCTTCTTGTATACAATAGATCAAGTCTGAGACCTTTTCCAATTGACTGCCAAGCAGATACATTTATAAACAAATTAATTATGCATTTATAAATAAAAATATTGAGATTTTAAATTCACATTCTCAACCAAACAAATAGTCACTACTGACGGAACAGTATGGTAAGCACTTGAACTTTGGATTGACTTTGGGACTTGAACATAAGCAGCACAAACATTAAAGTAAACATCCCTTCACCCTCACCTATCTCTTAGTCTGTTAAACAATTGGGGCACCACACGTAATCCGTCTTTCTCCATTCCTCACTGTCGTTTGTCTTGGATACAAAATCTCTTTCACTAAAAGGTTCGTCCAAATCTTTTCATTACGTCTTCTTATCCCATTCTCTGTCTGCTTCTTCTTCTTTTTCCTGGTATCGTTCCATGAAGGAAGGTGAGAATCTTGTGATAGGGTCATAAAGTTTTATTTACTTTAAAAAAATATAGTTAGCAGGTATCGTTTGGCCCAATAGCCGTTGTAGTCTTGTTTCTAATCTCTTCGTTTGTGATGCGGCCTTTGTATGTGATACCCAGGATCTTTCTGCATCTGACTTTGACAATTACTCAGGAGATGTTTGAGTGTTTTGTACGGGCGTAAATCAACTAATTTGAGGGATGTTAGCAAAGTACATCATAAGAACAAATGATGTTGTCAACTTGAAGTCCTAATGCCAACTGATTTAAAATAACACCATATAAACAAACTAAATCCTTCTATCCGTGATGTCACTAAATGTCGCGTTCAAAGTCCATCAACTTTAGCGCGTCGCTAAGCGAAACACGTTTATTAAACATCTCAGTTCCTCTGCTAGGCATCTCTTCTCTAGTTCTCCAGTCACAGTAGAGGATTCGCAAGCATTTAATTCAGAATGTAACCATGAAAAGGGAAAGCATCCGTCTGATTTTATTGCCTAGCAAAGATTATAAAAAGAAAAAACGGCAACTAAATTCCGAACAAGAAAAACTTTTAAAATATACATTTTTTAAAAAATGATAATACCACCATTATACAACTGAAAATAAAATACAATATAAAAAATAATAATTAAAAAAAAAAGATAATCTTAAACCGTGTTTCAAACCCGTGATTTTGCCAGTCAGCTGCTTTGTGGGAACAATGCCAGAGGGCAGTGCTAAGATGTGCAAATATTTATTAGTACTTTCATTAATTAAATCTAGATCTAGAATTTTAATGCAACCAATAATTAAATTACGTAAACATATAATCAAAGCTTAGATAATCTATCAATAAATTTAAATAAACTTTTAATGGAATGAACAACTCAGTTATCAAAATTTTCCTGAACATTAAGTTATTAAATTCTTGAATCAATTAAGCCCTACATTCCGAAATGTCGGAAAATGATAATCCTTTCAAAAACGCGATCGTCCTTTTAAAACCTATGTTGGATTTAGATCTTGGTCTAGTTCTATAGCCAAATTTAAACTTATTTTTTTTTACTTTAAAAAATTATGACGGTCAAACTAGAGTTTTCTCTGTGTGACCAACGAGTTAGTAATTCTTTTCTCAGCGAAATACATCAACTATTAAATTTCTATAGAGCCGTTCTTGAGATCAGCGTCCATGCAGATTCAAGGTTCAAGGTTCCAAGTTCCACGAATTTCTAACTGGAATATAAGCATTGTAAAAATAAGGAATATGTTTCACAAATCTCATTCATGCCTTAAGAAATGGACATTGTCACATCTAGTCCAGTTTACGATGCACTCTATTGAAATGTTCTTTCTTTCTTTTTTTGTATGTGCTTTAAATTACAAATTACCTAGAAGGGGGCTCGAGGTTCAACACCCGACTCGGACAGAGTTGTGTTTACTGAGCGCCTTAAGGCAGCACGGAAAACCAATGCCCCCTCCCCTCCCCCCCCATTGGTCCACAAGTGAGATTGGACCAAAGCGCTCTGAGCATGCTATAAGCATGAAAGTAGCGCTATATAAAAGTTATAATAACAATAATCTCTATCTTCAGAGTTTAATTAAAAAACAACAACTCAAGATAGTTATAGAATTCAGAGACGTAAAGAACACATTATTTAGCCCTTTTTAACACTCAAATTAACCTCGCTACAACTAGTAATAAGAATACGTATTATTATAATTTTAAGCATAAGATAATTTACTTGCAGATGACGTCGATTTGTGACTCTTTGTTGCTCAAGGCCTGGAGCAAGTTGGAAGAATCGTTGACTAAACATTTGGTAACAATTTCAGTTACATTTTTGGTGTAGATGTCACACAGCTGCCCTATAGAGTAAACATTCATAACAGTTATACCAGGGAAAAAATTAGAAATAGAGCTGTAAACTGTTACTTAATAATACCGTATAAATAGAAAAAAAAATGTGTCGTTTATAATATATAATTCTAAAATATGTACTTTAAAATAAGAAATGTTATAAATATATTGCTATAGACATTTATAAATCGCTGATCATAAATCAACATTTTCAACCGATTTCCAAAATATTTAATTGGAATTATTAAAGCTTAATGAACACATACGTAATTATATATATACAAGTATGACCCCATACATGTACTCAATCTTGAATGTTTCATCACACTAAAGGTTTAAAAGCTGGTATAGACTTGGTTATGGAAAAATTTTAAGATTAAGGGTTAGCGTATTCATGTAAACACTGCACTCATCCTTAGGAAGGTTGTCTGGCATAAGCACTGGACTGTTGTTAGATCGTCCAGGTTCAGACCCTGCCGCTGCCACTCTCGTCGTTCTGCGGGAAGTTTGGACTAGGAAGTAGATTATCTTCCACTTTTAAGGTACATCCGAAAATTGTAAAAGATGTTTTTAAATTAGAGACTACACAATTATTTATTGTACCTACCGGTTCCCGGTCATTTCATCACCGGTCACTTCATCCCCGGTCACTTTATCCCCGGTCACTTCATCCCCTGGTCATTTCATCCCCGTCACTTCATCCCCGGTCACTTCATCCCCTGGTCATTTCATCCTCCGGTCACTTTATCCCCTGGTCATTTCATCCTACGGTCACTTTATCCCCTGGTCATTTCGTCCCCGTCACTTCATCCCCGGTCACTTCATCCACTGGTCATTTCATCCCCGGTCACTTTATCCCCTGGTCATTTCATCCCCGTCACTTCATCCCCGGTCACTTTATCCCCTGGTCATTTCGTCCCCGTCACTTCATCCCCTGGTCATTTCATCCCCGTCACTTTATCCCCGGTCACTTTATCCCCTGGTCATTTCATCCCCGTCACTTCATCCCCGGCCACTTTATCCCCGGTCACTTCATCCCCTGGTCATTTCCTCCCCTGATATTTTCATCGTCTGATCATTTTATCTAACAAATAGTAATTGTAAAAATCCTGAAACGAGCCACTATTTAATCTATTCATTTTTTAATTGAAATGACAAAAAGTGTAACACGTGAGATAAGGATACACTTAAAATTAAATGCCATTAAAAACTACAAAATAGAGATAATGTAAAAAAAGTGTTTTTTTGTGTGTTCATCTACACCAATAGGATAGATACGTTATCGAAGACGTTTCATAGATTCCTATTGCTGAACAATGTTTGTTATTCGCTTTGCAAGTATTGCATACTTCTTCCTTGAACGTGCCGGCTCTAGCCTGTAAAACTGATGCCTTGTGCAACTGACGATCCTTACGTAGACCATCTAGAAATGTCCATGGTCGTACTTCCACCACACATTGGCCTTTGATGATAAGTTATCAGCGGCACGGTCATAATTATTCTAATCGCACTTCTATCTCTCAAATAATTTTCACTACTTCCACCAAACCTTGTTCTTTGATGATTACGTCATGGGAAGATAATATTATAATATTACATCCACCACATCCAATAGAAGAGCCATAGCTAAGTACACACCCAGATTTACAATATATTATAAGATTTCTCATCAAGAGTATAAAGTGGAAGAGGAAACACTATAAACGCATTAGTAACATGTCAAAAAGTGTCAAAAAGCATTCTAAATAATCATATTTATATATAAGTTGAAATGAGTCAAAGCCTTAAAAGCACAATGAAACAATAGAAAAAAAAAATTTAATTGGGGATGAAATGAGCGGGGGATGAAGTAACCGGGGATGAAATGAGCGGGGGATGAAGTAACCGGGGATGAAATGAGCGGGGGATGAAGTAACCGGGGATGAAATGAGCGGGGGATGAAATGAGCGGGGGATGAAGTAACCGGGGATGAAATGAGCTGGGGATGAAATGAGCGGGGGATGAAGTAACCGGGGATGAAATGAGCGGGGGATGAAATGAGCGGGGGATGAAGTAACCGGGGATGAAATGAGCGGGGGATGAAATGAGCGGGGGATAAAATGAGCGGGGGATGAAGTAACCGGGGATGAAATGAGCGGGGGATGAAATGAGCGGGGGATGAAGTGACCGGGGATGAAATGAGCGGGGGATGAAATGAGCGGGGGATGAAGTGACCGGGGATGAAATGAGCGGGGGATGAAATGAGCGGGGGATGAAATGAGCGGGGGATGAATAGAGCGGTGGATGAAATGAGCGGGGGATGAAATGAGCGGTGGATGAAATGAGCGGTGGATGAAATGAGCGGTGGATGAAATGAGCGGGGGATGAAATGAGCGGGGGATGAAATGAGCGGGGGATGAAGTGACCGGGGATGAAATGAGCGGGGGATGAAATGAGCGGGGGATGAAATGAGCGATGGATGAAATGACCGGGGATGAAAAGACCGGTCACCGTACCTAACATATCACGGGCCAATTAAAAACAACAATTATTTAATAATATTTTGGTAATTAATTATTTCAATTGGTATCCAACATGCAAATAAATGGTGTTTCAACTTATTGAGAGATGTTGTTGTATATGTTAGTTATTCCTTTTCCATTATCGGATGAAGCTCAAATTTTACATAATTATTCATAGTTGATGGCAATACATGAATCAATAAAAAAATGAACTAATTAGTTAATTAGTTGTGATTAAATAATTTTGTTTAATATAGATAAATGAGAGCTGCAGTGGTGATATATATTGAGGTATTTTGCGGTTCTTCCCTTTAATAATAATAAAAAAAAAAAGCAACAAAACAAAATACCACTTTGTGTTTTAATTTTTTTTCTCTTATATATTTTGCTTGTTCAATCCTACTTTTGACAACTTTACTTTGAGTTCATGATAGGAAATTAGAAAACTCGAACCAATCAAGACCCAAACTAGAGACTTTCTGTCTACGTAACAAAACGTTCAGCTAATTCGTAGTTCTTAAACTATACCTGTGTATAAACTCCATACTCACCCGTTGGATTGGCGGATACAGTAGATATAAATACAATTAGCGTGATAACTAGCACTGACATGGCTTGTGAGAGTTACGGGCCCTAACGCAAATGTTTACAAACATCAAATTTTCAAGACAACGGAAGAACCGCGTCGTCTCATAAATTTATAGAGCCAGGAGATGTCCCAATCTCATGTTTGATATCCTGATTTACAGCCAGTGAATCCATTTACACGCGATAGTGTACGTTGACTTGATTTCAAAAATGGCTTTAGAATGGAAGATAAAGCTGTTTTTCACATTTTGTTATTTGTCATTGAAATGTATGCTGGGAAATAAAAGGATGTATTCATTTCTTTTTTTTTTTTTTTTTTTACAGCAGTTACAATGTAAATGAATTTATTGCAAATCTTAAACGCAGTTTGACTAATAACACAAATATTATTATACTGTAACTTGTTTTTTGAACTGATTATTTTTATTATTACAATTATGGGCTAGATACTTGTTTTTACTTTCTCTACGCTTGATGTCATGTTGAAGTGATTATTACCTCATCTTATCTTATCTATTACAGACGTTACTTTATAAAAGAAGATATTACGTCCTACGCTTTTATTGTGTCAATCTAGTCATACATGTTCATCAATGACTTAAACTCTGCTGAGTCGTTGGTTTTCCTGGCTAGCTCAGGCAACCCATTCCATGCTCTAATAGCGCTAGGGAAGAAGCAGCACTTGTATGAATTTGTTCTAGCATATGGAATAAGAAATATGCCTCCATCTTTGTGTCTTTCTGAGTATTTCATTTAGTTTTGTTTTTCTATTTTGAACATTATGGTTCATTGTTGTATGTATTAGAGCTACTTTACTTTTCATTCTTCTGAATTGTCTCTAAGTTTCGTGATTTTACTCATGGTGTTACTCTAATCAAATTAGAATATTAAATGTCAAACATTAAAAGTATAGTCTTATTCTTTACTTATGTGGACTAAGTCTTTTTCATACTTTTCATTGATATTAGTAAAATTTTGTTCACATTTTCTTTCTTAATTAAGTCACTATCAGCTTGTAATTTTGTGGGTTTCTTTTGAATCTTTATAAGTTAGAATTTATTATTTCAAACGCTGAGTGGCTTGGCTGATCGAAAAAGCGCTTGGCATCCAAACCGGAACGTTCTGGGGTTCGAATCCTGATCATGACTGGGATTTTTCATTTAGGGCACCTCTGAGTCCAACTCTAATGGGGGCTTGACATTAGCTGGGAAAACGTAAAGGTCATTGTCATGGCCACATGACAACCTCGTTCAACGTTGGTCACAGAAAAAGATGACTTTAACGTCCTCTGCCCTGTAGGCCTGGTCTGAAAGGGGAACTAATGAAGTTTTGTTGTCATTGATACCCTTTTACTGCTATCCATTGTCCTCATATTTTTACCCAGTGTTCCTACCTATAGACATATGGATTAAATGTATTTTCGGTTCGTACTTTTGTTTGTGTCACTTGATTGAAATACTGTTAAGACCTTAACCTGATTATTATCACAAATATAAGATTTGGTCATCTTAAAGTAGTATGCTTGAGGCGCGGTGCCTGAGTGGTATAGCGCTTGGCTTCCGAACCGTGGGTCCCGTGTTCGAATCCTGGTGAAGACTGGGATTTTTCATTTCGGGATCTTTGAGCACCTCTGAGTCCACCCAGCTCTAATGGGTACCTTGCATTAGATGGGGGGGGGGGGGGGGGGAAATTAAAGGGAGTTGGCTGTTGTGCTGCCACATGACACCCCCGTTAACCGTTGGCCACAGAAACTTTATGCTTAAAAATTGAATCGTGCAAATATGTTTTTTTTTTTCGGGTAGTGTAAGTTGGAAATGAAGATGTAGGTAGGTCCGTGACTTCACCTGAAATAATAGTGGTTAGTTCTTGTGAAATCCACATACCACTTAAGTTAACATAAAAGCTGAAAAAGAAAAGTTATCTGTGTTTATATATCGAGCAACGAACCATGTTATGAGCCCGAAAGGCATTGGTCTTGTATGGGATTTTTTAAAACAATCGATAAATAGATGAATCACTTACGATATTGAACTGTGTACTACTAAAAAAAATCGACATATTATTCTATATAATTATTTGGAAGTAACTGCAATTCCTAGTTGATACATGCTTCCATATTATTTAAAGTAATCGTAAAACTTATCAAGTAAAGAATTAAGTAAATCTACAACCAGACATAGCTCGGTGCTTAGAAAAGATACCAACAACAGAGCTAGACAGGCCATAGAGTGGAATTCCCACGTAATAAGATATAGAGAAAGACCAAAAAGAACGTGGCGACGCACTGTACAAGATGAAGCCGAGAGGACAGGAAAGAGCTAGGAAGCCATTAAAAAAACTAGCAAGAGACCAAGGAGAATGGCGTGTTTTTACTGAGGCTCTATGTTCCCTATTTTCTCGGTGATGTAGAATAACACCGAAACTACACTTTGTTTTCACCATTCACAACTCAGCCAGAGCACAGTGTTTTATTTAGATTGTTTACGATTCTCTCCCAAGATATCATTCCATCCGCCCGAACTTTGTATTTAAATATTAAGTATATCATACCCCTTTCTCCAAGCTGCTTGCCTAGATTTACAAAAATAATTTTCACATAATGATTTTAAAAGAAAAAAAATATTTTTTTAGTCTACAATTTTGATTACTTAAATTTAAAATCAGTTTCTCTCTTTCATTAGTTGGTTAATCTAATATTTTTGCAGCCCCTTCTTTAGCGGGATTTTTAACTAGTGTATTAACACGCGTGAGGTAAATTTAAAAGCATAAAATATGAACTCTGTTTCTTTTGATATCCTATATCTACGTGTAGAATTTTTTTTTAAATTTAAGACTCTAAATATATTTTATTTATGAGCAGATGATAATGAAAAGGATTAAGTGAGGTATGATACAGAGACCCAGTAAAGTCCTACGTAGTACTAAAGTAAGCTTGAATGAATCGGTCTGTTGTATAGCTGAATAGAAATAGGATGAAAAGATCTAAGAAGATATCATCCCGCAAAACACTTAGAGAAGTATCGCCAAAAGTTGTATGTATCAAAAGAAACTTTACCATTCAACGCATAGGCTGTACACCCGTCAAAATTGTATAAAATAAAAGCCGAAATGACGCTTTTTACTAAAAACGACTAATACTATCCAAGGCAAAATAGAGAGGAATGGAGAAAGACGGTCGACAGATCTTATGCGGTGCCCCAATGGTTCAACAGACCAAGGGTTCGCTGATGAGGTAGCATGCTTAAAATATGTATATTATATTCAACGTTATAGATCTCATTTCTATTTTTTTTTTGTTATTGGTTGTTAAATATACGAAACTAAAGGAGTTTATTTAAAAAATAATTGCTAAAGAGCTTTTAAAACTGCTAAATAAATGTCCATAGTACTTTGTACCTATGTTGTGATTTTAGATAAGTATCGTTCGCTATGTTAATTTACGTATGTGAGTACATAGTAGAGAAGGTGACATGGAGTGTGTGTTGTGTAAAGTTGATGATTGGGTTGGTGGCTATGCAGTGAGAATGATGAAATAACAATAGGGTCTAGCGTAATACAAATGTCTAACGGCAGGCAACCCAGAGCTTTAAAACACAATTTTATATTGTTACTATTACATTTATTTCATTTCCTCTCAAGCTGAACTAGTCTATATTGTAATAAAAGTTATATTTGTTTGGTTTCAAAAGAGAAGTTTTTGCAAGTTATTTTAAGCTCTATAATTGAAAATATTTACGCCTACTTAGGTTTAATTACTTCTTGGTTTCTCGCTGCATGTGTGACTTCTTAACGCATATCTCTTTTCGGCTTAATGCGACACTTTTATTTCAGAATCATATGTACATTTAAATAAACTTAATCGACCACCGGCGGACAATGGTTATGTGCTTGCCCTGGATGTGACAAAATATGTAGGTCAACGCTGGGGCTGAGAAGCCACTGAAAATACTGCATTCCACATTTATCTTCGGACTGGAAGACAAGGCTTAGTATTATCTAAAAATTGCAAAATAATCATTATGAGACGAGAGTGTTCTTACTTTGGATGATCAATTACTAGATCTAGATCGAAACAATGATATGCTGCATACGTTAGAATTGAATAAAGACATATACTTAATAACTACTTAACGAAATTACGCCTTGTTTTTTCCAGGACATTTTTGTGTAATGTTACGGATTTCTATGTCAAGTCTCATTATAATATATGTCTATGATAAGGAAATATAAGTTGTAACATTCCACCTGTATCTTATGAAGACTTTGATCGTATTTGAGATATTGTGTAATATTGTTGAAGTACATTAGGTTTTCAATAAACTGCATTCTTTTATTTTGTCGCTGTTAATTATTGGCTGATGACATGAAGTATCTAAGTGGTACTGCATCCATGTGATTATAGTAGATCGTGTCTGAATAATCTTTTATTATAGACTCACTTTATAATTAAGAATATAAGAAATTATTAAGCACAACGTTGACCTATTTCTTTAATTGGTTTTATCAACTGTCCTTTATTTCAAAGTTTTCAAGGTGCAAAAAATGTATAACTGTGATATTTCATGTAAAAGAATAGACTAACAAAAAGTGAAATATATCTAATTTTTTTTTTTGTTTTTTTTATTTGCTAGATTTAACAGACTTTAATTCCTCTAAGATATAATTTAACAGTTTCCAGGCTATCCAATCTTTTTTTTATTTCATATAGAAAAATATTTTTTTTTGGTGCTTCTGCGACCAGCTGCTTTGCAGACTTGGTCAACTGTAGTAACTAAGTCAGTCCAGAAAAATCGTTTACGTCTCAGCTCTGGGTCTTGTTCCACGTTTTCCCCAGAGCGCCTTCCATTGTTTGCCAGTGAGTCTGCTACTTGACACACTTTTTTACCAACGTTGCCGAGATCTTCCCAGAAGTCTCGTTTGTCGTCTGCTACTTCTGGGTCAAGTACGCTAGTGATATCCCTCTGTGTTTCACTTGCAGCTTTGCAGACCTTATTGACTACGGTCAAGAGATTGTTCCAGAAATCTCTCTTCTGTACTTGGACTGGGTCTACTTCAGTAGCATTATTAGCATTGTTAGCATTATTAGCATTGTTAGCATTATTATCCAAGGAAAGGGTTTTGGCTATTTTACATATTCTGCTGCCAGCCTTCCAAAGGCCTTCCCAGAAATCTCTTTTACTGAATTCCTGTGTTTAGAATTTTAAAAATAAAAAAATTATTGCAATGTGAATGGTTATTTACATGATTTTTAAATTTAAAAAAATAGTATTTAATTATTATGCGTATTAGTAACAGCTGCCTCCATAAGAGAGTCTCACCTTTACATCTAAAATTCCTAAATTTTAGTTTAAAAGAAGCCACAGCAGGGTTGGCCTTTGACATCTGCAAACTAGACATCCACCTAGGACCTCCGACATAATGGGGGCCAGGAATCAAAACATTTTTTTAGAGAAAAAAAAAAAACTTACTTGTCCTCAATGTTATTGTTGGAGCGTATTTTAAGAATTTTAATAAATTGCTTAATTTATTTTCTTTTCGCTGTTTATTTTTAATTTTTGTATTTCATTTGGGGCCACTAAATTTATTTCGACTAGGGCATTCAATAATCAAAGGCTGGCCCTGTCCCCAGCCTCCTCCTGTATGATACCCTACCCCTTTGCTGCAGAAATAAATCATACCATACAGAGTGTAGAATAATGCTTGAGGGATTTTTTTTTCGTAAAATGATCCCTTCAGCTCGGAGGCTTTCTGAGATCGCACCACTAGATTTAATTCTAGGCCTACCCAATAAAAAAATTTGCCAGCCGCAACCACGTCATGTACAGAAAGAGTGTTGGGCTAGAAACTTAGAACTGCAATGTCAAAGAGCTTATTTTCGCTTAAAAGAAAAAGGTCTAGTAATGAAGAGGGAAAATATTGGTCTTTGGCTGACCATACATTGCCCTCAATTGCTAGTTTTTGATTCAAAAAAAAAAACTCAGATCAGTCAGCAAAGAGAATTAAGACAAGAATCAGAGATAAGAAAATGTTGTTATGTGTCCAAACAAACCAAAATTCAGTTTTACTACAATGCTTTACATCAGCAAAGCTACTATAGCAATATCAACAATAAAGATGTAGATACGAACAACATTCACACACCATACACACACTCACAACCAATGCTTTCTGAGTCACACTTCCATGTTCGTCTCTGTGACGACAGCTGAACTTGTAACGCTCTGACTGAAAGTGGTATAAAGGTGTTTTCAAATCTTCCATTTAAGCACTAATGGAAAGAAGACAACACTTAGTACAGATGTGATGAAACAGCGGCTTAATGAGTGCTAATTATCTTGACCAGTGAAAAAGAGGGGGGGGGGTTTGGCGCAAGATTTTCAAGTAAAAGAAGAGTTGATGCTGTCTTTGAGATTCTAGAGTTACATAAAGGCATAGTTTATATGTAAATTAGGAGACTAAGGCATCAGTGGGGGCCCCTACCCTTTTTAAGACTTTACAAAAAATGAAGTTAATTATAATGTAATGCAAGCGATACAGTTTTTTAGTCAAATGAAAGAAAAAAAAGAATGACCTGCTGCAGCGTTTGCAATTCCCTCGACAAAGTCTGATATTCATCATCACTTGTTGGTAGAGCCGAGGCCAATATGAGACTGAGTAGAAATGTGAAGCTAACTTGAAGGAACATGTTCAACTGATTTGAGTTGTAAATATATATGTACATATATGAAATGAGAAATGTCTATAGTAATACACCACTTAGCCTACACATTTATAAGAAATAGTTTTATTTATTTATATGTTATAATCTAAAACACATAAAAAGTTATTTTTAAATCGGAAAAGACAACAGTTTTGTTTAAACCAAAACACTGTCTCTAGCGGCGTTTCATTATAGGGAAACATAGGAACCCCTAGTTGGCTCAGCTTCCGGCCTCAATAAGGGGAAATCAGATGTAGCTCAATGAGTCGTGCTTAAAAATAGCGGATTCATTTTAATGATCCATGATTGATGGGGAAATCTCTGGGCTGAGGGTTCGGTACAAGACCATCTCTCATACCTGGCCTCTGAGTAAAATTCATCCAGTTGATCAAGGGTCATAAATGGTCGCAAGCTCGACCCTATAAAATATATTCACTGAGGACAGGATAGACAAAAAAAACAAAAACTTATTCCCTTCAGAAAAAAAAGGTAAAAAAGTTGTAAAGTATCTGGTGTTTTTAGTGGTCGAGCAGCAATTTGGACTCGGACTTGATTGAGGTATTGTTTGGATTATAGGGAAAATAAACTTGATGCGTCTCACCCTTCTCTCTCTCTATATATATATATAAGTCCATTGCATACATTCGTTGTCTAGCTTTCTAGATGACATATACATACATATATATATATATACATATGCTCACGGGAAAAAGAGAGAGAGAGAAAGATAGAATGGGAGGCAGAATGTAAATATTGAGATACAAAGAGAGAAAAAGAAGATAACTGACAAGTATAAATATAGAATTCAGTAAACGAATTAAAGAAACAAGCACAGTATTTAAAAAAAAAATTCTTAAAAAAAAACAACCGCTTCTTAAGGGGAAGAACTCTTAAAACTATATCAATAATGAACAACCTATTTCCCCTGTTTGATATTAAACAAAGTAATTAATTACCAATACTTAATTGACTGATTGTCTGTTTTTTTATAAAAATTGATTCATGTTTTGTTAGGTACAATAAATAGTTGTTTAAGGTATCAACTTTATCGGAGAATGCGTGAGGGAGAATTAGCGTCAATAATTATTTAATGGGAATAAACACTACTAATTTAGCCATATCTGAATACTGAAAGATACGTTTCCCTTGTTTGTATTAAAAAGTAATTACCAGTAATTAATTGACTAATTGGCTGCTTTTCTTTTTCATACTAATTCATGTCTTGACTATGCCAATGAATAATTGTGAGAAGTTTCAACTTGTTCTGAGAATGGGTGTGGGAGAAATAACGTGTACACACCTTTTGCCAGACAGACTGAAATAGAGACAGACAGAGGTTAGACAGATAGACTGATAGATAGACAAAGTGAGTTGGTTTAAGCCTTGTGAAAACTAATCTTACCACAAAGTATGACGATTAGTCTATGTAGATTCATTTCAGTATTAGCATAAATATGCCAGGAAATAATAGAATAAAAAGCAATTAAACCATTTATTCAATAAATATATATCTAAATATTTTCGTTTAAAATAAAATAGAAAAAAGAAAAATTAAAAAAAAAAGATCTACAAATTGTATTGATAGATTAAGTAACATAAATCTATTCTGTTCGATACATTTATTTGTCTTTGCTGAATGTTGTTCAATAAAGCAACAATAACATTCGTAGAAAATAATTACTTTACGTATACAACAAACATATAAAGTAAAGGAAGGTAACTCTCCTCTTCCCCTCACATGTTGCTATCAAATGGACTGTTTCTTTTGCCAACTGTTCACGAGAATAGTGTCATGTGGACAGAGAGACGACCAACCGCCATTACTTCACAAATAAAGTAAAGGTAGCTGGGTTGATTCAGGGGCGTCCTTAACATCCTAAAGTCTGAAACCCGATCCCTTCCCCGAGTTTCGAACCCGAGCCCTCTCGGTTCGTAAGCCAAGCGCTTTACCAGTCAGCCACAGCCCACCGACACAAATGTACACACGTGAAATAACCTTAACTATCATAATCAAAAAAGGAAAGATACCTAGTTACAGTGGTAAATGTTCTTTGCGGACGCACTACAAATTTAAAAACTGAAAATGTAAAAGCCAAAGCAAAACAATTTGTAGCACGAAACAAAACAAGAATGGTTACGTTAGCTTCTAGTCCCTCGGCACGCTAAACTCTAAACGTTCCATATCTATGCAAAAATCGTTTACCATTTATACTTTGAAACTGTGAAGTGTTCGTGATCAAAACACAGTTACTGTCCCTGCTATGCAGGCTCACATGCGATAGTAAAAAAAATGTATAATTGATCATTACACAATCTTAATTTTTTGTTACATTCAGGATGCCAGTGACCTGCCTTGTTTCAAATGAGTGTAAAAGCTAATTACTATGCGATCACACTTACACGAGCGTGTTTCATTAAATCGGCTGGACACCTTCTTTGTACCTTTAAAGTTAGATTTAGCCTACATAATTATAAGAAAAAAAAAAGAAAAGAAAAAATTATAACCATCTATTAAAATGCAAAGGGCTTATGTTTTGCAAGTGTTATGCAATATGCAATTATAAAACTGTCTGTTAAAATGAGGTCATATTTACATAAAACATTTCACAAATAAAACATGACTCACCCTCAAAAATACTCTTAAAGGTACTTTGGAAGGAGCACGAAGAAAGGGTCGTCCAATGAAAAGCTGGCTGGACGAAGAATGGCCTCTGGACTTTCTCCAGTGGACAGCTGCTGACCGAGAAAAGTGGAGGGTTTTGATTACGTCAATGTTCATAGCACCCCTACTTTGTATTCAAGGTACAGATTATGACGAGGATGACAATGATATTAGCAAAACTATATTCACTCTTGCTCAATGGTGATCCGTAGTAATACCCAATAATGCGAGTTCAGTGTAGAAATAGAGAGAGGTAAATCGTCAACTGGCACTGGGCAGAGTGGTTAACGAATTTCTGATGAGGTATACAGGTATACAGTTTACATACTTTTGAAGACAGTGATCACAAAGTTACTGTACGTCTGTTTATGTATTAAAGTCTTTAATGGAAATACCCGCTGACGCAAGTCTGTTCGAGATATATATTGTCTAAAGACTGAATTCATTTTAACAGATAATATTTCGAAAATTTATTACGGTCAAATAAGAATTATCCTTGTGTGGCTGATTAACTTACTAGCTTTCTAATTCCTAGAAAATTAATAGTGTGGTTTCCAAGAACCATGTACAGAACTTTCCGGTTTATAGAGGAATTGTAAAATTAATTAAAATTGTAAGTCTGTTAATTATTCAAAATTACGGCTTAACTATCTGAAAAAAAAAAGTCTTTTTATTAGGTATGTTCTACGAGTTGGAACATTTAGGATGACTGCAGACCCATTTGCGACCTGTATAGATTTAAACATCTCAGAATTTATATACAAGTAGTTAACCCCTTCTATTTCGTTAGAGGAAAGGCAGGGTGGATTAGTGGTCAAAGGCTAGCTTTTCGAAACCAAGAGTCTGCAGTTCGAGCCCTGCTGAAGACTGGTATTTTTAGTTTCGGAATCTTAAGGGTGCCTGTTAGTCCACCTAGCTCTAATGGGTATCAGACTTTAGTTGGGGAAAAGTAAAAGCGGCTTGTCATTCTGGTGGCTACATGACACCCTCGTCAACACTGGGCCTTAGAAACAGATGCCATTTACATCATCTGCCCTATAGATTGCAAGGTCGGAATGTAATACTTTTTTTTTGTAAATTTCGTTTTAGTTTATGGACTAACTCAGGTGATTAATATTGTAGAACTTTATTAAGACATAGACTCCAAGATAATAAATGTATTTATAAAAATACTTGAAAGACCTGAATTTAAACTTGAGAGCTCAGGTCTTCTCAAGCCAACACAAGAAACTTTATGCCAACGAATCGCTAATAAAAATCTAAGGTTTTATAGTTATCTATTTTTAGATTCAAACTTTAAAGCGGCGTATAAAAGGGGTTAATTTAACTTACACCACTACATTAGTCAGGCATAGTTTCTTTCCCTTGTTCGATACCAAACAAAATAATTAATTACTAACAGTTAATTAACTAATTGGGTTATATCTATAACTATAGACTATATCTATATCTATATATACATATATAAAATACGTATATATAAGTTTATTCTTTTATTGATTCTTGTGTAGTCAGGTGAAAGAAATAATTGTGCCAAATTTTAGCTTGATTCGAGATTGGGTGTAGGAGATATGACGTAGGCAAATATTTTACTAGACAAACAGGCAGAGTGAGTCGATATAAGCTTTGTTATATGGACCACGCTAACATTTAATACCATTTCAGCTCTCAACTTTTGAGGTTATAGGATGTTTACACAATTTAAACAACAGCTTGATGCTGAAGTAACAGATTGTGTACGGGAAAGCATCTGCTATTCTGGCGTCTACTTTCATTTTTTAAGCAATTATTTCATTCAGTTATTTTTAATTAAAAACCAACAAAAAAGAATTTATGTGAAATAATGCTCACCCATTGCCAAAATACATTTTATGTCTATGTGCTCATTCTATTATTTCAAGCCGGCAGAATTGATAAATACAGATATTCCCCTCATCTGACGCTGTTAAAATCATTTAGTAATCCTTTGAGAAGCTAGAAAAAAAAAGCAATTTAATTTTTAAAATTAAGAAAAAAAAGTTTAAAATTATTTTGTTTTTTAAAAAGGCAATATCTCCTTTGAACGGCTTAAAATATGATGTAAGATGATGAAATATAGACAAAAATAAGTGAAAGAAATATTTGGCTCAAATCAGGTATCGAACCAGTGATTTTGACACTTCTCTTATGTCTGCGGGATTGATATCTTTTATACTATTTTTACTATATAGACATTTAGATCTAATACTAGGCATAGACTGACTTAGAACTCTTAACGGTCAAACTAGACTTTTCTCTATGTGACCAATTAGCTAGTAATTCATATTAATTCCGCGTTTCTCAAACGAAAGAATAGATCCCCCTGACAATGACAGGATGGGCCAAACCAGAGTGTTGTTTTTTTATTCAAGGGACTTCTTCTTCTTGCCAGCTTTATTGCTGCTGAGCTGTCAGCTCTTTTGCAGACTTTGCCAAGGGAAAAAAAGTGTGCTGTTTTCTTCAGTTGTTCAGCACTGCCTTACAGGGTGTTTGGTTATTTTGGGCTGTAGTGGAAGTAGGGTCTGCCTAAGGTGGATTAGGGAGGGGCTTTCAAAGAGGATATGGTTTAAGGTTTCATAAGGGTGGGCGCAGTGTCTGCAAAGGGGGAGTTTTGTGGAGTTTATTTTGTTCAGGTGGTAATTTAATAGTGGTGTGTGTCCTGTTCTTAGTTGGAAGATTGTAGATTGTTCTTTGCGGGGGAGGAAGTTAATACTGTCCAGTTTGTTAGGCACAGTCATTTCTTTGTACATGGCTCTGCCTGTGTTTCCTAATGCCCATTGGTTTAGCCACTCCTCTTCAAGGGACAAAAATCTGTATTGGCATTGCAGGTGGGCTATGTGAGTTTTTTTTAGTACAACCCATTTTTTGTTTCTAGATTTTAAAAAAATGGAGGGAGGGACAACGTATGTTTCGGTGGTGTCACAAATTAAAAGTTTTAGAACCACTTTAATACAGTTTGTCTTGTTCAACTTGAACAAAATTGCCTTTCCCTATAAGTTTTTTTTTTCGTCTGTAGACTGGCAAAGACCGCATCACAAACCAAGACATTAGAGACAGGGTTACTGCAGCGATCGGACACCAATGATGACCTGCTAACTATAATGAAAAAACGCAAGCACCAAATCTGTTGCCATATTACAAGATCTTTGGGGCTCGCAAAGACCTTCCTTAGGGGAACAGTACCAGGAAAAAGAAGAAGAGGCAGACAGATAAAGCGGTGGGAGGACAACATAAAGGAATGGAAGGGCCTGCCATTGAAAGAGATTCTAAACAAGGCAAAAGACAGGGAGGAATGGAGAAAGACGGTTGGTGCCCCAACGGTCCAACAGACTAAGGGATATGTGAAGGTAAGGTAGACTGGCTCCCACTTTATCACAAGAAAATGAAATAATTATTTCTCGTATGTTTCAATAATTTCATCCAGTAAAACTAAACGAAAGGTAGAAGTACTAAAGTTGTGTCTTTTTCTTCTCTTCCTATGTTGTTTATATTTTTAAAGCAAAAGCAAACAATTTTGATATTTAGCATCTCAATACTTTACTTATGACGCCTCCCAAAAATAATGTGCTCCTCTAGATGCCCTCTAGGTCCTTGCGACAAGTACTTTCTTACACTCTGAGCTTAAGATGTGCATTATTCTGGCATTTAAAGATTATTGCTGCTCCTAATTTTTTGTTTAAAAAAAAGAGAAATAACCGTTTAGAGGTGAAGTATGTAGAGACAATTTCATCCGTTTCTATTTGTAAACTTAATCATTTCAACTGTCTTGTGTGTGTTTTGTTCTGTTCATCCACTAGCTCATATACTCCCACCCTCTTCCAATGCAAGAAAAATTACAAAGAAAATCTAATAGCATGTAATTTATTTTTAATCTTCATTTGTGAGATTGTATCCACAATCAGGATGCATCGTCTGGTAGTGTCGTTTCAAATTGCTATGAAAATCGTGATAGTTTCACAGCACAAAATTTGCACAATGCTTTACCGCGAAGGTTAGTTTAAGGCTTAGTAGTTCATTTATTGTTAAAAACACGGAATTCATTCTTTTTTTACTTAAGCATATTCAAAACGTTTATAACCAATCCAAAAATACGTATTTCTCCTATTTCTTTAACACTACTTTGAATTAAAGTGCAGGGAGGTGACACTAGAGGAAAACCGCAATTGGAATATAATCCTGAATGTCTTGACAGTTTGCCAAGTAGAATAACTTTTTGCAGAATTATATAGAATGCTTTCATTAACCACTTTACCATTTGAATCAATATTATAGAATATAATAAATGTATAAGCTGTAGACAGAATGTGTACACATTTTAAAGTATTTTTATAGATATAATCTGTGTATGCGTGTCATTTCTTTAGGTGTCAGCGGGCCGCATATAACGTTCTGGTGAGCCGTATGTGACCCGCGGTCGCAATTAGCTCACCCCTGCTAAAGACGGATACAAGACCTGGGTAAGCTACTACGCCTCAACGTGTCACTCAGGTGGAAACGATCATTAGAGGAAGTGATTAGGCGAAATAAGTTGAAACACAAACTCGTGTGTGAGTGTCTAAAGGAATGTGAGATCTTTCCCATTGCATGGTGCGGAGTTGAAAGGGATCTTCCACGTCCCTGTCGATAACCCAGGCGCTGTTCCTCAAGGCACAGTTATATTAATGGCGAATCCTGAACGGTTAGCTTTGGAAGACATTGGAAAATGGCGGGGGTTCCTAATGTGCTCAAATTTTTATAATTATTTTTTTACTATTATTTTATTACATTGGATGTTTAATAAAGGTAATTGTATTTTTAAAAAATCTTGTTCTGATTTATATTACATTTAATTTGCTTTTTAAAATGTTGATAAATCTTATTAGTCTTTTCTGCATATTTTCAAGTGAAAAACAAAATAGTACAAAATGGTTCTCTGAAGTCGTTAAATACATACACAATTAGTCTGGCTCAAATTCCACAGATCTCATTAATACATTTCTTGTAAAATCTTTTGTCAATGTTCTTGAAAGATTCTGGTCGATGTCAAAGTTTTAATCCTACCAGGCTTAAATCTGCAGTTTTTTGTCATGCCGTATACAATACCGCAAATAGCAAATGAGATATTTAGAGGGACAAAACTGTATAAGTTAAAAGCTTTAAGTAGATTAAAACGAACATTTGAAATATCCTAGATTAAATACATTCTAATTTTTCTCTTTAGTGCATAATAAAAGCAAAATATCGATGAGTAGTTTACATCGTCATTGCATTTTACTATTTAAGATCTGGAATAATGTCATTCTAAATCCAAACATTAATTAAACAATATGTTTCAAAGACAATACCTCATTTGTACAACTTATACAGCAATGAAATTTTAGATCCAACATAGGTTTGGTAAGAACTATCGCCTTCGGGCATTTCGGGACGTACGGGATAATTGATTCAAGAGTTTAATGATAAAGTAAAATTTTTCGCATCGTCTTCTAAGTCTAGATCTAAGTGCTTATAATTTGTATATTATAAAATGTTTCAGATCTATACATTTGCTTAACTAGTACTCTTTCTCGAGACGACGTGGGGAGTGGCGGAGGTAAAAAAAAAAAAGGCGTTTTTGTTTTTAAATCTAACATTCATAAGTTATAAAGAGAAAAAAATCGCTCTATTAGCTGTATATAGGAGTATTGTATTTGTAAGTAGTTATGATAATAATGCCCTTGTCTTAAAGCATTCGGAAGCTACTAACTCTATACTGTCACGTTAGCTGTTTTATACATTTACATAACAGCTACATTGACAAATATTGTTTTTTTAAATTTTTCTAAAGCAGATACAATAATTTTGAATTCGTTTGATTTGTAAAAGTTTTTAATTCATTACAGCCTCGAATTTTGAGCGATGTTTATTTTCCGAAAACTAAATCAAGGACAGAAGCAACAGCCGCAATAAAACCCCAGAGACTTCGAGACTTTCTTATAAGCGTCCCATTGATGTAACCAAATTGCGAAGACTGGGTGTCATTGAATGTCTGGTTGCTTAACTGTTTAGTACTTTCATCATTCAGTAATACTTTAGCTGCCTAAAATATAAAATGAAAAAAAAAAAAAAGGAAATGAAAAGTGTCATTACAAACTTTTACTATTTTTACTAATTCTAACCCTTACAAAGGTGTCATTACAAAGACGTCATTATACAAAGGTGTCATTATAAGGTGTCATTACAAAGACGTCATTATACAAAGGTGTCATTATAAGGTGTCATTACGAAGGTGTCGATATACAAAGGTGTCATTATACAAAGGTGTCATTATACAAAGGTGTCATTATACAAAGGTGTCATTATACAAAGGTGTCATTATACAAAGGTGTCATCGCAAGGTGTCATTTTAAAGATGTCGTTATACAAAGGTGTCATTTCACAAAGGTGTGATTACAAAGGTGTCATTATACAAAGGTGTCATTACGAAGGTGTCGATATACAAAGGTGTCGATATACAAAGGTGTCATTATACAAAGGTGTCATTATACAAAGGTGTCATTATACAAAGGTGTCATCGCAAGGTGTCATTTTAAAGATGTCGTTATACAAAGGTGTCATTATACAAAGGTGTCATTACAAAGGTGTCATTATACTAAGGTAGTCATTACAAAGGTAGTCATTACAAAGGTAGTCATGTGTTAGCTTATCAATGTCTTTAAAATATGTAACCAAAGGTTCTATATACCTAACATAACGGCCTTTACTTAGTAAACATGTCAGGTATCTTAAAGAGTATTAAAGTCAGAAATGATCTAAAAATCACAAAAAATCCAGATTTCTAATTTTTCATTGAGCTAGAGTTCTAGATTCCGCAGTTCGAACCTAATAACTTTGTTAATCATGCACCAAAAGCTTATGATCATAAATATATAAAACTATTTATAAAAAAAACTATTTCAGTATTATGTATCAATTTATGTATTTATATATTTATCAGAGAGCCCTGTGCTCAACGGACTCATCGCTTCTAGTGGTGCCACGTTTCTCCATCAAAAGCTATGGTCTGCGGGCTTTTTCAGTGCACGGGCCAAAGGTTTGGAACTCACTCCATATTGATCTCAGACAGACATCATGCTACACTACTTTCAAGAAGAAAATTAAGACCTCCCTGTTTAAAACTTTTTTAGATGAATTTCTTATCTCTCGTGTTTGTGTTTGTAATGTTATTTCAGAGCCTTGAACCTACATTTTTGTTTGTTAATAACGCTTTATAAATAAAATTATCTATCTATCTATCTATCTATCTATCTATCTATCTATCTATCTATCTATCTATCTATCTATCTATCTATCTATCTATCTATCTACCTACCTATCTATCTATCTATCTATCTATCCATCCATCTATCTATCTATCTATCTATCTATTTATCTATCTATCTATTTATCTATCTATCTATCTATCTATCTATCTATCTATCTATCTATCTATCTATTTATCTATCTATCTATCTATCTATCTATCTATCTATCTATCTATCTATTTATCTATCTATCTATCTATCTATCTATCTATCTATCTATCTATCTATCTATTTCAGTGTATATATATTTGTTAAACAGCTTTAGTTGATTGTACACATTTGCTTTAAACTAAAAATCTACCTGATTGAGTGTATCAACAGTTGTAGCACTTGTTTGCTCTAGATTTGAACTTTGGCTCATTACAGCTGCACATCCAACCAAAACTATGAAGCACAGATGAATCAACATGGCCTCCGTTTGGTTTTGATAAATCAGCTCAAACTTAAGTTTAAAAAAAAAGGGTTTGAATTATTTAGATTATCTGACTAATTTATAAAATTATTCAAAAAAAATAAAGACTTAAAAGTTGTTTAACAATGCTAATAGATAGTGTCAATTCTTTTAAAAATTTAAGCACAACCTTAGTAACACATTATTACTCTAAAGCTGAATACATTATGGGGTAATATTTTGTCTTGACAGATGTTTTAAATGGATTTAATTGGTACTTAAATGATCACAGCAATCATCTAGCAAAGAAAATATTTGGGGATCAGTATTGTCTAGTGGGCACGTGGGAAGGGGTGTTTATTGGAAAAACTGCGAGATTTGAGTATTTTATAATGTGCTTATAATTATTATTTTTTACGATTAACCAACATCTTAATTATATTACAAACTTTAAAGTATAAAAACGATCTTTACATCTTTACTTATGAAGTGATACGAAAGCATATCAAACAATAAACAGAAAACACACATCAGGAAAATGTTTCGATTATTTCTCCGCTGGCATTAATCTTGATACGATAGGACTAAATCGTACAAATTCTCCTTTTTCCTTAGTGCCAATAGAGGATGGAATGGGTTGTTTGAATCAGCCAGGATAACCAACGCCTCATCAGAGTTTAATTCAATGATTAACATGGATGACTAGATTGACACCTGGAATGCGAAGTATTTTTTTTTTTAAAGTAACGTCATTAATCTCTAAGATATGATATTACGCATTTAATTGTGTGTTCCTTTTTAATTGATAACAAAAAAATTCTTTGAACAAACCTTTTTGCTTATTTTCAGCTTTCTATTCCATCGGAATATGTTACAGCTTTTCTATTTATATATCTACCGGTAACTGGCTAGAAACGACCTTAAGTCTCGATACGTCTAGGTGTCCCTGGTTCAGCTGTATTTACAAATAAACAAGTAATACTCGATCAAACACATGAACACTTCAAAGACCAGCTTAGGCGTCAACTTTCCTTGGCTGACATAGAAGAGAGCACCTGGTTGCATGCGGCGTCGGAACGAGACAGCTAGAGGTCACTCATGAAGGCCGCGGGATACACATTTGAGACCAAAAGAAAATAATAATATGCTGCCGAGGACAAACGCAGACGACGAAAAGAAAATCTAAATCGACCGCCTGCGGACAATGGTCATGCTTTTGTTCAATAAGCCTCAGACGACGACCTGTAAACGTCGTAGCGGACATTCTGTCACGCTTATCATAAATATAAGCCTACGTGGCTTCTCACAAGCATGTGTTGCTTCATCAAAGACTTTGTGTCTTCAACAGTTTAGACTTTGTTGCTTGATGGTAGATTTTCTGTCTACAACTAAGACTTTGTGTCTTCATCTTTTAAGACTGTGTGTCTTCATCTTTTAAGGCTGTGTGTCTACATCTTCTAAGACTGTGTGTCTTAACTATAGACTGTGTGCCTATTTCATTGCAGTCTGTGTGACTAAATTAAAGTCTGTGTGACTATGTTCAAGTTGTTTGGGCACATAACCGGCTGTGTGGCATACCCAGAGCCTTTGTGGCCTATCGAACGAACATTTTTGTTGTATTGTGGTGTAATGTTTGATACTTGTTTTATAATCGTGTTTTATGTATCTTTGTAAAAATTGATTATAATTTTAGGTGGGGCGAGATGTCACGAATGAATGTGTGTATGTATGTATAATCTATTTTTACAATCTGCGCGAATGACCGGGAGTGTGTTTTGTTGTCAGACAGAGAGTCCAGCGTGTGTGATATGCAGTAAAGATGATTAAAATGTATGTGTTCTATCTAGTGGATTTATTGTTTTATTTCGTTAACTAGAACTGAACCAGGGACACCTAGACGTATCGAGACCTAAGGAAGATTCTATCGAGTTATTAGTATAAATATAATAAGGAATCTGTGATAATATGTATGTATGTATATATTTATGTATGTATGTATGTATGTATATATGTATGTATGTATGTATGTATGTATGAATGCATGTATGTATGTATGTATGTATGAATGCAAGTATGTATGTATGTATAAATGTATGTATGTATGTTAATTTGTATAAATGCATGTATGTATAAATGTATGTATGTATGTATGTATGTATGTATGTATGTATGTATAAATGTATGTATGTATGTATGTATGAATGCAAGTATGTATGAATGCATGTATGTATAAAGGTATATATGTATGTATGTATGTATAAATGTATGTATGTATGTTAATCTGTATAAATGCATGTATGCATAAATGTATGTATGTATGTATGTACGTATATATGTATGAATGTATGTATGTATGTATAACTGTATGTATGTATATATGTATGCGTGTATGTATAAATGCATGTATGTATGTATGTATGTATGCATGTATGTACGTGTATGCATGTGTGTGTGTTTTGAATGAAAATCAAAGACTTGTGACCAATCTTGATAAAACTTGGCATAAATGTTTCGTGTATATAGTGAAAACTAGCTTATTTAAAGTAGCCCTAAAACAAACTGAACACACTTTTAAAAAAATGCCCAACACAATGAGAATATTACAATTAAATGGATCTTGGTCATATAGCCCTGTTCATATAAGAGCAGAAAATCTTGCGAAGATTAGATCTTCTCTTTGCAAAGATAGTTTTTTTTTACTTTAACACAGATACACACAAAACAAGGTTACAAAAGACAATTTGTGTGGAAACACAAACTCAAAATCGGCCCCCGAAGTGGTCCACCCAGGCAGGCTTCAATATTTTCAGAAAAAAACATCAAAATGAAATTATATCAAAGACAAATGAGAGATAAGAAGGTTAACAGATCTTGTGTAGTGCCACAACGTCCCCCAGATCAAAGGATAGGTGAAAGTGAATGTAAAGTTAGATGTGAAACTGGCCTAACTAGTTCCCCTTTTAGACCTTGTGGTCTATAGGGCATCTGTTCTTGTGGCCTACGGTTAACGAGGGTGTCAACGACCAACCGCCTTAACTTTTCCCCAACTAATGTTAGGTACCCATTAGAGCTGAGTAGACTCAGAGGCGGCCAAAGATTCCAAAGTTGAAAATCCAAGTCCTCAACAGGATTCGAA
Source organism: Biomphalaria sudanica (assembly GCA_036873155.1). Lineage (NCBI taxonomy): Eukaryota > Metazoa > Mollusca > Gastropoda > Planorbidae > Biomphalaria > Biomphalaria sudanica. The sequence goes on from JAZGLO010004305.1 coordinate 32,763, forward strand.
CCCGGGACCCCGGTTCGGAAGCCAAGCGCTTTACCGCTCAGCCACCGCGCCTCCCCTGGCCTAACTGATGTGTTATAATTGATCAAATTGTTTTGAAAAGGCTCAATCTCTTATTCGAATCCTAAAAAAAAAAATAAAAAAATTCCGCAATTAAAAAAAAAAAGTTCAGGAAAATGAAGTTAATTAGATTACCATTCGTTTTAAATTAGATCTAACTTATAATGCATACTAATTAGCTTTTTCACTTTAAAAAACTGCTTGCATAACTGATTTTAAAAATTAGATTTTTTGCTTTCAGAAAAAAAGTGGCCATTGCATCAGAACTTTGAATGGTCTAAAATATTATGATGTCGGATTTTCAATATCTTTTCTAGTTTACGAGATCTAAACGGGACGGACGGACAGACGGACAGACATTTCGCACAAAACTAATAGCGTCTTTTCCCCTTTCGAGGGCCGTTAATAAAGTTTATTCATTTAATTATTTAATTAAATTAAACTTTAAAAAAAAACAACAAAACATATTACTTTAATTCATTACGCAATGATGCGACTTTATCCATCCTGACGTACATATTAATAGCCATTTGTAATATCGCGCAATTCTTAGATTAGACACGACCGAAAGGTCATGCATGCGCATGACAGAGCATTTCTCGAAGGCCAAATGTAAATCTACTATTTGCAAAGATAGTTATTACTACTTTTGCGTATAAGCATATGGAATATTGTCTATAATTTCGTTTTTTTAATAAAATTAATCTTCAAATTTGTGTTTCAATTTTTTAGCGGCCCCCGTAAGGGGAAAAGCCGCTATTAGGTTTGTGCAAAATGTCCGTCTGTCACACTCAGATCTCGAAAACTAGAAGAGATATGAAAAATATTATTTCATTATTAAATGCGGCTTGAAAAGTTTAGGTGCAACGGCTACTTTTGGTTTTCTAAAAGCAAACCGTTTAATTTATAAAATTAATTATGCAAACGATTTTTTCATAAAAATACACCGATTCTAAAACAATTACGTAAATGTAAGGGAGGCAATGTTACAATATGCTAACAAAGATGGACAATATCTGTGACAATATTTCCAGTATCACTAAGTCAAATATATTTATAAAATATACAGGAAATGTTTACAACAAATATAAATAATAGTTAAAGATGTTTTTTCTGGTCAACTAGCTGCTAAAATTAAAAGAAAACATTTCTGTTTGTTTATAAAGGCTAATAATGCACTTTGTATATAAATATCACGCACATTTTTTTAAAATGGACTTTTTATGCAGCGACTTTCGTGCAGTAGCGTAACGTCGCAACATGGTATGGTCCTAAACCAATTCCTTAAACTTTAAAAAAAAATCAGATTTTTTTTTGTTTAGTGCCCCCATCCGAATAAAAGAAGATTATTTTTTTGCGTTTTGTCTGTTGGTCCGTCTCGATTAGATTAATAAATAACACTAGACGCTATTGTAAATCTGATTTAACCTTTAATTTTTCATTCAGAAATATTGCAATAGTTTTAAGTATCTATAATAGATTGTTCCGGATGTTTTGTGAAAAACAAATCAATGCCAATGAATATTTGTTTGCTCTTCTAACTTATAGTAGATTTTATTTCCATGCTTAAATGTTGCTAGAAACACATTATCTTTGATATATTGTTCCGGTTTTTCAATGTAAATAGCATATAAATGCTAAAAAAAAATATCTATACTGATTTATATTTCATTAACTATAAAGTTGTTCCGGATATTGTTTTATAAACAATAAATTATGTCAAATGATTGTTTGAAATCGCATAATTGACTAATATTACACTTATATTCTTTGACACTACGTCACTATAGTTTATTTATCAATATTAATTGTTTCGAATTTTTAACTTAAAACAAATTTATGTAAAATTTTTTTTTTGTAAAAATATCGACAATAGGTTATTCAGGATTTTAAAATAAGAAAGTAATTAACTAGAAACGATTATTGAAATTTTTAGACTTATTTTACAGTTAATTTTCTTGCCGAAACAAAATTAAAGTTGTTTTATCTAGACACTACACTAGATCTAGATTTTTTTTACACTTGCCGATGCGATAGAGAACTGTCTGAAGTCACCCCTCTAGCTAAATCAAATGTAGATAAAAGCTGGGAATGCTTCAAAGAAGATATCCATAGCACAGCATTAAGCATACTTGGACCTATAGAGAGAAAGCATCAGAACTAGTTTTATGGAAACAGTACTGAGATAAGAAAACTATTAGATGAAAATCACAAGCTCCAATAAATTGCAATCACAAACATCCGCAAAAATGTGCAAAAACAGTTACGCCAAATGCAAGATACCTGGCTCAGCAAGAAAGTGGAAACAATACAGGAATTTGCTGACAAGCACAACATGAAGAACTTCTTCCATGCCATAAACAAGTCTATGAACCCACAAAGCCAGGCCCATCCCCTCTACTAAATGCTGATAGGACAGTCCTATTGACAGATAAGAAAGAAATCCTAAAGGTGGATTAGCCCTGATTGAAAGACTTCATGAGCTTTTCTTAATTTTGTGGAAGCAAGAGTCAATACCACAAGACTTTAAAGATGCCATAACTGTCCATTTATACTCTATTGCTGGTAAAATACCTGCACGCATCCTACTAAATCGGCTCCTGCAACACATAGAACATGATCTACTACCAGATCTACTACCAGAAAGCCAGTGCGGCTTCAGAAAAGAGCGTGGTACCATTGATATGAACTTTGCGGCAAGGCAGCTTCAGAAAAAAAATGTCAAGAACAAAATGCTGACCTCTTCTCAATATATGTCGACCTTACAAAGGTATTCGACACTGTTAGCAGAGAAGGAACATGTCTGGAACAGACGTGGTATCACTACAAAAACAAAGCTAGGGATCTATCGAACACTGAGGCATAGAGCAATGTGGACAGTGTACAGAAAACATGCAAAGAAACTGAATCACTTCCACATGACATGTCAACGAAAAATACTGAATGTCAAATGGCAAGACAAAATACCAGATACTGAAGTCCTTCGAAGAGCGGGTCTGCAAAGCATCCATACAATCCTAATGCAGTCCCAGCTACGATAGGCAGGGCACGTCTGCAGAATGGAAGACCATCGCATCCCTAAACGACTAAATGACCAACAAAGCGAAGGAAAGCGCTCAAAAGGTGGCCAAAGTAAGCGCTTCAGGGACACCCTTAAAGCTTCTCTGAAGGCGTTCAGCATAGACCCAGCCACCTGAGACAGAGGCACATAACAGAGCATCAAGGCGTCGCGCTGTGAAAACTGGCGCACAAGGTTGCTGAAGAAAAGAAAACAACGCTGGCAAAAGAAAAACGCCAGAGAATAAAGTCAAGGCCCACGACACTAGCTCCAGCTGGAATACCCTGCCCAGTGTGCAGCCGAACATTTCGGGCTCACATAGGTCTCATCAGCCACATGAGGAGGCATAAAACCCCAGTGCAAAGCCGTCAGCCCCATGGATGACATGTGGTCATCATCGAACCACGACGGACGAACTATATATTTTACTTTAATACCCAAGTGTAGTATGTATTTGTCACAAGATGGATTTCTTTGCAAAAGTTATCAATTCTGCTACAGTATTTTACTTGAGATTTCCAAAATCAGCTTCTGTGGATTTATTTCTTCTCTGTGACATGCCGGGAATTCTGCAAATATTATCTCTAAATCTAAATATGTTTTAGAGATTTAGATAACGAAGATTCTTTCAATTCAAATACAGAACTTAATTTAAAAAAATAGGAATCACTTTAGCATACACAATTTAAACTGTATCAAATAATTATCTTCTCCTAAGCCCGATAACAAAATAGATTCAGATTAATACAATTTCACAACAGAAGAAATATATGCGACTAGACAATACAAGTTTCAATTCCACACTTCTTAATTCACAACCTATCTCTATTGAATTTCCTCCACAACTAAATTCTCTTCATCCCGCTCTATCGAACTATCCCCTTAGCCTCTCCACCCCATTTGCTTCCTCTGACCAATCCAATTATTCCAAGAGATTGCCAATCTAACATGGGTGGGTTGGTTTTTTCCTTACTCCCACGAGTGGGTTTTTCCATTTTCCTGGGCTACATTATTCTAACTTTATTACCTTAGGTTTGGTTTTATTAAATGGATACATGACAGCGGTAGATTCGGTCGCTCCACTCCACAGAATCGACAAATAAAACATTTATATTGGTCAAAATATTAAAAGTTCCCTCTCAGACCTTTTGTTCTATAGGGCAGATGATGTAAAGATTATCTGTTTCTGCGGCCTACGGTTAACGAGGGTTTCATTGGGCCAGCACAAAGAGCAGCCGCCTTTACTTTTCCCGAACTAATGTTAGATACCCATTAGAGCAGGGTGGACTCAGAGGCGCCCAAAGATCCAGAAATTAAAAATCCCATTTTTAAAAGGATTCGAACACCAAAGCCAAGCGTTTAGCCACCTCGCCACCTAGTTAAAATATTATATATAAATAAAGGCGATCAGACATTTCATCATACGTGACAGTTCATCAATGCACATTTCATCATAGTAGCAATTTATCATTTATGGTTATGGTTATGGTTATGGTTAGGGTTAACTTGCTCAGTAAGTAAATTACTTAGTTACACCTACATGTACTTATGTTTGCAAAATGCACTTTATGCAACGATGAAATGTTATGGTGATGAAATGTTGCAATGATAAAATGTCTCGTTTGATGAGATATCAGGGAACCATAAATAAATAAACGTAGGATACCATTAGCTGTCTTATTGATCAAGAAATCTTATCAACTTTCGTACACTAATTCGGATACAATTTCGTACACATGTTCCTTTTACATCCTTGACGCTTGCTAAGAACCGGTTGTGGCTGAATCGCAGTGTGAGGTCCACTAAAAGCTTGCGTTCCGAACTAAATGTCCCTGGTTCAAATCCTGCAGAAGACTGGGATTTTTAATTTCGGGATCTTTGGGCGCCTCTAAGTTCACCTGGCTCTAAAGGGTACCTGATATTAGTTGGGGGTTGGTCGTTGTGTTGTTCACACTATATAGCGTTAACCGTAGGCCTCAGAAACAGATGACCTTTACAACATCTGCCCAGTAGATCTGTAAATGCAACGTTTAAAGACGTGGGGTTGATATAGAGTGACTATAGAGGGACTGGTCACTACTACTGTGTCCCGAATGCGTAGAATGCTGGGTTCGTGCTTCCTGGAGTACTCTTGACACTTGACAAACATAGATACCACAAATTGACTTAAGTTCGTTTTAGCAATAAATATAAAGTTTATTTGACAACATAATAAAAATACTGCACGCCTTGTTAGTGCTACAAGTCAAGAAATGATAAACAATCCTAACCGCATAACAGATGTATCAAATATATCCAATACGTTAAACTCTCCAGAGTAGATTACAAATCACGTCCGCATCTCAGCGGGTAACACTGTACAGAATGTACTGATTAACTACTAGAAATACATGTCTCAAAAAGACCACTGGCATCAACTGCCCAAAAGATACTTTCTAACTGAAGGTACAACTCGACTAACAAAGTCGCTACTACTACGATAATAACATGACTGCCTCGTACAGAGGATATCACTTGACTGACTTTGACTGAACTCAAAGTCTACTTTATTCATTCTACTTCCTGTTTTCTACATCAGGAATTCCACGTGTCTTGTGACCTCTTAACCTAAAGTGAACATTAAATCAGGCAATGTGTCAACTGAGACAGTGACAAGATCGCAAGGCCTGAAAGGGGAATTTTACCTTTTCTTTACCGCACACGCCAAGGATATTTCGTAATATAAATTTTAGTTTTATATAAATTTATTTATTTGTTGATTAAGATACAGATACAGTTCTGCTTTAAATGCTTAATTCAATTTTTCTGGTGTTAATTTTTTATTTTCATTTGGGGTCACAATGACTCTGCCTATGGTCTTTAATTACTAAATGCCGCCCTGTTCTGACGCTTAGTGTTTTTTAATAGTTAATATTTCTACTTAATTAATAGTCCCCTTAAATTAGTAGTAATTTTGTATTTTTAAAATATTGTTGTTAATTTTGATTTTTTGAGATGTTAGTTGTCAATTTTTATACCTTTTCCCATCAATCTCAAATCTGCATCATTTTATATGTCAATATTTTAACCCAACATAATAAATAATACTAATGAGGTGATTAAAAAATACATTAGTATTGCTTACTATAATCTTAGAAATTAGTAAACCCCAAATTTAAAAAAGCATCAATGTAGGTCTTTATGGTTCAAAATAAAATTTAAGTTATTATTCTGCAGTACTATAGGTCATTAAATTGTACAACTTCAATTCTTATATTAGCGTTTATAAGTGGTAGGACACAGCATCTACCAGAAGATTAAATAGTAAATACATTACCTCAACACAATGATATGAAATAACTAAAGGATTCACTACTGGTATAGGCACGGCTCTTGTATTACATGTATTAGAGCATGGAATGTGTTGCCTGAGCTAGCCAGAAAAACCAGTGACTTGGCAGAATTTAAGTCATTGGTTAATATGCATGACTAAATGCATGACGCGTAGGACGTAATCATCTTCTTTTTTGAAGTAACGTCTGTATTATATAAGAAGATAAGATGTTTATTCTAATATTTAGTGGGCCGCTAACTCCATTTTGTTTCAGATTGTAGTATTACAAATTTGCATAAAACTGACATGAACAAAAACTATACCAAATATAGATACATTTATAATACTAATGGTTTTTTTTTATATGCTTTTCTTTCAGGACAGCCTTAAATATTAAATTTCGAAAAGAAAGGAGGAGAAGCAGGAAACATACTCCAAAAACCTCGAGGGTTTCTTATCAGCGTCTCATTTCCGAATAGTGAAGACATAGTCTCATTTAATGACTGGTTAGTGGATTCTCTGGTCGCGTTCAAGTTCACAGCCTCTACAGCAGCCTAAATTTCAAAATGAGAAATAGAGAGAATACGTTGTCATGGAGCCTTTTAAAAGCTGCAATTTACTGAACGAAGGTTTCAGATGTTCAGCAAAACGACTATTTGCCATTACTTTTTGAACACATCAGGAAAGTTGAGATGGGTATACTCAGCGGAGACATACATATTAATTTAAATGTGTATAATTACTTTATAACTTATATTATTTTTAGGCCCAAGTTCAGCCCGACAGACACACCATACACACTCAGTTATATATGAACTAATAGACAATCTGTATGATGATGTAAATGAAATTCTACATTTTTGTCTAATTATATTTATACAATGAAAATTATATGTGACCAATGATAATGATAACAAACACAAGTACAAAAAGATCTAGTATAGTATAGTTCAAATTAAACACTTAATAGTATATAAGAAAAATAGTATTGACCTCATCAATGCCATTCAAAGACAACGATTCGGCAAACAGATGCCGTGTGCCTCATGAACCAAAGGCAACACAAGTAGATCTATCTTTAACCAAGATGAATGTTCAACAACAATGTAGAACAGAATTTTATATATATATATATATATTAATAAAGAGTTGTAATTTAGCCATATACATCGATAGCAAATAGCGTTACACACAAAAAACAAACAAACCTGGGTTTTTCTAAACTATTAAACTTGGTGTGTAACAGTAAAACAGCAACTACGTAAATAAATTGTAAAAAGAGAGCAAATACCTATATTTATTATCATATATATATCTATGTTTTTATTAATTTATGTCTATGGATATAACCTTCGTAACTTCTTCTATAGAGAAATGACTTTTAGAATTTCTTTTACTGAAAAATTGGGCTATTCGCGTCTGACACATATATAATTTTTATGTGCAGCAACAAAGCCCATTATAGATATACACTATTGTCGCACCTATTGAATTAGTAGTATAGTAAAAATATTTTCACTTTAATAGTGCCGCTTTTGTTTACTTTTGGTGACGTAATTTTTTGTTGGGTATTTGTTTGTGTGCAGTAGGTGAGCTCCCCTTGTTGCTTCGTCATATTTTTATGACGTAGTAGACTCTCGTCGTAGATCGTTTGGTTGTTTCTCTCCATCTTGGGCTGTAGAGCCAAGCTGTAGATCTTTGGAGCTCCTAAATTATACTTGTGCCTTACTAGATAGCCTTATCGTTGACCCTGTTATATATTATGAGATTATTTGAACCCTGTTAAGGGTGAGTTTTATTTCATATTGTATAGTTAATTTTTTATTTGGATTCGATTGTATTCGTATTTTGTATATAGATTATAAGATTAGATGAATATGTTCTTTATCTTGTTATAGTGTCTCAGTGTCAACTTTCAGTTTTAGTGTCAGTCTCCTCAGTTTTGCATTACAGGACTGAGTTTTTTATCTCAGGTGTTGGGACTGAAGTTCGAGTCTAAGATTTCAGATTCCAGATTGTGGGTTTCTAGCTACAGACTTGTTGTATGTTGTGAAGTTGTGATTTGAACTTTGACTTTTCATCGTGATGAGCATGTTTCTTGATTAGAAGATAGATCTACTTGTGTGTCACTGGTTAGAAGATAGATCTACTTGTGTGTCACTGGTTAGAAGATAGATCTACTTGTGTGTCACTGGTTAGAAGATAGATCTACTTGTGTGTCACTGGTTAGAAGATAGATCTACTTGTGTGTCACTGGTTAGAAGATAGATCTACTAGTGTGTCACTGGTTAGAAGATAGATCTACTTGTGTGTCACTGGTCCGAAGATCGATCTACTTGTGTGTCACTGGTTAGAAGATAGATCTACTAGTATGTCACTGGTTAGAAGATAGATCTACTTGTGTGTCACTGGTTAGAAGATAGATCTACTTGTGTGTCACTGGTTAGAAGATAGATCTACTAGTATGTCACTGGTTAGAAGATCGATCTACTTGTGTGTCACTGGTAAGAAGATAGATCTACTTGTGTGTCACTGGTTAGAAGATAGATCTACTAGTATGTCACTGGTTAGAAGATAGATCTACTTGTGTGTCACTGGTTAGAAGATAGATCTACTAGTATGTCACTGGTTAGAAGATCGATCTACTTGTGTGTCACTGGTAAGAAGATAGATCTACCTGTGTGTCACTGGTTAGAAGATAGATGTACTTGTGTGTCACTGGTTAGAAGATAGATCTACTTGTGTGTCACTGGTTAGAAGATAGATCTACTAGTGTGTCACTGGTTAGAAGATAGATCTACTTGTGTGTCACTGGTCCGAAGATCGATCTACTTGTGTGTCACTGGTTAGAAGATAGATCTACTAGTATGTCACTGGTTAGAAGATAGATCTACTTGTGTGTCACTGGTTAGAAGATAGATCTACTTGTGTGTCACTGGTTAGAAGATAGATCTACTAGTATGTCACTGGTTAGAAGATCGATCTACTTGTGTGTCACTGGTAAGAAGATAGATCTACTTGTGTGTCACTGGTTAGAAGATAGATCTACTAGTATGTCACTGGTTAGAAGATAGATCTACTTGTGTGTCACTGGTTAGAAGATAGATCTACTAGTATGTCACTGGTTAGAAGATCGATCTACTTGTGTGTCACTGGTAAGAAGATAGATCTACCTGTGTGTCACTGGTTAGAAGATAGATGTACTTGTGTGTCACTGGTTAGAAGATATATCTACTTGTGTGTCACTGGTTAGAAGATAGATCTACTTGTGTGTCACCGGTTAGAAGAGAGATCTACTTGTGTGTCAATGGTTAGAAGATAGATCTACTTGTGTGTCACTGGTTAGAAGAGAGATCTACTTGTGTGTCAATGGTTAGAAGATAAATCTACTTGTGTGTCACTGGTATATGAACTTCACATGAAGTAGACGACATTTTTGTCTTTAATTGATGAGGTCAATATTGTTTTTCTTATAAGTACTATTTTAGTATTGAAGTTAAACCATATTATACGATATCATATATATACTTGTACTTATATCATGATCATTATTCATATATCCTATTATTGTATAAATATCTTTGTATTAAATGCATAATTTTATTTAAATCATCATACACATCGTTTATTAGTTTATGCACAACTGGGTGTGTAAGGTGTGGCTGTCAGGCTAAACTTTGGGACCAAAAATAACATGATATAAAATATAATACTTACACATATGGTAATTCAAATAAATTATTTTTAATAATATTAATACATTTGTAATATGTAATAATTTCATTCATCTTAAGAACTGAGAGTTATTGTAATAGAGTCTATATTCGCAAAAGAAAGCACAGCCAAGTGTATTATTTTAGTTGCTACTAATACATCTATATTTATATATTTACATATAAAATGCATTATTAGCCTTTAAAAACAAACATAAATCTTTTCTTTATTTTTATTAGCTAGTTGACCAGAAAAAAACAATTTTAAATATTACTTAAATTTGTTGCAAACATTTCTTGTACATTTTATAAATATATTTGACTTAGTGACACTGAAAATACACAGGAATTGTCCATCTTTGTTAGCATATTGTAACATTGCATCCCTTACATTTACGTAATTGTTTTAGAATTGGTGTATTTGACAGACGGAGAGACGGACATTTTGTACAAACCTAATAGCGGCTTTTAAATTAACTTATAATATATAACGGAAAATCTTACTTATACCAGTAAAGTTTAGAATCTAATTAAATAACAGATTTAGAATTTCAAAATTAGATCTAGTAACCAAAGAAATATAAACGAAATCGTTGGAGTTTTAAGAAACATTTGACACGTATAACTATTTTATAGTGTAAAATACATGCTTGACTAACCAGGCCGATGTGCTAGTTTTATGTCTGACCACTAAAATACCACGAACACTACTGCATAACCGTTAAACACGCAAGGGAAAAAAAAACAGGCTGGTCTTGTCATTATGGACTGCACACTCAGTAGGCCTACACTATATAGGCCTAAACGGGTACGTTTATCTGGTCAGGTTGTTAAAATCAGTCGGACACACCGTCTTTTTAGTTTCTGGGCAGAGAGGGTGTGTAACTATTTTAGTGTAATGATATATCTACCAACATGCTTGACTAGCCACACTAAAGTGTTATTTTCTTGTCTGACCACTTTACGTTAAGAAAACACTATTACATAACGCGTAATTAAAAACATGTGTATGCCTAGCTGACCAAGTTGTTGAAAGCAGTTGGACACAGTCTATTTACTTTATGGTCAGAGATGGTGTGGATTAAGATTTTTATGCCTACTTTTATCTTAATGCTTTTATATCTATATCTTCATAGATGTCTATTTAGACTTACCTCTCAATACAAATTCTTAAGACTATAAAAAGGGTATACTTGATGTTCCTGCAGTTAAAAAATTATTGTTTGCCGCAAATGAATTGATTAAAACCACTAAATATTGACCTAACTCACTAATCAGATCCCCACTAGAAACAGAAATTAAACACCTCCACGTGGCTCACAAAAAAATTCGGAACAACCCCATTCATAATACTGCATAGAAGTTTTGGCAAAAAATGTTTAACATTTTATAATACTGCTACTTTCAGTTGTAAATATTAACTCCCATATCTTCTACTTCTTACTTTACCCTCGTGAAATGCAGACTGACTTAATAGTAGTTAAATACATCATTTTTTTGATAATCAAAGTTATTTATATCACATGACTAGAAAACAGGGATGTGTGTTTCAACCCTGACCACATTTTGAAACGTTGTGAAAAATTTAAATTAAAATTTTTAGTTAGTAACTAAACAAAATAATTAAACTACGATTTTAACTTAAATTTTTTTTTTCTAGTTCAACAATGGCCTTAAATAACTTTTTTAGTTACACTAAAAGTTTCTAACTTTTTAGTTAAATTTTGCCCATCACTAGTCACCACGCAGCTTTAGAGATTAGATACACTTGAGGGATGCATAAGGATATAAAGATATAATATCGTAAGATCCTATTGTAATGTCTCTGCCCCAGAAATTGTGTTTATGGTGCGTACCATCACACTATTCAATACGGGGCTAAGGAAAGACAGAGTTTACAGACAAATGAAGTAACTAGAACGAATTAGAGTCTACAGTTCAGGAACTTGAGAGGGAAAGAGACTTCAATCGTCCAGCCTAATAACTGCCATTTGGACCTAGATCAACCCTTAGAAGTGAGTTTTATTGCTGCAAGACATGGAATTGCTTAATAGGAAAGGCACTTAAAACCAAGAACAAGACTATATGTGAACCCAAGCCACTGCTTGGTTTCATTGTACAGTCTCATATCTTTTCTCATTTGGTATTTAACGCACTCACAATCTAACCACTTACCTCGCTGAGTAGTCTTCCTTTAAGTAATTACACTATTCTGAAAATCCTTTTCTTTACAAGAACCTTAAATAACAGTGTTCACGTGAGAACAGAATAAAATCAATCAAAGCTTGACGTTTAAAATAATTACAAGCACGAATTGATCTAAGCTTGCCTAGCTTACAAGCTAGCGTTAATTTTGTGTCAATAAAGAAGCACTAGTCACTAGTCAGTCCAACACTTTCGAGAGATGGTGATTTTTTTCCCATCGCTAACTTCATTACCAAAACGCTACTTTCTCGAAAATTAAAGTAATAGCACACACACACACGCACACATAGACACATACATGCACGCATACATACATACATATATATATATATACTGTTATGGCTGTTCCGCGCTGTCGAATGCAAACAATGAAATAAACAGGAGGTAACCTTCTACGAATTCAGGAACACTGGCGAAAGGCCGAAACAATCAAGATATGTTGTCGGCGCTGATGCTGGTCAACAAATATGTTTAATGATCAACAAGGAAATCGTCCGATGTCCACTATGTCCGTAAACTACTTCTTATTCTTGCTGTGATAGGAAAAGCGTCTTGTCTCTATCAAATCCTAGAGCGTTCCTACTTTTTAACAAACTGTGCGTCATCGACGCTGAGTAAAACTTCCCCCTATTCCCGAAACAAATAACAAAATAATAATCATGTCATAACAACTCCTCCCCCACTAGCAAAAAAAAAAAATTGCCTGTCAATTTTTTTATCTACTGTCTTAGTCTTACATTGTGCAAGGGCCAAAATGTAGGGAAACATAAACAACAACACAACTTGAATCTTGATTCTGGCTTCAATTTCTCCAGTGTCACAAAATCAAGTTCATCTGCACCCATGCTTTACTCAGGTGTTACTAGGTAGTACTGTCCACTGTGGTGTCCCACAAGTGACTGTAAGCCGTAGACATAGTTCATACTGACACCCTAGGTGCGTCTAGCTATACATATAGCCAAATCATGTTCCAGAGGTTCTGTTTTCTTCACACATCAGGACAGACGTTTTACACCTAGTAGGACCAATTGACATTAATCACCACTATGCAGCTAACGTTTTTCCGGACATTACCAAGTGTATTTAATTGTCTCTCGCCACTTACATGTTACACCACGACCTAAATATTTACTAATGTATGATCATGATCACATCAAATAAGTCAAATCCTAAAAACTTACTCGTTCCGTGGTAAAACTGCATCGTCACCTTTTAAAATGTCAGTTCTATTCATACAACCACACATACAATCCATACATACCAAAGAAATAAATAATTACAAGCCAAACTGAGCCAATCTAATATTAACCAAATATAAACTCAACTCTATTTCCAATCACATATGGATGGCTGCCTGGTCGTGCGGTTTGCACGCTGGACTGTCGTTCGGATTTATCGATGGTCCCGGGTTCAAACCCTGCCCGCTCCCATCCCCCGTCGTCCTGCGGGAGGTTTGGACTAGGAAGTAAACTATCTTCAACTCTGAAGGAACATCCGAAACATGTAAAACAAGCATACATTATAACACAAATTTACTATTCCACGATACCTTAAAAGAACCTAATACCCGTCTAGTTATGACTACTAGCCAAGCCAATTCATTAAATTAAAACAAATTTAACGCTGTTTAAATCACATTTTCCTTCCCCAATCTCAACGTAACTCGAGACAGCATGTCCGTCACTATTGATACTTCCGCTTATTGCCTTTAAGACTAAGACTAAGACTAAGACTAAGACTGCTTTATTGATACTTACGGAAATTTGTTGTGATTACAAGGACTCTTTTCTCATATAAAGACACCACAACAGAAAAATACACATACATACAACAGACAACATAAAGAGTTCATTCAGCGACTACACACAGCTATTTATTTCAAATTTGAAATTCTGCAGTATCAGGAACCATCTACATATTCTTCCATTTAACATGCTTTTCTGTTGCATGAACTGAAGAGGTTTGTGATCAGTGAGCAAACAAAATTCTTTACCCAACAAATAACTTTCTAACTTTGTCACCACCCATACTATTGCCAAAGCCTCCCTTTTCACTACACTATATCTTCTCTCCGCTTCTGACAGTTTCTTGCTGACTTACGCTATGGGATGCAGGCACTCATATTGTTGCATTAAGCATTCCCCGATAGCGCTCCCTGACGCATTCGTGGATATGTAGAATACGTTCTCATTATCCGGCAGCCTTAATATCAGGTCAGTTGAAACAATCTTTTTAAGCTTTTCTACTGCGTCTATACACGCCGAGTCACATGTAACTTTCTGTGGTTGCCCTTTTCTCAGTTAATTGTTTAGCTGGTTCACAATCTCCACCAGGTTTCTGATAAATTTTCTGTAATAGTTTACCCCAACCCTAATAAACTCTTAACCTGCTTCTGAGTTGTATGTACTTCCAGCTCCAATATTTTTTTTAATGCTCTCTCCTATAGGACTGATGACGTTATTTTTGACCCTGTGACCTAAGAATGTTATTTCTTCCAACCTAATTTCTACTTTCTCAGCCTGGATGGTCAAGGGATTCTCTTGTGTTACTTTAAAGATATCTCTAATACCCTTTAAGTGGTCATTCCATTTCTCATGAAACAGAGATATGTTGTCCAGGTAACATATGATATTCAACCTATTACCGATAACCGTTGCCATCATCCTGTTAAACTTAGTAAGGGCGTTTATCAGTACAAAGCTCATACAGTTCCATTGGAACGTCCCGTACGGCGTCGTGAATGCTGTATATGGTTTCGCCCTCTCAGTCAGTGGTACTTGAAAATAACCCTTCGTTAAATCCAGCTTAATGAAAATTTTGGATTTCGAGAGTTTGTGCAATATATCGTCGATGTTGGGCATTATGGGATACGGATCGAATTCCGTTATTTTATTCATCTTCCTATAATGCACACAAAGTCTGATGTCTCCATTTTTTTTCTTTACTATCAAAATTGGTGAAGCGTATGGAGAGACGGAAGGTTCTATAATTCGCCAGTTTCAACAAACTATCTATTTCCTTCACCTTTTCTTGTAGATGTAAAGGGACTCTGTATATCCTATTAAAGATGGGCTTATCCTCCATTAGCTTTTTATCATGACTAATAATAGTCGTTGTAAATTAGCTTTCACTTTAGACTTAACTTAGGCATTGTAAACCTTAAACTAGATTTGGACTAGACCTCTAAAAACTAAAATCAACAACAGTCATCATGAAATTGCTCTGGCTATTTATCCTAATAATTACTAAATACACACTGGCTGAACACAGAACTAGATCCACCTCAGTCAATACTAAACTTAAAAAGGAAACAACAGTCATAATCAATCATCACACCTTAGATCAATGCAACTTCAAAAGTAGTCTAACATACACATCCCTAACATTTAAGAAAATTACCCATCACTTATGGAAGTTCTCAATCAGACACAGCAAAAATAAATACCTATTACTATTAATATTAATAGCAGAAGATGTAGAATCAAATCCAGGTTCTAGATCTAAAGATAGATGCAACATCTGCAAAAAAGCATGCATCATGAAACAGAAAGCTATTCAATGTGACACCTGCGATGAATGGTACCATGCATCTTATCTCCATATGAATACACCTGTGTATTAGGCCTTAAGCAACAACTCCGCCATCTGCCGTTCCCAAGCCCGGGTGAGAAAGGAGGAGGGTTTGGAGTGGAGCTAGCGACCTCACCCTGTAAAATTAGTATTGCTACAGAAACGGCAAATTTGACACATAAAGAAAACTATACATGCGGCGAGGGCGGCCAAACCCTGATGACGGTGTTGGATCAAAGCCAACTGGAAGTCCAATACCCAATACATGGTAAGCCTTTCAACGCAAGAAAACCGACTCTTATAGGCACTTTGAATGTAAGAACCCTGAGTCATCTCTGTTAGACGTGTGGACCCGAAGAGGAGCGGATATCGGCTCAGACCACTACCTTTTCAGTGGCAAATGTAATCTCCGATTATAACGCCAACCAAAACGAACCACACGACCCCGCCCATTTAATGTAGAGAAGCTTAAAGACGGCAATACTGCAGCACAGTTCCAATTGAAACTAACGAACCGCTTTGAGGCTCTTGCAGATATATTAACCCTCGAAGAAGAGTGGGCCAACTTCAAAGATACAAATATTGGGTGCGCGGAAGAAGTTATCGGAAGGAGGCGAGGTTCATACAAGGAACGGTGGATACAAGACAGAACATGGAAATTGATAGATGAGAGGAAAGAGGCCAAACGTAGACGAGATCAGAAAATTGAATCACAGGATCGCAGCCTAGCGAAGAAGCCTATAGGGAAGCAGATCTGAAAGTAAAGAGAAGCTGTCGGCGAGATAAACGGGACTGGATTGAGCAGAAGGGACAAGAGGCACAAGCAGTTGCAAGCAGAATTGACACAAAAACCCTCCATCGTATTGTCCGAGATCTCACTGGAACAAAGAGTGGACATGGGGCACCAATAAAAGACAAGCAAGGCAAAACTTTGTTAACGAAAGAAGAACAGGATGCAAGATGGGTAGAGCACTTTAAAGAGACCCTTAACCAACTGTCGCCAGACCTAACTTACATATTCAAGGACCCCTCTCCAGACAATGATCTCAAGGTCAAGACAGACCTAATAACTGCTGAGGAGGTTACCATGGCCATTGCAGTGCTAAAGAATATCAAAGCACCAGGGCTAGACATGATATCAGCAGAAATGCTAAAATATGGGGAACAGTGCATTGTTAAAAGAAAGACTCTTAAATCACTGTTGGCGAACTTCAAAAGTCCCAGAGGACTGGCAAAAGGGAGTGATTGTAAATCTTCCAAAAAAAGGGCAACTTGGCAGACTGCAACAACTGGAGGGGCATTACTCTCCTCTCTGTCCCGGGAAAGTTTTCAGAACTGTTTTGTTGAGACGGCTTTAACAGTCTGTAGATAAAAGGCTCAGAGAAGAACAAGCAGGTTTCTGAAGAGGCAGATCATATACAGAGCAGATTTTCGTTCTACGAAATATCATAGAACAAAGTCTTGAGTACCAATAACGGCTATCGATTAGTTTCGTGGACTTCAAAAAAGCGTTTACTGCAGAATCACTATGGAAAATAGTTAGAGAATACAGCATCCCAGAAAAATTCGTACAGATCCTACGACACCTTTACAGTCAGTCTAGTTGCTGCATTAAAACAGAAGAGGGAACAACAGAGTTTTTTACAATCGAGACAGGTGTGAGACAGGGGTGCATCTTATTTCCCTTCCTTTTCCTCATAGCCATCGACTACATAATGAGGAAAGCAATGAACCAGACTGCCTTTGGTATTCCATGGCATGAACAACTCCGATTGACGGACTTGGACTTTGCTGATGATGCTGCACTACTCGGAGCTAGAAATAAATGCATTCAAGAAATGACATAGAGCCTAGACAAAGAGGCACCCAAAATTGGCCTCCGCATAAACTTGGATAAGGCTAAAATTATGCGAGTGGGGATATAAGGCAAAGGGTCAGACTTGGCGAGTCAAAGCTTGAAGAGCTGGACAAGTTCACGTACCTTGGCAGCATCATAACAAATGATGGAGATGCGAACCATAATGTAGAGTTCCGAATCGAAAAGGCATTTTCCAAAGGCTTCAGCCTATTTGGACTAGCCGAGCCATTGGACTTGAGACAAAAATACACCTTCTAAACACAATCGTCATTCCAACTGCTACATATGCATGTGAGACATGAAAGTCATTTGTCAAAATTGAGAAAAGACTAAATGTGGCTAGACAGAGATGGCTGAGACTGATTTTGGGAGTCAGTTAAACAGATCGGGTCTCAAACATGGAAATCCTATGCCGAACTGGGAGTCGAACACTTAGTGAGGTTGTGACTGAGCGTCGCATGAGGTTTGCGGGACATGTTCTACGTCAAAATAAATTACGCACACCAAGAGTTGCGATAACATGGAAGTCAAAACGAGGAAAGCGCAAACAGGGACGTCCTCGTATTACTTGGCGACACACCTTCATGGAGGACCTCAGAACAGTAGACACCAGTAGGGAGGAGGCTTCAGACATTGTCAGTGACAGATTTTTATGAAGACAGCTTGCCGCTCAATGCGCGGAACGGCGCGGGAGGACCTAAGTCTAAGTAAGTAAGTAAGATGCGGACACTTCTAAACCATACAACATCGTAATCACCATCCCAAACCAAACTCACCAATCACTAGCCAGATTTACTCCTTTTAAACCTAAATCTACTAAAATAAATACAACAGCTTCACTAATCAAACCTACTAAAGAAGTAATACCAAAATACCTTAAAACCTTTGTAATAAATTTTCAAAGCATAAAGAACAAAATAGCAGACTTAGAAATTTTATTAAAATGTGAGAAACCAGACACAATTGCAGGAACAGAAACTTGGCTACTTTATAATGCAGAAATTTTTCAAAATAATTATAAAATTTTTAGAAAAGATAGGGCTGATAATCATGGAGAAGTTATTTTAGCAATAAAAAACACTCTTATTGCAGAAGAAATTACTCTACCCAACTAAAAAAATATTGAATCAACATTTTGTAAAATTAATACCACCTCAACATTCTTAATTAAAGACAATATTTACAGACCACTAAATTCTAGTTTAGAATACATGCAGGAACTATGTAATCAGTTTACTACACTTAAAGAGACAAATAAAAATTCGTTTTTTTTTAATTAATGGTGATTTCAACCTACCTGATATAAATTGGAAAACACTAACCATAGATAAACACCAAAACCTTAAGGACACAAAATGAGCTTTTTATAGAAACTCTAGAAAACCTAAGTTTAGATCAAATCTTTAAAAAGCCAACTATATTAAACTCAACTACACCAAGCTGCATTAAACTGTCAACAGACATTCTTTTTTAAAAAAGACATTAACCAACTAGTCGACGAAATCTGGAATTTCATTAAAAACCATTTTAAAAGCATAATAGAAAATCATATACCAACTAAATACACATCAAACTTATAAATAAATAATGGTTTAATAATAGACTAAAGAAGCTTTTTGAACAGATGGAAAACCTAGATAGATAATTTAAAGAAACTTAGGCAGAAAGAGTTTACAAAAAGTATATAAACATTTAACACCTAACCCAAAACGTAAGCAGACAGCTGCAGAATGAATAAACAAACAATGTAATATCTAAAGGTAACAACAAAAACCTATGGTCATACATTAATTCTAAGAAAATGGAAACAACAGGCATAGCATCATTAAAAAATGAACATAACATAATACATAATGATAAAGAAACTAAAGCAAACATCCTAAACAAATACTTTGCATCAGCATTCTCGGCCCCAGGAGACAAAGACATTTCACTTAATGTGAATCAAGTAGACAACATAGAAGATATAGTAATACAAGAAAATGGAATCCAAAAAACTATTAGCCAACACCAAACCAAATAAAGCGTCTGGACCTGATGGTATTCCAGCTAGATTACTCAAAGAACTAAGCAATGAGCTAGCCCCAATGTTCAAAATTCTCTTTCAGGCATCGCTTGACCAGGGCAGAGTACCAAAGGACTGGAAAGAAGCTAATGACACCCCCCTATTTAAAAGAGGAGAAAAATCTGACGCAGGAAACTACAGACCAGTATCACTTACCAGCATCACATGTAAAATCCTAGAACAAATAATATGTAGCAACATCATAAACCACTTAGACAAACATAATGTCCTCACCCCATATCAACAAGGCTTTAGGAAATATAGATTATGTGAAACACAACTAATAGGACTAATTGATGACTTTCAAAAGGTTTAGATAATAGTGAACAAATAAATGCTATCTTACTAGATTTTTCAAAGGCTTTTGACAAAGTTCACCGCCATAGTTTTCTTAAAAAATTAAAATATTACGGCATTAATGGTCCATTGCAACAGTGGATTAAAGATTTTCTGATAGGGAGAGAACAAACTGTAATAATAAATGGCTCTAAATCAACACCGATAACAGTAAACTAAGGTGTATCCAAAGGAACAGTCTTAGGTCCACTACTATTCCTAATTTACATAAATGATTTACCAAATTGCATTACCTCAGGAACAAAAGTTAAATTATTTGCAGACGATTGCATAATATATAGAACAATAAAAACAAAACAAGACACATATATTTTACAAAGATAATTAGATAAATTGCAGAAATGGGAATCAAAAGGGAGCATGTCTTTCCACCCAGAAAAATGTCAGTTGTTAAGAGTAACAAAAAAACTAAAACAAATTAATTCCACTTTTCTTATTCATGGTAAACCAGTAACACAGACTAAAAACTCAAAATACCTAGGTGTTATAATAAATGAAAAACTGTCATGGAATCCACAAATTGATGAAACTATTTAAAAAAATCAAACAAAGCATTAGAGTTTATTAAAATAAATTTCTATAAATCAAATAAGAACATAAAACTAAAATGTTATTTAACCTTGGTTAGGCCAATAATAGAATATGCATCCTCCGTTTGGGACCCCTCAACTCAAGAACACATTAAGAAACTGGAACAGACACAAAATAGAGCATTGAGATTCATAACAAACGAATATTCACACTTAACCAGAGTAACACTTTTAGTTAAAACACTAAATTTAGAAAGCCTTCAGGACAGAAGACTCAAAAGTAAAGTAGCAATTATACATAAAACACTGAACCATAATCTTCAAATACAAAAACAAAATTTAATAAAATACTCTGAAAGACACAAAGATAAAGGCACATTCCTCATCCCATATGCTAGAACAAAGTTGTACAAATACTCATTCTTCCCTAGTGCTATTAGAGCATGGAATGGGCTGCCTGAGCTAGCCAGGAAAGCCAGTGACTTGGCAGAATTTAAGTCATTGGTTAATATGCATGACTAAATGCATGACGCGTAGGACGTAATCATCTTTTTTTTTGAAGTAACGTCTGTATTATATAAGATAAGATAACGTTAGTGTTCCCAGGCAAGCTCGAAAAAATTTCCTTTAATTCTTAGACTATGTTTTTTATATCTCTTGCTCTCTACTGCGCTAAGTTCTCCAAGTTAAGTTTGTCCCATGTTTGATTCTTATCATCTCCAACAACGGTATATCTTTAATATCATTGCCTTTGTTCTCCTCTTCTATTAGCACTAGTAAGCATTCTTTAATTAAATGATTGTAGTTTGCTTTAGATTTTTTTATCTAAAAGTAAAGATTTATCGTCAAAATCATCTGTTAGGGGTTTGAAACTAAAAATTCCCTGGAGATTTGTTTTGTTCAAATTCAAAACCCCATTTAGCTAATGTCATAGAATTTGGTAACTGTAGTTTGCTTTAGAATAATATTGAAGATAGAGGTTTTCAACCTCAAAACCGCTCTGTAGGAAATTTAAAACTTAAAACCATCTGGAGGGGTTTAAAACTTTAGAAAAATTCATCTGGAGAAGAAGGGTTTTAACTCAAAATTCCCCATTGACTTGACTACGCTCAAATAATTTTAGTGTGCAATTTGCCTTTATTTTAAAAAGGTATTTTTTAGCATTGTCACAGTCCCGGTTGACATTGCCTGTTAAATGTTTACCTCAGGTTAAGAGGGTGATGAGATACGTGAATCTTTTGATATAGAAACAGGAAGTAAAGAATGACATAATTGACTTTTAGTTCAGTAAGTATTATCTTTGTGTCCGGTGCGGACAGTATGCACTTAGAGAGTAGAGTAGTATCTAACTCGAGTAGTCGAGTTAGATAGCATTTTTAGGCAGACGAGATCAGTAATCGTTTGAAGTCCTTTGAGATAGTAAATATATTTCTAATAGTTATTTTTCTTTACTTTAATAAGTATTATTGAGGACAACCCGCTGTGATGTGGATGTATTCTAGTAGTAATGTTAATTAAAATTTCTTTGACTTCTTTAACCACTGTTATGCGGTTGTAATTGTTTCAGATTGGATACCTTGATTTAACAACAAGAAGTTGCAGTGTTATTATCGTTATTAAATAACCTTTATATTTTTCTGCCAAAGTGAATTTAAGTCAATCTGTACTACACATGTTTGTCATGTGTCAACTGTGACTCCAGGAAGCAAAAACCCAGCATTCGCGACACCTTAATAGTGACCAGTCACAGGCGTAATAGTAATACCACACATCAACTCACATAACGTTTACAAGCATCAAAACCCTCAGAAGGGGAGGGGGGTTAAACTAAAAACCCCTTTTGGCAATGCCCATAACCTTTTGAGTGCGTAATTTGCTTTTTTTTGTATATTGAAGATGCACTTTTTAGCTTTAAACCCCGGTGGCGGGGGGTTTGAACTCAAAATATCTATGGCTACGCTTATAGATTTTAAGAGTGTGTAATTTGCTTTTAAGCGGCCCCCGAAAGGGGTAAAGACGATATTAGTTTTGTGTGGTCAGTCTGTCCGTCCGTCTGTTCGTCCCGTTTAGATCTCAGAAACTAGAAGGAAAAATGAAAGTCTGACATCATAATATTTTAGATCATTCAAAGTTCTGATGCAACGCATACTTTTTTTTTCAAAAGTGAACCATCAAATTTTAAAAATTATATATGCAAGCAGATTTTTCAAAAAATTACACCACTTTTTAGTAAAAAAAACCTTCAGGGGTAGTAAGTCTTATTAAAAAATTAACAAGCTTTTACATTAATAAATCAATCATCATACATAGATTCGCGCATTGGTATAAAAAAAATTCATCTTAGGTCACAATTGAAAAATTATCAATGTATCATTACAAAACAATTTCCCATTTATTAACTAACTTATGAAATAGAATTCTGATTCGGATGTTGTTTTTAGAAAGAATTTTAATGCGAACTACGTTTCAATTGTATGTTTAAAAAACAAACAAACAACAATATTATACCGCGCAGTTTTCGCACATCCTAAATAGGCTATACAACACATGACAAACAATGTGAATCTAAATTACAATATAGAGAGGCCAGATTGTCGCAGTTATCTATGTAGTTGTATAGCAGAATTATTTCTCTATTTAATTAATAGTGCGGCGTTGATCACTATATTGAGAACGTCATTCGCTCTATTTATTTATTTGAATAGTTTAGGGGAATGATCTACCTTGTTGCTTGTCACTAGATTTGGTCTTGTGACATGGAGATTTGTGTGTGTGTGACTTTTCGTCAGTCTCTCCATTTTGTGAGGGTGGTACAGTAAGACGTGTGTTGAGAGCACTTGAATTTCTCCAAGGTTTTTATTATTGGATAGCCTTAGTACTTGTCTTGGGGATATTCTTGTTGGGATTATCTTGACCCATGTTAAGGGGTGCGTTTTATTTTCATTGTAGTTATTTCTATTTGGATTCGATCATATTTGTAGTCTATAATTAGACCAGATCTAGACGATTAGAAGAATCTTTTCTTTTATCTGTTTATAGGATTTTAGCGTCAAGTCTAAGTATTGGTCTTAGTCTTGGTGTCAAGTCTTAGTGGTAGATACAGTGTCAAGTCTATGTGTTAGGCTCAGTGGCAAGTAACAGTTTCCATTCTCAGATAATGATATTGTTCATATAATGATAATTTATATGTTGTAAATAGATTAACTGGATCATATTAATTACCTATTATATATATATATATATATATTGCTATTATATCATAACCATCATTTATATGTCATTATCATTTGTATATATGTCACTAGAATAAATTTATATTGTTATTTTAACATCACACACCTATTTTATTAGTTTATCTACAACTGCATGTGTATAGTGTGCTTGTCAGGCTGAACTTGGGCCAAAAATATTACAAGTTCAAAAATTAATACCAAAAACACACATTGAAATAATATTAATTTTAATAAATAACTACATTTCTAATTATTAGTAATAATTTAGTAATTACAAGAACCTGACACACGTCTACATAGATCCATATACCAGTTCTAGTATAAATATAGTAAGCAATATATAATATATATAATAATATATATCAAGATTCTATATCTAGATCTAGACTTAGATGGATTTAGAATGATTAAAATGACTTAGAAACTGCGATCTTTTTCTAGATCTAGACTTAGATCTACTTATAGATCTAGGCTTCTAGGCTTAGACTTGGATTTTGAATCTAGATTTAGATCTAAAACTAGGTCTAGATCTAGCTAGACCAATGTCTAATTTGTATGACAAATGACCATAGACGGACTATTAGGCCAAAGTAACATACCTTTGGTATCAAACTGAAAGTATAAGAAAAGATTTCAAATATATTGTTCGTCTTTATATGTGTTTCCTTAGTGTTGTGGTTATCACATTTGCCTAACACCCCGAAGATCTTGGGTACGAAACTAAGTGGCAACATTTTTTTTTATGTTGTATGAGTTAATAAATATTTCTACCTTTTTTGTGAGTCACATCTTGTAAAATAGATATGCATTTTTTGGTGATTTTTTAAAGTATATTTTTTACAGCTTCTTATGTTTTATCATCTACCAATGTCTAGATCTGTCCGTCTGTCTCTACGTGGGCCACTTTGGGGCCGATTTTTAGTTTGTGTGTTCACACAAACTGTCTTTCTAGCCTTCTTTTATATTGAAGAGAAATTTTTTAGCTTTAAACTATACTGAAGGGGGATTTATACTCAAAACCTATTTAGCTACACTCATAATATTTTGAGAGCATAATTTTCTTTTTTAGCGGCCACCGGAAGAGGAAATAACGCTATTATTTTTTGTGTGGCCTGTCTGTCCGTCTGTCCATCCTTCCGTCCGTCCCGTTTACATCTCAGAAACTAGAAAATAAAATAAAAATTGAACGTCATAATATATAAGATCAAAGTTCTGATGCAACGGCTACTTTTTTCTTTTTAAAAGTGAACTATTTAATTTTAAAAAGTATATATGCAAGCAGATTTTTTAAAAATTACACTACTTTTTAATGGAAAACTTCAGGGGAAGTAAGACTTATTAAGAAAAGTTCACAAGCTTCTTCATTTATAAATCAAGCTTCATTCATAGATTCGCGCATTGATACAAAACATTTACATCTAAGGTCACGATGGTAAAAGTGTCAATGGATCATTATTATATATATATATATATATATATATATATTTATATATATATATATATATATATATATATATATATATATATATATATATATATATATATATATAAATATATTTTCCATTTATTAACTAACTCATTGAATAGAATACTAATTCAAATGTTTTTTTAAAAAGAATTTTAATACGAACTTCGTTTTAGTTATAAGTTTGAAATATAACGAACTAATTTTTGGCGCGCAGTTTTGACATATCCTTATTATAGGGGCCTACACTTGACTAAGAGAAAAATACTGAATGTCAAATGGCAAGACAATATACCAGATACTGAAGTCCTTCGAAGAGCGTGTCTGCAAAGCATCCACACAATCCTGATGCAGTCCCAGCTGCGATGGGCAGGTCACGTCTCTTGGACTCTTGTATGGCCAACTAAGCGAAGGAAAGCGCTCGCAAGGTGGTCAAAGAAAGCGCTTCAGGGACACCCTTAAAGCTTCTCTAAAGGCGTTCAGCATAGACCCAGCCACCTGAAAGACAGAGGCACATGACAGAGCATCATGGCGTCGAGCTGTGAAAACTGGCGCACACGTTACTGAGGAAAAAATAACAATGCTGGCAGAAGAAAATCGGCAGAGAAGAAAAGCAAGAAAAACGACACTAGCTCCAGCTGGAATAACCTGCCCAGTGTGCGGCCGAACATTCCGGGCTCACATAGGTCTCACCAGCCACATGACGAGGCATAAAACCCCAGTGCAAAGCCGTCAGCCCCCTGGATGACAAAGTGGTTATCATCGAACCACGATGGACAAACTATGTATACACTTGACTAAATAGAGCCCTAATCAACATATATTTTTAATAAGAATTCTAGTCTAGATATAGTAGATTCTATATCAAGATTCAATATTTAGATTTAGACTAAGATATAAACTTAGATCTATGTCAAGGGGAGGTATAGCGAGAATGAATGTTACTTTGATTTTATATAATAGTTATATCCCTTTGTTTATGTTCAGGCCCAGGTTAGGAATGTGAAAAGTCTGCACGTGCTGTGAACTGAATGGTTTAGTCTTCTTTGAATGTGAGAGAGAGTGTGTTAGTTAGTGAGGTCTTGTTTTTGGTCCAGGAAGGTTAGACAATCGCTTCCTGAACTGGTGTTTATGTATTTTTACTTACAGTTAAATATAATTGCGTTATTTTTTTAAGTATTAAAGTATTGTTATAACTCTGCCATGCGCACCACCATCCAGGCTAGTGCTAGAAGGTGCGCACTGTGATGGACTAGACCTAAAAGGATGTCAATATTAGAGAAGAGAACGATTTCCGCCTAAGGTGAGAGCCGAAGTGAAAAGACTGTGCCAAAGAAAGATGATGTTTTATGAACTTGTGATGTCGTGTAAATAAAGATATATGTGCCTCGTTGAGTTGCCTCCCTTAAGTGTTTACAATTGGTGTCAGAAGTGGGATTATAGGCAACTCAACGAGAGGAGGTAGGCTTTGATTACATAGACATATTTGAAGCTATTACATCAGCTCTCAATTAAAGAGATAAGACAAGAGCTTCGGGACCGAGGTTTAAAATCCCTCGGTAGGAGGGAAACGCTCACGGCTCGTCTGCGGCAAGCTCTGATCAACGAAGAAGAAGATCCGGAGACCTACACATTTGAAATTGAACTTGGGATTGTTGAGTTCATTGGCAAGATCCAGGACTTTGTGGATGCAGTTGATGAACAACTGAACATGATGGGAAACATAAGCAGGAGCATAATGTTGAACAAAGTTAATGAAAGTGTATTACAAGTAGAAGTCAAAATAGACCAAAGTGATAAAATTGTGTCGCAAGCAAAAGGAGGAATAAACTCGTTAGGAAAGGAGCAGTTGCCTGGTCAGGACTGTTGCTGCACAAACAGAGGCCCTGGTAATTGGAGCGCTGTATGTGACTGTGTTGTGGCAAGTCTGGCGGGGATAACTTTTAGGGCGAGAAACGTGACAACGATTGCTGCGACGATCTCAATGGGATATTCAGAATTGAAAGAAAAGAAACAAATGAAGAAACTAGAGAAGTCTGTTATGTGCCTGAAACTTTTGTTCCTGGTATACTTGCAATGAGCCGGACAGATCAAGACAACGTTGGGTCTGCGTCCAGGCTTGCTGCTGTGGACCTTAAAGACCTCTGTTTATCTGTCAGTAACTTTGATGAGAACTGAAGCCATGAAAGCCTCAAGACCGTTTCTGATTCCTTGCCTTTGATGTCGTCGAGTGAAATTGCGAATACGGGCCCAAACAATGGCCGAGACAGAAACAACGAATTTCACTTTGGCGGCGGCATAAGAGAGAGCTCGAGTTTTGGCAACTGTATCCATGCGATTGACATGAATTGTATATGCGGCGTCCTGCGGGGACAGCGGGGACATTGTCAATGCCAAGAAACCCAGCTACAAGATCTGAACTTGACTGAAATGTGTAATTCTGGCCACTTCAGTGAGAATTACTTGAGCGGTGGTGAATTAATTCCAGCAAAACCTGATGTAGTGGTGGATGAACATTACATGGATGCTTCATGGGCATACCTTACAGATGAGGCTGAGAAAGACTATGTGTTTGAAACCATGGCTACAAGTGAGCCTACAACTGTGTCACAAGACGTCCATGGAAAAGGTCCGCTGACTAAGCATCTTAGAACAACAACCCTGGAATCTACAGAGATTGCCACAATCTCCATTTGTGTTACGTGGCTGGCAACCCTAACCTCCAGTAACTCTCCCTGTGTCAGCTGGCTGGCATCAGCGGCTATCGTCATGAGGTCGAAGCAGCGATCACGATATCGTCTCAAGCGTAGACTGGCCAACTGGAAGAAGAGGAAGCGACGACCGCGGAAAACTGTGAAGATGGCTTTGTGGGCAACAGGCACCCTACCGTCTGTGGTTCCCACCGATCGACCTCCACCTACACTGTCAACCCTCCACAGCACTGTTTCTTTTCGGGACGAAAAGCTCTTAGAAGGGGGCAATGCTAGAACTCTGCCATGCGCACCGCCATCCAGGCTAGTGCTAGAATGTGCGCACTGTGATAGACTAGAAATAAAAGGATGTCAACATTAGAGAGGAGAACATAATCCGCCAAGGTTGAGAGCCGAAGTGAAAAGACTGTGCCTGTTTTATGAACTTTTGATGTCGTGTAAATAAAGATATATGTGCCTCGCAAGTTTCCTCCTTTAAGTTATTACAGTATAATCATTATTCATTGAAAGCTGGAGTTGAAGTATATTAGATATTAAGTGTTCTTATTTGTATAGCTAGTATTAATGAATTGTAATTGATTATTTATACCCCTAAGGAGCGAAGACAAGAGAAAGCTAAGACAAAACACCTTTGGCTACGCTCATAGAATTTTGAGTGTGTAATTTGTTGGTTTTTTATATTGAAGAGGGGGGTTTTGAGTTGTTTTTTTTTTTATCAAAATCTTCCTTAACTGTACTCTCGAAATTTGGGTATTGTCTTTTGCTTTATTTTTTTTTTTGTTCTGTTTTATAGAATAGGGGCATTTAACTGCAAAAACCCCTGGTAAGGGGTTTTAAATTAAAAAAACCCTTCTAAGGTGTTTTAAATTCAAAACCCATAGTAGGGACTTTTCACTCAAAACCCCCGTGTTTTTTTGAGGGCAAGTGATTGTTTAGTATTAAAATCTCAACTCAAATAGACAAAATCAAAGAAAAAAATCAGTCACTAAATTCCGAACGCGATAGTGCTTTCAAAACCGAAAATGGATCCAAACCTGTGTATGTCTAGTACTCAATTCTATTCATTTTATACTTTGATTCCCATCTGCTGGTGTCCTAAATGAGCAAAAAAAAAAGTGTATTTTTTTTTCTGCACTATTAGAGCAGCATCATTATTAGACTGGATTAAAAAAACAGGTTTAATACAGAAGAACATTGTATTAGCTCAATGCTTCAAAATGATTGTTTCTGTTCGTTGTAAACGTCTCACTGCCTACTTTGTAAATATAAAATATCTTCATATTTTTCTGCTTACTGGCTACGTTATCTCCCTTAAAGTTATCACGCGCTTTATAGACCCCACTGCTTTACAAGAAAAATGATGGACAATGTTCCTACGATCTTTTTTAATTAAAAAAAAATTATTTTAATCGGTATGTTTTAATTAATTTCAAGCACAAGTCGATGTAAAACCTTTTCTCTACAAAGGCATAATTTCATGACTTTTTATTTTACTCCGAAGGCTCGTCTATAGTGCTTTATTTTTGCTATCAGAATAATTCACTAACTTAAAAAAATTAATTGTGTTATATGAGATTGGATTAAAAGTGTCGTCAGCTGTTATCGTAAGTGGGATTTATAGTTTATTGGTATTAAAATGTACATTTCTTGCAACCAGCAAATGTTTCAACTCATTATGCTGAAAAGGATGACTTAGACTTGTATCCTCCCTATCTGTTGGGCGCATTGAACGGCGATCCGTAGTTGCAATGATGTCAAAATAAATATTTGTCCCATTTTTATTACATGCTAAAAACATGTTTGTAATACTAAAAAAATATTAAATTAATCAAAGTGAATTTAAAAAAAAAAAAAAAAAAATTCGTGAAAGAAATAGTGGTATTTTACGTTTGCACTTTAGATTATGGAAAAAGGCGGTCGACGAATCTTGTTTGGTGTCCCGACGGTCCAACAGACTAAGGGAAAGGTAACTGTAAAAGTTAAAATATTATTAAGATAATTAAATAAATGTGTATACAAAAATGTGTGAGTTCTATTTGAAAATGTGTCCGTCCATCATAATACTAAACAGACCCTCTCCCCTACACGACGGATTAGGGTTGGGTAGGGTTGCGGTATATACGATCGTTCCAGAATCAGCAAAATACCAGGGTACGGTGAAATAATATATGACTTACAAATTGATGACAAAATCTCTTAAATTGTCGTACAAATTCGTTTGACCTTTCTTAAACAGGTTTCTTTTCACCTCGATGTGACAAAATCGATACCGGATGACGCTAATTGCGAAAAACCGCAAGCTTTCTATCAAACCTTTGCGTTTTATTTTCCATATTTCCCGAAAATGACTGACTTACTTAGAATTAGACTTAGGTCCTTCCGCGCTGTTCGGCGCACTGGGCGGCAAGCTGTCTTTATAAAGATTTGTCATTGGCAATGTCTGAAGCCTCCTCCCACCTGGTGTCCACTGTTCTGAGGTCCTTCATGAAGGTGTGTCGCCAAGTACTACGAGGACATCCCTGTTTTCGCTTTCCTCGTATTGGCTTCCATGTTATCGCAACTCTTGGTGTGCGAAATTCATTTTGTCATAGAACATGTCCCGCAAACCTCATGCGACGCTCTGTTACAACCTCACTAAGTGTTCGACTCCCAGTTCGGTTCCTTGTTTGAGACCCGATCTGTATAACTGACTCACAAAATCCGTCTCAGCTATTTTAGTCTTTTCTCAATTTTAACAGATGACTCCCAAGTCTCACATGCATATTATGCATTTAGAATAACGATTGTGTTGATAAGGTGTATTTTTGTTTCAAGCGCGATGGCTTGGCTTGTCCAAATAGGCTGCAGCCTATGGAAAATGACTGAGTAACGCCTTTATTAAAATCACTAAATTTAGTAACCTTTAAAGATTGAAGACTCAAAAATAAATAGCAATTTAACATAAAATAACGAAACATAATCTAGAAATACTAAAACAAAACCTAATAAAATACTTATATATACATAAAAATAAAGACTGCTATATATTTTGTTGTTTTTGTGATGGTAGAACTAAATTATAGTTTTACTCTACAGTGTCTTGAATGAGATAGTGAAGTTGTGGTCAGCAGGTCTTTATCAATGCCTGTAAGGTAAATGATATTACATGTTTGAATTTTCTGTTAGTCTTTTTGTCAATTTTCTTGTGTTTTTTTGTGTGTTAATTTTGATTTTAAAAAATTGTTTATCAATTTATACGACTTTTCCCCTCAATCTCAAATCTGCATAATTTTATGCGTCAACATTTCAACGAACATGGTAAATCATATTGGTGGGAGGATTCAATTGATAAATACATTAGTATTGCTTAGTATAAGGTTAGATTGAAATTATTAAGCCCGAATAAAAAAAAACACCATTGAGATCACAATATTCTACTAATTATTTATGGTTTTATATAAAAAGGCAAGTTAATATTTAGCAGTACTATTGGTCATTAAATTGTACTATTTCCATTCTGAAATTAGCTTTCATGAGTGGTATGAATCAGCATTTACCAGAAGATTTAATAGTAAATACATTGCCTTATAAAAATAATATCACGTAACTAAACTTTGAAAAAAATTATTGTGCGAGTAAATTTCTAGCGATCCAGAATTTTGGAGTGGGGAGGGTAATTTTTTTGCAAACCTTAAACCTAACGCCCAATAAACACTAACCATATATATGTAAAAAAAAACATATATATGAAAACGGTTTGGCCCCAACGACAAGCGATTTCTTGCATTATTCACTGCAGAAACGCATTATCCTGGCATCTACAGCTCATTATTTATCCTATTAAAAAGGCAGGTCAAATAAAAGTAATATAAAGTGACATGGGGGCGCAAGGGCCAATCCTGAAGTGCGACTGACAATCGAGGCACAAGTGACGTAAGTATATCTTTATTAGGCGTATTTCTCGTAATATTATCTTCATGTTAAACTAGACCTCTTGTAGTAGCTAGATTTGCAAGCGAAGTTTAAGTCATTACTTCCGCAGTAGCCTTATGGGTGCCAGAAGCTGTATTTCAACACTTTAAAAAAAATTGCTGCAAAGCTTTGGCATTATTTGGGTTCACATACACATGTGAACACTTATTTTGTGTGGAAACTTAAAAAGTGTAATCACAGGTCGATGGTAAACGACTGCAATTTGACAGCAGTCACAAGTAGAACAATTAGAAAGCTACTTCCATAGATCCGGAACTTTACGCACGAGTGTAAACAATTAAATACTTCACATTAAGTACAGCTGTACAATGTGGTTAAATGTTGTAATATAAAAAGACAATAGCAAATAAAAAAATCGTTAAATTGGTTTCAGAAATGGCTAACTCGTGTGGTAATTCCTTAATTTGGATTGTGAAAAATGAAAAACGAATGCATAGCACAGTATAAATATGAATTAAACGACATTACCCATTGAGCTAGAGCGTATTTTTCTAAGTTGTATATATATATATATATATATATATATATATAATTATATATATATATATATATATATATATATATATATATATATATATATATATATATATATATATATATATATATATATATAAATGTACGTATATATGTGAGGCCCCCCATTCCCAAAATTTTGTTGATGCGACCCCCGATACAAAAAGGTTGCCCACCCCTGGCCTAGATCAATGAAACAGTAATACTTTAATAGAGTTGAGAAACTTATATTTTGACGTTCTTAAGTTTTTTTTTATGGCTACCATACTGTCACAGCTTTCCTATTGTATAACTCTATCTACTTATAACTCGATAGAATCTACCTTAAGTCTCGATACGTCTAGGTGTCCCTGGTTCAGTTCTAGTTAACGAAATAAAACAATTAAACCACTAGATCAAACACATAAACTTTAATCAGCTTTACTGCATCTCCCACAAGCTGGTCTCTGTCTAACAACAAAACACACTTCCGGTCATTCGCGCAGATTGTAAAAATAGATTAAGCATACATACACACATACACATACTAAGCCTACATTACTGTTACAGTTAGAACCCAAGGAAAATTTCTGCCATGTTTTATTAAGATTATGTAACGATTTGATTTATATGTGGAAATACATAGGTCTACATACATACCTACGCCTTTATTTCTACTTTAAAGTAAAAACATAAGTGACAGAGTTTTATTTTGTGTGTGTGTAATTTCTCAACTAAAATACAAAAATAAAACGTATTGGTTTGTCCGATGGGCGGAGGGCGATTGTATGTATCGCCCCTCCCATCTGGTACAACCCCCTTTTCATTTTATATTTACCCACTCAGACGGCTGGATAGTGAGTGCAGTAGAAGCTATCACCCCTTCCCCACCTCACCGAATCGGCCAAGATACCAAAAAAGGGAAGCGACATAATATAAATATTATATTGTAATTCAACTTCTTTTGTTTAAAAACTATGATTTCTCCATAAAAGTAGGACCGCTGTTTATCATTCAAAGAGTTAAGATGGGAAGGGCAATAGATGTATTCCTCCCCCCCCCTTCTCCAACACCACTTAATCGACCAACAGGGGAACGCATTATATAAAGTTCGGTTAAATATCAATAACAAGTTTTAATCATATTTAACTGATTATATTAACAAGCTGTGATTTTTAGAAATAAATTAGACCGCCCCTACTCGAAAGTTTATGGTGGGGTGAAGGGTTGATGCCAACGCCCCCTCCTCACCATCAAATCGGCCAACATACTAGGGGAGAAGCAAAATAATATAAAAATAAGTTAAAATATACATACATTTATATATATTCTAACATAAGTAATACATTTGTATACAAATTGTGTAATTTCTTTACTAAGGGCATGTTAGCAAAGTGGAGGTGGGGGCAATCGCCCCTACAGCTACCACCTGGATTCCATATTAATCGATTGTGTCTGTTACTTCTAATACTTAGGGTTAGGGGGTAGGTATTTCTATTTTGTTTTAGAAAACAGTATTTTAAATTTGCATAAAATTGACATAAACAATAGCTATAACAATGAACACAACACAAATAAAGATTTTAATACCATAGGCTTTTTAATCCTCTTAATTCAGTACATCATTAAAACTTAAGCTATTCTATTTCCCGATGATTGTACCAACAATAACTCCCGCAAGAGAACTCCAAAAACTTCGAATGTTTCTTGTCTGCGTCCTATTGGTGTTTTCAGATAGCGAAGACAAAGTCTCATTGTACAACTGGTCAGTGAATTCTTTTGTAGCGTTATTTTTTACAGCCTCTTTAACAGCCTAAATTGTAAAATGACAAATATAGGTTACAAAGTGTAATGGAGCCCATTACAAGATACAATATACTTTTATGACAATGAACAAGGGTTTCAGATGGCCAGTAAAGTGCCAATGCGCTTTTACTTTCTCAACACATTTAGGAAACCTTGAGATGAGTTAACTCAGAAACGATATAAAAATCCGAAAAATTAATATTAAATATTTACGATATATTCAAACTCAAGGTGCAATCGTTTTGACGCCAACACTTGGCCTCCATATCAGATAGATAGATAAATAGATAGATCGAGAGAGAGATTGAGAGAGATTGGTTTATTGATAAAGATAAATAGATAAAGATAGATAGATATAAAAGAAGGATAGGATAGATAGATAGATAATGATAGATATCTTATCTTATCTTTTATAATATAGACGTTACTTCAAAAAAAGATGATTACGTCCTACGCGTCATGCATTTAGTCATGCATATTAACCAATGACTTAAATTCTGCCAAGTCACTGGTTTTCCTGGCTAGCTAGGGCAACCCATTCCATGCTCTAATAGCACTAGGGAAGAAGGAGTATTTGTACAAAGTTGTCCTAGCATATGGGATGAGGAATGTGCCTTTATCTTTGTGTCTTTCAGAGTATTTTATTAGATTTTGTTTTTGTATTTGAAGATTATGGTTCAGTGTTTTATGTATAATTGCTACTTTACTTTTGAGTCTTCTGTCCTGAAGGCTTTCTAAATTTAGTGATTTTACTAATGGTGTTACTCTAGTTAAATGTGAATATTTGTTTGTTATGAATCTCAATGCTCTATTTTGTGTCTGTTCCAGTTTCTTAATGTTATCTTGAGTTGAGGGGTCCCAAACGGAGGATGCATATTCTATTATTGGCCTAACGAAGGTTAAATAACATTTTAGTTTTATGTTCTTATTTGATTTATAGAAATTTCTTTTAATAAACCCTAATGCTTTGATTTTTTAATAGTTTCATCAATATGTGGATTCCATGACAGTTTTTCATTTATTATAGTTTTTAGTCTGTGTTCCTGGTTTACCATGAATAAGATAAGTGGAATTAATTTGTTTTAGTTTTTTGTTACTCTTTACAACTGACATTTTTCTGGGCGGAAAGACATGCTCCAATTTGATTCCCATTTCTGTAATTCATCTAATTCTCTTTGTAAAATATCAGTGTCTTGTGTTGTTTTTATTGTTCTATAAATTATGCAATCGTATGCAAATAATCTGACTTTTGTTCCTGAGGTAATGCGATTTGGTAAATTATTTATGTAAATTAAGAAAAGTAGTGGACCTAAGACAGTTCCTTGAGGTACACCTGAGTTTACTGTTATCGGTGTTGATTTAGAGCCATTATTTATTACAGTTTGTTCTCTCCCTATCAGAAAATCTTTAAAAAGCCAACTAGATTAAACAACACATTAGATCTCTTCTTAACCAACAGACCTGGATTAGTAGTTGATTATGATATTATCCCTGGTCTATCAGACCATGAGATCATAAAAATACACAGTCAGATAAAAGCAGTAGCCAATACAAAAACCAAAAGAAAAATCTTACTCTGGAATAAATGTAACCTAACACAACTACACCAAGCTGCATTAAACTTTCAACAAACATTCTTATTAGAAAAAGACAT
The DNA here is from genome assembly GCA_036873155.1 of Biomphalaria sudanica. Taxonomy (NCBI): domain Eukaryota; kingdom Metazoa; phylum Mollusca; class Gastropoda; family Planorbidae; genus Biomphalaria; species Biomphalaria sudanica. The sequence goes on from JAZGLO010004305.1 coordinate 68,822, forward strand.
TAACCAACCAGTCGATGACCTCTGGAATTTCATTAAAAACCATCTTAAAAGCATTATAGAAAATCATATACCAACTAAATACACATCAAACAAAATAAATAAATGCTGGTTTAATAATAGACTAAAGAAGCTTTGTAAACAGAAGGAAAACCTATATAGAAAAATTAAAGAAACCAAGGCAGAAAGAGTTTACAAAAAGTATATAAAAATTAAACACCTAACCCAAAAAGTAAGCAGACAGCTGCAGAGTGAATACATAAACAATGTAATATCTAAAGATAACAACAAAAACCTATGGTCATACATTAAGTCTAAGAAAATGGAAACAACAGGCATAGCGCCATTAAAAGATGAACATAACATAATACATAATGATAATGAAACTAAAGCAAACATCCTAAACAAATACTTTGCATCAGCATTCTCAGCCCCAGGAGACAAAGACATATTTCTTAATTTGAACCAAGTAGACAACATAGAAGATTTAGTAGTACAAGAAAATGGAATTAAAAAACTATTAGCCAACACCAAACCAAATAAAGCGTCTGGACCTGATGGTATTCCAGCTAGATTACTCAAAGAACTAAGCAATGAGCTAGCCCCAGTGTTCAAAATACTCTTTCAGGCATCGCTTAACCAGGGCAGAGTACCAAAGGACTGGAAAGAAGCTAATGTCACCCCCCTATTTAAAAAAGGAGAAAAATCTGATCCAGGAAACTACAGACCAGTATCACTTACCAGCATCACATGTAAAATACTAGAACACATAATATGTAGCAACATCATAAACCACTTAGACAAACATAATGTCCTCACCCCATACCAACATGGCTTTAGGAAATATAGATCATGTGAAACACAACTAATAGGACTAATTGATGATTTCTCAAAAGGTTTAGATAATAGTGAACAAATAGATGCTATCTTACTAGATTTTTCCAAGGCTTTTGACAAAGTTCACCACCATAGTTTGCTTAAAAAATTAAAATATTTCGGCATTAACGGTCCACTGTATCAGTGGATTAAAGATTTTCTGATAGGGAGAGAACAAACTGTAATAATAAATGGCTCTAAATCAACACCAATAACAGTAAACTCAGGTGTACCTCAAGGAACAGTCTTGGGTCCACTACTATTTTTAATTTACATAAATGATTTACCAAATTGCATTAGTTCAGGAACAAAAGTCAGATTATTTGCAGACGATTGCATAATATATAGAACAATAAAAACAAAACAAGACACAGATATTTTACAAAGAGAATTAGATGAATTACAGAAATGGGAATCAAATTGGAGCATGTCTTTCCACCCAGAAAAATGTCAGTTGTTAAGAGTAACAAAAAAAATTAAACAAATTAATTCCACTTATCTTATTCATGGCAAACCAGTAACACAGACTAAAAACTCAAAATACCTAGGTGTTATAATAAATGAAAAACTGTCATGGAATCCACATATTGATGAAACTATAAAAAAATCCAACAAAGCATTAGGGTTTATTAAAAGAAATTTCTATAAATCAAATAAGAACATAAAACTAAAATGTTATTTAACCTTGGTTAGGCCAATAATAGAATATGCATCCACCGTGTGGGACCCCTCAACTCAAGAAAACATTAAGAAACTGGAACAAACACAAAATAGAGCAGTGAGATTCATAACAAACGAATATTCACATTTGACTAGGGTAACACCATTAATAAAATCACTAAATTTAGAAAGCCTTCAGGACAGAAGACTCAAAAGTAAAGTAGCAATTATACATAAAACACTGAACCATAATCTTCAAATACAAAAACAAAATTTAATAAAATACTCTGAAAGACACAAAAATAAAGGCACATTCCTCGTCCCATATGCTAGGACAAATTTGTACAAATACTCCTTCTTCCCTAGTGCTATTAGAGCATGGAATGGGTTGCCTGAGCTAGCCAGAAAAACCAGTGACTTGGCAGAATTTAAGTCATTGGTTAATATGCATGACTAAATGCATGACGCGTAGGACGTAATCATCTTCTTTTTTGAAGTAACGTCTGTATTATATAAGATAAGATAAGATCCACTGATGCAATGGACCATTAATGCCGAAACTTTTTAATTTTTTAAGCAAACTATGGTGGTGAACGTTGTCAAAAGCCTTGGAAAAATCTAGTAAGATAGCATTTATTTGTTCACTATCATCTAAACCTTTTGATAATATATATAATAGATATATATAGATAAATAGCTATATATAGATAAATAGCTATATGATAGATAGATGATAGATAGATAGATGATAGATAGATAGATGATAGATAGATAGATGATAGATAGATAGATGATAGATAGATAGATGATAGATAGATAGATGATAGATAGATAGATGATAGTCAGATAGACATATAGATAGATAAAACAGATAGATAGATACCATGGGCGCAGCCAGGATTTGGTTTGTCTCAACACATATACCCAAATACGTCTAGGCATATCTCCTGTACTAATCTACATTTATATGTTTTATATATATTAAATTTTTTTAGGCCTTATTACATATTTTTCTTCTTTGGTAAAAATGTTCAAATAGTTACTTGATAACAAGTGGGACGCAAAGGCAATTTTAGGACAAACATTGTTTTAATTTGCATTGTAGTTATTTTATATTTTAGTATTAAATAGGCGAAAGAGACTTTATTATAAACTTTTTAGAAAAATAAAATTATTAATTATGTGACGTCGTTTTCTCGTAGAACTTTTCTACGTTAGCAGCAAAATGGATTCGAAAGGTTCTATTAAATAAAACATGTTAATGCCTCTTTAACAACTTGATTCTCGAGTCTACCCAGCTTATACGGCAATACAATTTCTCTCGACTAACGTACCTGTACTATTGACGCTTTTTTGTGTGAACAAAACAGTCCCGATACAGGAAACCTTTCTAAACATTAGGATGATAGTAAAACAAAAGCATATTACAAACTCGCATGACCTACGGCATATTTCCTTAAGCTGTGACGGTTGGGGGGGGGCGACGTTCTCTCATGAGGGCTCGATGTTTGACCAATTAGGAAAGGGTGAAGCAATTTAAATTAGTCTACACGGATAAAATTAAAAGTTGATTGTTCTTTGTATTTATCAATCAATTTTGTATATTAACTCAGGGAAATGCCATTGTCTAAGTTTAAAAAGTTAAAATATTGTAAAATAAAGACTTTGTATAATCTTTTAATAAGGATCTTTTTAAATGTATACCGTTTTGTGTAAGGCGTCTGGAAAAATATCAATTAAAAAACTTTTTCAAGAAAGCATTTCAAAACACGTCTCTACTGGCGTGATTCTTTTTGAATGGTCAAATTTCTCTAGTCAGGATTGACAAAATACTCTCAAGTGTAACAAAAGCTAAAAAGTTCGCGGAATAGTTCTTATTGAACATGAAGCTGATTTTAAGACATACTTACGCTATATGCTCCTCGAACATCTCTCGTATAATTGTATTGGCCTCCTTCTTTAATTTGAGCAACTTTTTTAAAACTAGTATAAATAGAGTGCTCAGATTCCAAGAAAATATTTCTTTATTAGAACGTCGCGCTAAGTTATAATTTTAAATTTACATCGGCTCTTTTTACTACTGGAAGACAAATACGTTGAAGACGACACGAAGGAAAACGCTTAGAGGAGTTAACAGCACTTCAACAGACTACCTTGCTGGATGGATTGGGAACCGTATTGCCTCTCTAATACTATCTAAACAATGCTTTGTGCAAGGGGTCTCACTCAGGACCTCAATAATTGTTCTTCGAGCAGTCCCTGAGACAAATAGATGACTAAGGTAGCGGCAAATTTACGTGTTGCCCTTTAGATGGTGTAAAAGTTTGAATAAAACAGCGTAAATTCCGTATAAAAGTCTAACAAAGGAAACATGTTTAGGTGATTTTTATAAATATACGTTGTAAAATATGCAAAACTTTTTTTAAAATGTCATAAACAATGTGACTTTCAAATAGATCTGACTAATTGTACATTTGTGCAAAAATCGATGAAAATATTTAATCAGCTTAGTTATTGGCTTAGCAAAATGAATTTCTATTTGGAAAAGTGGAAAAAGTTGATAGCTGGGGGTGGGGTGGGGGTTGACACCCTGAGCTAACCGCACCGGGTGACACCGACCCTAGTGACGCCACTGCATTATCCTGTTTTAAAAAATTATTTTAGAAAACTACTGTGCTATTCTTACTTACTTAGACCCTCCAGCGCCGTTCGGAGCATTTGACGGCAAGCTGTTTATACAAAAATCTGTCACTGGCAATGTCTGAAGCCTCTTCCCACCTGCTCTAATGACCTCCATGAAAGTGTGGCGCCAAGTTGTACTAGGATGTCATCACAACTCTTCTTATGCGTAATTCATTTTGTCAGAGAACATGTATCGCAAACCTCTTGTGACGCTCTGTCACAACCTTACTAAGGGGTCGACTCCCACTTCGGCATAGGATTTCTTTGATTTAAACACGATCTCTATCACTGACCTTTAAAATCTATGTTAAGCCACATCTAGTGTTTTTCAATTTCAGCAGATGACTATTTACTGCAATTTATTAATGGAGCCCCGCCACTGGTAAAAATGTGTAACATCTCTTGACTACGCTTTTGGAATTAGGTGACTATAGTTTGCTTTAGATTTTATATTGAAAAAGGAAAGTTTAATCGTCTAAATAATTTTTGGGGGTTTTTAAATTAATTAAAAAAATCTCTGGATTTTTTATTTTATTTAAAACCCATTTAGCTACGGTCATAAAATTTGGTGACTGTAGTTTGCTTTAGAATATTATTGAAGAGGGAAACTTAATTTTCGACCTCAAAACTCTTTGTATGGAGATTTTAAACTGAAAACCATATGAAAGGGTTTTAAAGTCAGAATTATCTGGAAGGATTTTAAACTTAAAAAACAAAAGTTGCCCTCCGGAATAAGGAAATTTTTTTTTATTCAAAACCCCTTTTGGCTTGGCTACGCTCATAGAATTTTTGGTGTCTAATTTGCTTTTTTAGAATGAAGAGGTATTTTTCAGCCTTAAATACCGCTGAAGGGGGCGGGAAGTTATAATCAAGACCCCTTTGGTAACGCTCATAGCATTTTGAGTGTGTAATTTGCTTTTTTAATTTGTATTTTGAAGAGCAATTTTTTTTTGGCTTTAAATTCCCACTGAAGGGGGTTTAAACTCAAAATCCCTTTGGTTACGCTCATAGAATTTTGTGTGTCATTTGCTTTTTATATTGAAGAGAGGTATTTTTAGATTTAAACCTAGCTGGAGGGGGCTTAAACTCCAAACCCCCTTTTTTCTACGGTCATAGAATCTGGTGACTGATAAATGGATAAAGTTATATGGAAGAACGGGTTTTAACTTTAATATTAGAGGGGATTTTAAAATTAAAAACTTCCTTAGCTATGCTGTGAGAAAATGGGGATTGTCGTTTGCATTATTTTTTTTTGTTTTAGAAAAGAGGGGGTTTTGACTGCAAAATTTCTGGTAGGGGGTTTTAAACTCAGAACCCCTTTAGCTGCGCTGGGGCAAGTAATGGTTTAGTATTAAAATCTCACATAAAATAAGCAAAATCAAATAAAAAAATTAGTCACTAAATTCCGATCGCCCTTGCGGGAGGGGGATTTTATTTCGGTGGGGGGTTGAACCCCAAACCCACTGGCTACGCCCATGCTCAAGAGTTACTTATCTCACATTCTCAAATACTTATATCAGGTTACATTTAAGTCACATCATTATAATGTATTCGAAAATTAATAAAGTCCAGTATTCCTCAAATTAAGTAATAATAGTTTAGCACAACAATGCTATCTCAGAAAATACATAATGGAAAACATTGACATAAGACAGACAATTTTCAATCATATAATATCATTAGATAATTTCAATACATTAATTGATACAGTAGCTGCTATATGATGTAAATCTCTTTTGTCCATTATGTGACCAGGATAACTATCTTTAAATAAATTTAAATATAAAAACAAAAGACTTACACGAGAAACAATATAAATACAAAACAAATGACCTCGAATTTTACAAACTAGACTACATAAGTAAAGCAAAAAAAATTCTAAGTGACCTATTACCAAACAAGAATGGTCTACTCTGGCCTTATTAGGACTACAAGAACAAAAAGAAATAATCCCTAAAGGTTCCTATCTAATGATGTAACAGAAGTGTTTTAAATCAAAAGACAGCCCCTCTTCAACCATCATTGAAAAACAATAAGTGAAAATGAAAAAAAAAATTAATGACTATCCTAATTAGTCAACTTCAATTACTTAATCAAATTATTACTTACACAACAGAAAAATTTCATGTAATTCAATACATATCAAATTATATATTCAGCAGTTAACTAAAACTTAGAAGCTTATTCTGGTGTAGTATGGTGTTGATATGCTCAATCATCTTAGTGTACTATCTGTACAAGTGGCCCAATTGTAATCCAATAGTAATCGAATAGTAATCACAAAGTAATCCAGTAGTAGGCGCAAAATAAAATATAATAATCCACAGAAATCTATATGGTAATAGATATATGGTATAATCCAATAGTGAGCACAAAGAATTCAAGTTGATTCAAATAATTTGGAAATCTACTACAGGCTGAATACAAAGGTGTGGGCAATGATGACTTGAGATAAAAAAATTAGCACACATTTAATTTAAAAGAACTTGAGCTTTCTCAAGATAATCCAATGGTAGATGATTTTTGGCAGACTCTAAATAGCCTATATACAAGGAAAAGCTCTTATTAAATGATGATTAGCTAAATAACAGCTTTGAACGATATAATGGTATAATATGCCCAAAATATACCACCATTTGTTACTATACAACGATAGTGAGCAAATGTATAGGTGAAAGTTAGATGACGTAAATTCCGTTCACCGACGACTTGAATGACATCAGACTTGACCAACACAGGCAACACTTACAGGGTTGTTCTCCAAACATTAGTAATGCTGCATGCTTTTCACCCACACAGGCATCAGGATCAGGGCTGTCTGCTGTATTCAGTTTCACGCGCATATAATAGGATCAGGGCTTCTATGAAGATGTTGTTAAAACACTGGATCTCAGGATGTTAATAAGATGAAGAACAATGCATTGACATCAATACTTCAGCAGCAGGTGTAAAGTTCAAATAGGTCAATGAAATCTAGATCTAGACTTTAACTAGATTTAAGTTTTACTTTAAAAAATTACAATCACAATATCTATAAATATCAACTCAAAAAATGATGTGATAAACCTCAATACGTTCTGTAGGATTTTAAACTTAAAACAATTGGAAGCGTTTTAAAATTTAAAAAAAGCGATCTGGAAGATGGGGGTTTAAACTAAAAAAAACCCATGAGCTTGGCTACGCTCTATAAATTTTAGTGTGTAATAAGCTTTTTTTTAATATTGAATTGGTATTTTTTAGCATCAACTCCTCTGAGTGGGGTTTTAAGCTCAAACCTATTTGGCTCCGCTCATATAATTTTGAGTGTGTAGTTTGCTTTTTTATATTTTTTTTATATTCAAAAGGTATTTTTTAGCATTAAACTCAAAGCCGCTTTGGCTAAGCTCATAGCAATTTTAGTGCATAATTTTATTTTTAGCGGTCCCGTAAGGGGAAAAAGCCGCTATTAGTTTTGTGCAAAATGTCCGTCTGTCCGTCTGTCACACTCAGATCTCGAAAACTAGAAAAGACATGAACAATATTATTTTACCATTAAATGCGGCTTGAAAAGTTTAGGTGCAACGGCTAATTTTGGTTTTCTAGAAGGAAACCATTTAATTTATAAAATTAATTATGCAAGCGATTTTTTCATAAAAATACACCAATTCTAAAACAATAACGTAAATGTAAGGGAGGCAATGTTACAATATTCTAACAAAGATAGACAACATTTGCTTATTTTCAGTATCACTGAGTCGAATATTTTTATAAAATGTACTAGAAATGTTTACAACAAACATAAATATTAATTAAAGGTGTTTTTTCTGGTCAACTAGCTGCTAAAATTAAAAGAAAACATTTATGTTTGTTTATAAAGGCTAAGAATGCACTTTGTATGTAAATATCACGCACATTTTTTAAAATGGACTTTTTATGCAGAGACTTTCGTGTACTAGCGTAAAGCCGGGACTCGACACTTTGCATTACCAAAATCTTAAACTTTTTAAAAAATCAGATTTATTTATTTTTTGCTTAGTGCCCTCATCAGAATAAAAAAGGTTTATTTTTGTGCATTTTGTCCTTCGGTAGGTCTGTCCGTCACGATTAGATAAAACAAACACAACAACTCTAAAAGCTATTGAAATCTGATTTACCCTTTAATGTTCCTCCCGTAACATCTCAATAGTTTTAAGTATCTAAAATTGATTGTTCCGGATTTTTTCGTGCAATACTAATCAACGCCAACAAATGTTTGTTTGCTCTTCTAACTTATATTACATTCAATTCCCATGTTTAAACGTTGCAAAAACACATTATCAATAAAATGTTGTTCCGTTTTTTATGTAAATAGCATATTAATGCTAAATCAAAATCTCTGTACTGACTTTTATTTCATTAAGTGTAAAAATGTTCCAAATATTGTTTTATAAAAAATGAATTATGTCAAATGATTGTTTGAAATCGCATAATTGACTAATATTACACGTATATTATTTGACAATTCGTCACTATAATTTGATTATCGATATCAAATTGTTCTGTATTTTCATCTTAAACAAATTTTACAAATATCGACAATAGGTTGCTCAGGGCTTTAAAAAAAGTAGTTTACTAGAATTGATTACTGAAAATCACATTTTAGACATTTAATTTTCTTGATGAAACATAACATAAAAGTTTAGTAATCGATAAAGAATGTTCCGGATTTTGTTTTGAAAACAAATCGACTTACATTACTACATTTTCTTACAAATCGTCGCAAGAAATGTCCGAATCTATTTAAAAATCTACTAACGCCAAATAACTGTTTAAACTACCTCTTCTTATTAATAAACAAATAATCTTCTCATTTACGAAAAAATGTTATTCCGGATTTTTATGAAAATTATTTTAACTCATTCTCTCTTACAGTACAATTAATTTTCTACCTAAAACATAAAAAAATCTAATTATCGTTAATATTATGTTTCGATTTTTAAGGAAAACAACATCCAAACACCAAAGTATGGTATGAATATCTCTCCACAAGGCTGTAGTTCTTCTAATTTTAATACGAGACCATCCAACAAATTTAATTAACGGTATTACATTTATCTGGAATTCTTTTTTTCTTTTACTATTCATACAAACATCCGGAACAATCTATAATATAAACTCAAATCAATTGTGTTCATACCTAAAATTATTGCGATGTTTTAAAACTTAAAATAAAGGTTAATCAATTTTTAATAGCTTTTAGTTGTTGTTTTTTATATTAAGATGACGGACAGACCGACTGACAGACAAAACGCAAAAACAATGCGGCTTTGATCCCCTTTAAATAAATTCTATTAGAACTCAGTGCACCAATGTCTATGAACCCTCGTTAAATATTTCTAGTAAATAATTAAGACATTTTTTTATGGTACCGGTACTAGCCTATTGTGAGGTAATGGACTTTTTTTTCTTTGACGTCATATGAATGGACTCTTTAAATGTAATGCTAAAAGAACGCATTCTGTGCACCAATGTCTATTAACCGTCGAAAAATTGCTCGTATTGATGAAAACATATTTTAGTCTAACTGAGCCGTGTGACGTAGTGTTTTCTTTTTCCTTTGACGTCACATGGAATGAATTCTTTAAATGAAATGCTAAAAGAACGCACTCGGTACACCAATGTCTATGAACACTCGACAAATGGCACGTATTGATGAAGGCAATTTTTAGTCTAGGCCATGTGACGTAGTGTTTTTTTTTCCTTTGACGTTATATGGAATTAATTCTTCAAATGAAATGCTAAAAGAACTCGGTATAGTAATGTGTGTTAAGCCTCGTTATGTGACTCGCATTTAAAAAAGGAATGATATCTTGATTTAGATCTAATCTAGATTTTTAAACTAGATCTAGATTTTTATTACAGTATATTCAAATAAAAATTATTTTAGAGTCTACATCTAGAATTTCTATATCTAGTTTAGACTAATATAGACTAGATTAAGATGTAGATTTTCAATTTCTAGACTTAAAGTGTAGATTTTGATTTCCAAACGTTTTGATCAATATTGCAATGTTATAATATACTAAAACTAATATACTATTTTTAAACTTAATGTTGCATTCAGTCTATTGATAGATTATCTAGGATATTGTTTTTACACAAATCTTATCTAAATTACAGCTACATTATTCCAAGTTAATATTTAAGATCTAGATCTAGTAGATATAGATCTTAAGAGTGCTAAATCAGAAGTTTAATTTAGGTAGATCTACATCCTCATTCTAGTTCCATTTTTAAAAAAATGCCTATATCTCTGTTGATAGGCCTAACTGTGCTGAGACATCGAAGTAAAAGCACGATATATCTGTTCTTTTTTTTGTTTGTTTTTTAATTACAAACCTCCCGTAGGACGACCGGGATGGAAGCATGCAGGGTTTAAACCAGGGACCATCGATAAATCTGAAAGACAGTCCAGCACGCGGACTGAACGACCAGGCAGGGTTCATATCCTGTTTGTTGCCATCCTCCATTCCATCGTTCAGCGAGAATTTAATTATTTTAAACTTAGAAGTGAACACCCGAAACATGTAAAACAAAAACAAACAACATTTCTTACAACGGCAAATGAATCTTTCAAACATTATGACTTTTGAACATTAAAATAAAATAACCTCTTGAATATTCTTTGCCAATAGGCAGCTCCGACAGGGATCCGACTTTGACGGGGGCCGCCTCTGAGTTTGTGTAACACAAACTCTCTTTGTAATCTTGTTTATATTGAAAAAGTATTTTTTATCTTCAAACCCCGTTTTAGCGGGGGTTAAAATTAAAAAAAACTTCGGCTACGCTGGTGGATTTTACAGTGCGTGACTTGCTTTTTAGTGGCCCCCGAAAGGGGAAAAGACGCTATTAGTTTTGTGTGAAATGTCTGTTCATCTGTCCGTCCGTGCCGTTTAGATCTCGTAAACTAGAAAAGATATTGAAAATCTGTCATTCACAATATTTTAGACCGTTTAAAGTTCTGACGCAACGGATACTTTTTTTTTTCTTAAAGCGAAAAATCTAATTTTTAAAATCACTTATGCAAGCAGTTTTTTTTATAAAGAAAAAGCTATTAGTATGCGTTATATATTAGACCTAATTTGAAACGAATTGTAATCTTGTAAACTGCATTTTCTTAACCACTTTCACTTCGTGCTACCACTATGGAATTAAGCATTTTTAAACTATAACATCAATAATAAGACTTCAGTTAGGCTAGGTGAGGCGCAGTAGCTGAGTAGAAAAGCGCTTGGCTTCTGAACCGGGTTCAAATCATGGTGAAGACTGGTATTTTCAACTTTGGAATTATTAGGCGCCTCTGAGTCTACCCAGCTCTAATGGGTACCTGACATTAGTTGGGGAAAAGTAAAGTCGGTTGGTCGTTGTGCTGGCTACATGTATAACCACAAAAACAGATAAACTTTACATCATCTGCCATATAAACAACAAGGTTTGAAAGGGGAACTAGTTAGGCCAGGTTCACATTTAACTTTGCATTTACTTGCACCTATCCTTTGTTCTGCTGGACCGTTGGGGCATCACACAAGATCGGTCAACCTTCTTTCTCCATTCTTATCTCTCATTTGTCTTTGATATAATTTCATTCGGATGTTCTTTCTGAAAATATTGGACCACTTAGGGGGCCGATTTTGAGTTTGTGTTTCCACAGAAAACTGTCTTTGTAGCCTTGTTTTATATCAAATAGGTATTTTTTTAGCTTCAAACCCCACTGTAGGGGTTTGAACTCAAAACACCTATGGCGACACACATAAAATTGTTAGTGTGTAATTTGTTTTGTTTTTAATATTAAAGAGTTATTTAGGTCCACTAAAATGATTTTAACTCAAAACCCATTGAGCTACGCTTATAACATTTTGAGTGCGTAACTTGCTTGATTGTTTATATTGAAGAATTATTTTTTAGTTTTAAACCTTGCTGAAATGGAGTTTGAAATCAAAACCCTTTTGGCTATGCTAATAGTATTGTGATTTTGTAATTTGCTTTTTTATATTAAAGAGGTATTTTTTAACATTAAACTCCTCTGATTTAGGGTGGTTTTAACTCAAAACTCCATTTGCTACGCTCATAAACTTTTGAGAGTGTAAATTGCTTTTTTTTATATATTAAAGAGGGGGTTTATCGCAATCTTTGGAGGGAGGTTATCAAAATTTTCAATAGCTATATTCTTGGAATATGGGGATTTTCGTTTAAATTCTTTTTTGTTGTTGAGAAGAGGGGGATATAAATGCGAACTCCTTTGTAGGGGGGTTTAAACTTAAAACCCCCTCGGCTGTGCTGGGGGCATGTGATGGTTTAGTATTAAATTCTCGCCTAAAAATAAACAAAATCAAAGCAAAAAATCAGTCACTAAATTCCGACCCTCCATCTGCAGGGGAGATTTTATTTCGGGAAGGTGGTGAACATGATAGATAGATAGATAAATAGATAGATAGATAGATAAATAGACTAGTTTCCGAATTATAAACTGTAGATAGCTTGCATCGCCTGAAAAAAGAGATCAGAAGAAAATACACTACGGAGTTGATCGGACACTGATCTCAAGGTCAAGGAGATCCAATTACAACAGTGGAGGTTACCATGGCCATTGAAGTCTTAAAGAACAGAAAAGCACCAGGGCATTACACGGTGAATGTGGAAATGCTAAAACATAGAGAGCGGTGCAATGTTAACAGAATGACTGATCTTTTAAAACTCTGTTGGCGAAATTTGAAATCCACGAGGGCCGGCATAATAAAGTGATTGTAAAGCTTCCTAAAAGGGCAACTAGGCAGACTGCAACAATTGAAGGGGCATTACTCTCCTCTAAGTCCGGGGTAAAGTCTTCAGCACTGTTTTGTTGAGACGGCATTAAAAGTTTGAAGACAAGAGGCTCAGAGTATAGCAACCAGGGTCCCGAAAAGGCAAATTATTTGTGGAGCAAATCTTCGTTCCACGAAATATCAGAACAAAGTCTCGAGTACCAACAACGGCTAACGAACAGTTACTTAAACTTTACAAAAAGAGTTTGATAGTGTCCAACGAGAATCAATATTGAAAATAGTTAGAGGTTACTGCATCCCAGAAACATTTATCCATGTCCTAAGACACCTATACAGTCAGTCTAGTTGCTGCATTTAAATAAAAGAAGGAACTACCAAGTTTTTAAACATCGAGAAAGATGTGAGACAGGGGGGCATAGTTTCTTCCTTTCTCTTCCACCTAGCCATCGACTACATAATGAATAAAATAAATGAACCAGACTGCCTTTGGTCTTCTATGGTGAGAGCAAAAGTAAATGAAGGACCTAAATATCTCTTATGAAGTTGCACTATTAGTGGCTACAAATGCATTCAAGAAATGACGGATAGCCTTGAAAGAGAGACACCCAAATGTGGCCTCAGCATAAACTTGGATAATACTATAATTTTGCTCGTGGAATATAGACAAAGGGTGCCCCAGCAGACTTGGCGAGTCAAAACTTGAAGAGTTGGACAAGTTCACATACATTTGCAGCGTCATAACAAATGATGAAATGCCAATCATAATGTAGCGAGTCGATAAGAAAGGCAGGGAGCAATTTCCAAAGGCTGCAAACCAAGCCATTGAACGAGGCAAAAAAAAACACCTTCTCAACACAATTGTCATCACAACAGCAACATATACATGTGAGACATGGAAGTCATCTGCCAAAATAAGAAAAGACCAAATGTGGCTCAACAAAAATGTCTGAGACGGATTTTGGGAGTCAGTTACACAGATCAGGTCTCAAAAAAAGAAATCCTATGCCAAACTGGAAGTCAAACACTTAGTGATGGCGTGACAAAGCGTCGCATAAGGTTTACGGGACATGTTCTCCGCCAAAATGAGCTATGCATACCAAGAGTTTTGATCACATAAAAGGCCATTACAAGGAAATCGCAAACAGGGACTGGCAGCTCCTTAGCTCGTTTGCCCCTGCCCTTGACATTCAAAAGGCACCTTCGAGCTTCCAACAAATGATTGACTCGCTTTTAACAATATAATTTATAAATGCTATAAAAGTAAGTCATAACGACAAATTGAAGGTGTCAGGGGGAGGTATGGCGAGAATGTTACTTTAAAAATTTGGTATGATTGTTATATCCCCTTGTTGTGAATGCGAAGTTGTCCCCGTGTTATGGACTCAATGATTTAGCCTTCGATGAATGTGCGAGAGTGTGTTAAGTCAGTAAGGTCTTGCTTCTTTATTTCTTATTGACTTCTTCAAAACGACGAATGACAGATAACAGGTACAACAGACCTGCCCGGACGAGCCCTCAAATGTCAGGGGTTCATTTATATATATATATATATATGTGCTTTGCTCTTGTTCTTGTGTTTCTTAACTTGGCTCACTAGGGGTTTCACTTATACGAACAAATATTACTTGATTCTTAAATTCTTAAATATTAAAACTAAGAACAATTATAACTTCAATACACATCAACTCCAACTCCAAATCTCATAGAATTTAACAATGCTTTTTTAATATCCAATATAGCTCAAATAATGCACAATAAATATTAATAAACTAACACCAGTCCAGGAAGCGACTATCCAAGCTTCCTAGACCGGGAGCAAGACCTTACTGACTAAACACACTTAACATTCTCGCCATACCTCTCCATGACATCCATGACAGAAGGAGTAATATTATTAAGTTTAAAACAGTACAATATGTGGTTATATTAAATAAACAATCATTCTGCAACTTGCTATCCCAAAACGCAACTAATTAGTACGCACAAAACTGGCCCACTATCAACTATATTCTCAAGTGTAGACTTGATAATTCTATAACTAACTCCCTGTAGAGACATAAGGAAAGACTAAGTGAGAGGTCAGTTCAATATGCTACGGCAGCGAAATAACTGCGAAATGCATTAGTGCCTTAGATACTCACCAAAAAAAGGGATAAACAGAGGAACCTTATAAAACGTTACATCAGCATATTAACAAACTCCTCCATAAGCTTAAAAGAAAGGTAACTAAGAGTGTACGTTCAAAAATTGTGCACTTAACAAACATTGGTGCTAGAATACCATAAACTACGCACCGACAGGGACGCCCTCGTATAACTAGGCCCCACGTTTTTATAGTGGATACCAGGTGGAGGGAGGCTATAGATATTGCAAGTGAGATTTTCGTGGAGACAGCTTGCCGCCCAAAGCGCCGAAAGGCAACAGAGGACCTAAGTCAAAGTAAGTAGTCCAAATATACTTGCAGGGATACTATAAATAATGGCCTCCTACAGTTGCAAGCCATTAATAATGACCTCCTTTAGTCGCGAGGATGACCTTTGTTAGTCTTCAGTCGCGAAGCTATGGTTGGTTAAACGTTGCCAAAACAGTGTTTCTGCCTTTCACAAGCAGCTGATCTATCCAACGATTTGGCAAGTGTTGATACAGTTTGTAATCTGTGGTATCGCAGGCTCTGATTGTGTTCTGCAAGTTTTCAAAATGTTTCATGCTTCTGTTTTTTTTTCTTAGCGTTTACTCCCGAATCATTTACCATGTTAGGGTAACGCTGCAAGGCAGCAGAGTTTTGAATAAAAATATTTTCTTTTCAAAAGTGGGTAGTTACCCAAAGCTAACAAGCACCTCCAGTTCAAAATTTTACTGATTTTAGAGCCAGTTTCTCACCTTCGCACTTTCTCTTGTTAGTGATAATAGCTCCGCCACGCCCAATTTATAAGCCATATGGAATGGCCAGGAGTTGGACTGTTTGTCGAAGGCTATTTGATAAAGTATTTTATAGGTTGTGGATTCCTTATTTTCATTCCACTACCGGCATTGTTTGGATTCACTTTATGATTTAAGGAAAACAAGAAGCAAAAGACTTATACCATGTATTGAAAGCTTCTACGTTGACTTCTTTTTTTTACTTTCTAATTATAACGAACAATTCCTTAAAAGCTTGCAAGCTGAATTAGCTTTAGATTCTAACAAGTGTCAGGAAACAAAATGAGTACACTTTAATAAACCTACTAGTAATTAATAAGAAAAGAATTTTTTATAGGTATTTTAAATTATTACATTCTTTTTTTTTTCAACATAAGATGTAGATATCTACCTCTTTTATTCTCTCCACTGCTGTAGCAATTTTTTGCTCAAATTCTGTATTTGGCAACGGCGTCTTGTCTTGACTTATTACAGCTGCGCATCCAACCGCAACAAAAAAGCACAGATGAATCAACATGGTCTCAGTTTTCTTTTAATAAGGCAGTTTAAACTATAAAAAAAAAATACAAATAATAAGTGTTTAAGTCTAAGATTATCTTAGCTAATCAAGATCTCAAAAAAAGCTGTTATCATGTGCGTAGCCAGGATATTTTCTTCAAAGGGGGGATTGGGATAATCTTTTTTTCCGCCTCCATAAATAAAAAAAAAATAAAAATCTAAAATATATATATAAAAAAATAAATATATTTTTATAAGTATATGTACATAATTAATCTTTATTACATTTTGACCCTTAATTTGTTTATTGTACCCTAGATTTGATTCTTAATGGATGTCAGTCTAAGTCTCCTTTTAGCTGTAGAGGAGAAGGTGGGCAATTCAGGTTGTTGACTTCAAAACTGATTTTGTTTTGGATTGTTTTTACTTTGTGAGATGTTTTGTTTTGTAACGTATTTCATAATAAAGTAATGTAGCTTTGTTTCTAGTCCAGGACAGTTGTACTTTTGGATATAGATAGAGTTGAATGTAGACTCTAATTATTTTCTGTATAGGTACAGTTTTTTAATTGGTCTACATCCCGTTCGGCATAGGATTTCCTTGATTGAGATTAGATCTCTGTAACTGACTCCTAAATTCTATCTTAGCTTTTTTTTTAGACTAACATTTAGTCTTTTTTCAATATTGGCAGACGACTTTCGTGCTATATACTGCACTTTATAAATGGAGCCCAGCGACAGGTAGAAATGTTTAACCTCTCGTGGCTGCACTCTTTGAATTTGGCAACTGTAGTTTGCTTTAGATTTTAAACGAAAAGGCAAGTTTAATCGTCAAAAACATATGTTAATTAAGTTTAAACATAAAAAAATCTATAGAGTTGTTTTATATAATTTCGAAAACGGCTCCAACGATTTTCTTTAAAATTTCAATGTATGTGCATATTAGTGAGAAACAAATTCTCAACTCATTGGCCACATCGTGAAAACTCGAGGTCGACCGTTATATCGGTTTGAAAATGGCTCATTATCA
Organism: Biomphalaria sudanica; assembly: GCA_036873155.1. Taxonomy (NCBI): domain Eukaryota; kingdom Metazoa; phylum Mollusca; class Gastropoda; family Planorbidae; genus Biomphalaria; species Biomphalaria sudanica. Next base: position 86,263 of record JAZGLO010004305.1, read on the forward strand.
AAAAATTAATTTTGGCTAGAATGTTTTATTAATGAAATTTTCTATATGACACCAATGGGAAAAAAACTTGACACCGCTTACGACACTAGGCTCACAGCAGTACAATAAGACTTTTCTTCGCAAACAAGAAAAAGTTGGCCATTAGTTTTTACTATCTTGTCTCTGCTCTTGGAAGAGATAGGAGAACCACAGGTCGCTTGTATGGGTTCTTTCGAGGCGGAGAGCTCGGCCCCCTACCTGCGCGGCCTGATTTTACAAGCTGGACGCCAGTAAGGTTCGCCCCAGAGGCTATAACTGTAATTAACTAATGTAATTTTTAAATTAGTCAAATTTAGAAGGCCACTTAACTGAGAAAAGCCTTAATGATTCGCAACGTAAGTAAAGTTGAGTTCTTATTTCAGACTTTGCGATCAATAAGGGCAGATAATGCTAAGGTCATCTGTTTCTTTGACCAGACTAAACGAGCAGAGTATCATGTGTTCAACTCAACGAGCAATCGCCTTTACTTTCCCCAACTAAAGTCAAGTACCCATTAGCGTCGGATCGACTGAGAGCCGCCCTAAAAATCGTTAAATTTTAAAATACTTGTCTTTTCCTGGATTCAAACAAATGACCCTGGTTAAACAGCCAAGCGCTTAACCATTCTACCACCATGCCACTTACTTTTATCAAAAAGATATTTAAGCTTTATTATTCTTATTTACTATACACGAAATTCCCAAACTACGGTCGTCGGGTCACATGCAAGCACTCAAAACTTATACTCACAGAATAGAATTAAGTCGCAGACTATTAGATTTATTGATCTGAACTAGTGTTAGTAATAATTCAGCCTATGACACATGAATCGGATATTTAAATTCTTCGTAGAGTGAAAAATTCTTGACACTATTAGGGCATAACAGTAGATCAATACGTAGCTTACCTATGTGTGAGAAACGTTGTCTCTGTCTAGTTCGTTGTAAAGAAAGATACCTTTTCAGCAAGTATTTATAGCAAAAAGCTCTTAAAATATAAACGCTGAAAGAGTCTCGAGTTTGTTAAACGTGTACATTGCATATATTACTGCCTTAACGCTGACCTGCGAACCCGCAACTTGTGGGTTGAGAAAAACCAATAGCTCGTTGCTGAGTCAAAAAGACCTGTGACATGGCCGCTATCTATAGGTCTCTACTACTCACAGGTTGTGACCTTGCAGATCAGTGCTCATGATTCCTATGACGATCGGTCTTGGTTCAAATCCACGCAGAAGCTAATTCTAACTTTTATGCGTGGTTCTTGTTTTTAGTTTTTTTGTGCCAGTGTCAGACCATCCTTCAGAAGTGATGATTTTTACGCTTTAACTTAGAAAGCCTTTCGGACGACAGTGGATGGCGTCAGGCATGGTTTGAACCTATGAACACCAAAACAACATTGTTTATTTTCCATATCTTTATACGAATCAGACCTTCATGGAAACTAGTTCCATTTGCATGGACATGTAATATAAGACCATCGAAAATATGGATTGTTATTGTCGCGGCAGCGTGGGTGATTGTAAAAAGGGGTCCCGAGGGTAAAGGTTGAGAACCGCTGGTCTAGAACTAACATAACGTAGTCAGTCCTATTACAGTAGTTATGCGATAAAAGAGTAAACGTTCCGTCGCTTCAATTTTATTGACATTTAATAAGCGTTGCTTATATTTTTTGTAAATCTAATATAGATTATATCTAGAACTAGATCTTAAAAGTTCTAAATCAGAACCTCATGTCTAGTGTTAGGTCTAGATATCTATATAATGAATACACCAATAATAATCGCTCAAGTATGCCTTCCTAAATAAAAAAAATTCGTTCTAGCAGATGACGGTCTCTTGGGTTAGATATCCTAACTAAACAAAACATTATTAGAAACAATTTTTTCAACCTTTTTTTTTTATTATATTTGAATTTTTATAAGAGGCATTGTCCTTCTTTAGCGGCCCCCGAAAGGGGAAAAGACGCTATTAGATTTGTGCAAAATGTCTGTCCGTCTGACCGTCTGTCCCGTTTAGATCTCGTAAACTAGTAAAGATATTTAAATTCCGACATCACAATATTTTAGACCATTCAAAGCTCTGATGCAACGGCTACTTTTTTTTTCTTAAAGCGAAAAATCTAATTTTTAAAATCAGTTATGCAAGCAGTTTTTTAAAGAGAAAAAGCTATATAGTATGCATTATAAATTAGACCTAATTTAAGTAGAATAGTAATCTTATAAACTCCATTTTTCTGAACAATTGTTATTAATGCGGAAATTATTATTATTATTTTTTTTTTGAGGATTCGAATAAGAGATTGAGCCTTTGCAAAACAATTAGATCAATTATAAGACATCAGTTAGGCCAAGGGAGGCGCGGTAGCTGAGAGGTAAAGCGCTTGTCTTCAGAACCGGGGGTCCCGGGTTCGAATCCTGGTGAAGACTGGGATTTTCAACTTTGGAATCTTTGGGCGCCTCTGAGTCAACTCAGCTCTAACGGGTACCCCTCTCTAGGCCGACCCCCTCCTTGAAGGACGAATTTTAGTAAGAAATCACACAATTTGTTTACGAATTTATTAGTTATGTTTATAATATATACTTATTATTTATATTTCAACCTATTTTTAGATTATTTCACACTCCCCCTCTAGTATGTTGGCCGATTTGGTGGGAAGGGGAGGTGGTGATGGCATCAATCCCGCCCCCCCCCCAATCACCATAAACTTTCGAGTGGGGTGGGCGATGCAATTTATTTGTAGAACTTATTTGTTGAAATCACATCCACTGCCTTTCCCTACTAAACTCTTTGTGTGTTGGGGGGGGGCGGTCCTATTTTTTTTATAGAATTTGTAGTTTGTGAAGAACATTAGTTGAATTACGATATAATTTTTATATTATATTGCTACACTTCAGGTATCTTAGCCGATTCAGTGAGGCGATAGGGAGGGAGGAAGCTATTTCTTCTACTATCCATCCCACTCTAGCCCTCTGAGGGGGGCGGTCATATTTTATTTAGAAACAAAATTTGTGGAATATCTATATAATATAAGCTACATATTGATGTTTTAACCCATTAGTATATTATGTCGCACACAGACTCTGATCTCAAATTGTATGATTAGTAAATGTAAAATGAAACAGGGTTGTACTAGGTGGTAGGGGCGATACATGCCATTGCCTTCCGCCCATCAGACAAACCAACCCTTTTTTCCTTTTGTATTTTAGTTAAGAAATAAAAAATTAAAAAAAAAAAGTCACTTCCCCATTGGGGAAGCTTATAGCACTCCTCCAGATCCCCTAGTTGTCTAGAGAAAGCCCTCAACATAGCTGTTTTTTTCTTCGCCAACATTAGAGACTCTGCTATTTAAATTTAAATTCTAATATATATTCTCACATATATATATACATATAAAGCTCTAGATACACTAGTGCTAAGTGATATGTGAAAATAGAGATGATATATCACATAAATCATCGACTGACACTATGAAATTTTAATAACTACTTTGCATCAGCATTCTCGGTTCCACGAGACAAAGACATATTACTTAATTTGAACCAAAGAGACAACATAGGGGATATAGTAGTAGAAGAAAATGGAATCAAAAAACTATTAGCCAACACCAGACCCAATAAGCATCTGGACCTGATGGTATTCCAGCTAGATTAACTAAGGCAGAGTACCAAGGGACTGGAAAGAAGCTAATGTCACTCCTCTATTTAAAAAAGGAGAAAAATTAGACCAATGAAACTACTGTCCAGTATCACTTACCAGCATAACTTGTGAAATCGTAGAACACATAATATGTAGCAACATCATAAACCTTTACGACAAAAATAATGTCCTTACTCCATACCATCATGGCTTTAGGAAATATAGATCATGTGAACACAGAACTAATAGGACTAATTAATAATTTTCAAAAGGTTTAGATAACAGTGAGCAAATAGATGCTATCTTATTAGATTTTTCCAAAGCTTTTGACAAAGTTCACCACCATAGTTTGCTTAAAAAATTAAAATATTTTGGCATTGGTGGTCCATTGCATCAATGGATTAAAGATTTTCTAAAAGGGAGAAAACAAACTGTAATAATAAATGGCTCTAAATCAACCCCAATAACAGTAAACTCAGGCTTACCACAAGGAACAGTCTTGGGTCCACTACTATTTTTAATTTACGTAAATAATTTACCACATTGCATTAGTTCAAGAATAAAAGTCAGATTATTTGCAGACGATTGCATAATATAGAGAACAAAAAAACAACAACCAAGATACAGAATATTTACAAAGAGACTTAGATGAATTACAGAAATGGGAATCAAATTGGAACATTAAAAAAAATGTCAGTTTATAAGAGTAACAAAAAAAAACTAAAACAAATAAATTCCACTAATCTCATTGAAGGTAAATTAGTAACACAGACAAAAATCGCAAAATACCTAGGTGTTTAATAAATGAAAAACTGTCATGGAATATCCATATTGATGAAGCTATCAAAATATCAAACAAAACTAAAATGTTATTTAACCTTAATACATTAAGAAACTAGAACAGACACAAAATAGAGCAGTGAGATTCATAACAAACGAATATTCACACTTAACCAGAGTAACACCTTTAGTACAATCACTAAATTTAGAAAGCCTTCAGGACAGAAGACTCAAGAGTAAAATAGGAATTATACATAGAACACTGAACCATAATTATCAAATACAAAAACAAAATTTAAAAAATACCCAGAAAGACACAAAAATAAAGGCACATTTCTCGTCCCATATGCTAGGACAAATTTGTACAAATACTCCATCTTCCCTAGTGCTATTAGAGCATGGAATGGGTTGCCTAAGCTAGCCAGAAAAATCAGTGACATAGCAGAATTTAAGTCCTTGGTTAATATGCATGACTGAATGCATGACGCGTAGGACGTAATCATCTTCTTTTTTGAAGTAACGTCTCTAAAATATGAGATAAGATAAGATAAGTGCTACAACATGATTCAGAGATAAGTGCCGTCTTCTGTGGATGGACATAATCTTTGGAAATAGGCATACACATTTTTTTATTTACCTTTTTCGCGGATTTACTTAGAAATATATTAATAGTTTAATCACTATACTTGGAATAATTTGATTAAGCTTTTTTGATCAATAGTTTCCAATTAAAGTTGACAATTTTAAAGTGTTCAATTTTAAAGTGTATCTTCTTGTTTGACGGCTATAAACACATATACAGAATTAAAGAGCTTACACTTAAAGAGCTCAACATTTCATTTCTTAACAATGCCGAGCTGACAATGGTATTGTTAATACATTCACGTCTGAGAAAATGAATTAATGATGCCAAGCAACTACACAATTCGGTTCTACCTCCTTTAGAGATTAGATACAGTTGATAAGAGTGCATAAGGATATAATGCCTTAAGACCCTATTGTATAGTCTATGCCTCAGAAATTGTGTTTATGGTGCTTACCAACGCACTATTCAATTCGGAGCTAATACAAGCTAGAGTTTACAGACGACTGAAGAAACTAAAAGGAAATAGTATTTGCAGTTCAGGAACTAGAGAGGGAAAGAGACGTTACTCGCCCAGCTCATTTACTAGAGTTAGGAGAATTTAGGACCTAGATCAACCCAAGTCAGTGGGTTTTAGTGTTGCACGACAGGGTGTTGCCTGACTGGAAATTCAAGAACCAGACGAGTGGGAACTCATAGCTTGACATTCAATGCTTGGTTTTATTGTAAAGACTCATATATTTCTTCGTTTGGAATTAAAAATTATCTATAATTTTGCCGCTTACTTTGTTGAGTAGCCTCCTTTAACATTATCACACAATTTTGAGAATCCTCTGCTTAAAAAGAATACTAATTAACACTGTTCTCGTGGTAATTAAGACAACTAAATCAATCAAAGCATGCAGTTTTAAATATTGACAAGCGCAGATCGAAATAAACTCTGTCTAAGTTGCAAGCTAGCGTTAATTTTGTGTCACAAAACAAGCTTTAGTAAGTCTAACACTTTCAAGCTCTAAATTTCATTACCAAAACTCTCCTATTAATAATTAAAAGCACACACACACACACTAGCACACACACACACACACATTTCTTTTATATTTTACGTCTCAAGAGACGATCTTTTCCCTTTACAACCTTTTGTTTGACTCAAGAGGCCAATACTTGATACACAGTAGCCGTCACATGTTCGACATATGTAATCACCAGGCGCCTATGTATTTTCACCCTTCTTTCTGCTTCTGTTGTGCATGACAACTGAAAACCGAGACCCTTCCTTTATGCTCTCTCTCCATGTGGATCTGTCCAAAGCCACTTTTCACGCTGCTAGTGTCGATTTTAAAGAGCTTCATGTTGCAATGCATACATCCGTATACCGTAACATTGGGCGACCAGCGGCTCTCCTGCCTTTTATTAGATCGCCATACAGAATGTCTTGTAGAAGTTGACCTACTGGCATTCTCAAACGTGGCCAAGCCAGCGAAGGCACCTGCCACTGGAACCCTGCTCTTTGTAGCCCTTCCTCATTGGATATTTTATCTTGCCACCTTATTTAAAAGATCCACCTTAGTCATCGGAGGTGGAAGACATTCAGCTTTTTTTACATTCATACAAAAATAAGCGAATCCTAAAAGTTAATGTCACTTGCAAGTCCCTTAGATGGTTTATTTGAATTATATTTTGTGTGTTTTTGTACTGTATTATGAAGATAAACAACATATTATTGTTTAAACAGTACTCATAGTTGTGTCAAGGGTAATACCTTTTTAATTATATAATTAGTATTTGTTTATTTATAGGAACTAATTTGGCAATGCATTAAACCTAAATCAGCGATTTGGCCAATGGGCAGACTGGGCTCTAAAGCTTTGGTCTGCAGCCAGTCTAGGAAACAACAACTACGACTATCTGTTGTTCACAGAAGTCTCCGAATTCTGTTATAGTGTAAACTGCATTAAGTATAAAGAGTTGTATTGGTCTGCGCAAGCCAATTATCTTTTTAAAAATATTTTGCGCAGGCTGGAGGCGATGAAGTAGTTTATTTAATTAGCCCACAAATGACTTGTCGCTACAGAGTCGATAAAAAAACACCTCTAAAGGTCGCCATTAAATCTGTCCCGTCTCTTTTTCTAAAGAGCAATGTTGTTCTTTAGATTGTGCTTATATAGAGAATGGAGATGCTCCATTTTGTTATAAGTATAATTTTGTTAATTGCATTAACATTGGCATTGGAAAAATGGTGGAGATCATATTGAATATATTGTTTGAATAAAAAAAACACTTTAATTTAATAACGTAGCTAAAGTATTTATTTATCCTATGCTTGCCTAGACCTTTGCAACACGCTGCATAGAGAACGTATTGCTTTTTGTCTAAGACTCGAACAGATGGCTGCCTGATTGTGACATGTCATGATATGTGCATTAAAATATTGTTACGAATGAGCAGTGACAGGTAGAGGTCACTACGTGTAACCCCGGTGAGATGACGCAGCAGCGAGTGTTCACGTGAATGTACATATATAAACAAATACAGGATGAGACGCGTCCTTACGTAATGTTTCAAAATGTACAAGCAGTGTTTCTGCAACATTGGAGAAGCGATTAGGGACTCTAGATAAGCTTTGAGTCTTCGGTAGGGTCGTATTTACTGTTGTCTACAGTGAGAGACTGTAGAAGAGTGGTGTGAATGATTCGTTACAAGTTAACAAGAGTAGAGGTTACTTGAGTGGACTAGAGTAGTTTAAGTCTATACAGCAAACTACAGTGGACATGAGTCGTTACAGTCGATACAGTAGAAGTAAGACGTGAAAGACTCTGATTTGGTAGAGTTTAGTACAGCAAGAAACAACTGAGTAGAGCGGAATACGACTCGATGCAAATTGAGATGAGTTCAAGTGCAAATAAGTACATTAAACTGTAAACTATCAGATAATGCACTTTCTTCTACGCTGCATGTTTCAGTGGCGAATATTAAAGTTTATAGTCAATAAAATAATATGAAGCTGAAAGTTTAGTTGTAAAGTTCTTAGCAGTGTTTTTATGTGCGTGGCTTCTTGTATATTTAGCCAGAAAAAGAGAGATACGTTACAATATCTTTTTAATGATTTCGGGTTTAAACCCTGCCAGTCGCCATCCACCACCATCCCGAGAAATATGTCAGACTATCGTGCACTACTCTCCAATTCTGGTGGAAAATCTGAAAAAAATATGAAACTAAAAAAAACAAAACGTAACATGCAAACTGAATTGATCAGCTACCCAAACAAAAATAATAGGAATTTTAAATCCAAACCTTCGCTGCGTTGAGGTTAAACCCAAGCATAAATTTAAGTCTATGAGAAAATTAACACCTTTAAGGGAAAAAAGTTGAGCTTTTATATCTTACGTAGATTAAAGCACATAATTTAAAATTTTGGCAGAAAGTGTGTTGCTTTTATTTTCTAGCTTTGGCTGTGGGAAAGGGTCAAACCCCGGACCATCGACAATAAGGGTGCTTATCAAACAATGTGCCAAAAAAAACCAACCTATAACTGAGGAGGAGGCAAAAGTAAAACAATTGAGAAGCCTCGAAATCCATGGCGTTTTCATGGAAAAATTTATAATTGGATTAATAATAATAATAATCTTTATTGTCCGAAAGTGAATTTGTCTTACAATTTGTGCATTACATAAAAAAAATAAAAAAAATTGTACATTCACACCTCACTCACTCATAATTTACATGTGACAAAGATTGTTGGATTATTGATTATAAATTAAGTTAGAGAGATAAAAAATGCAAATGTTGCAATTTTGAAATAAAAACAAGGTTATAAAGATAGTTTGTGTGCAAACACAAACTGAAAATCGGTCCTGGAAATGGTCCACCCAATCAAGTAAAAAGGCAGGTTCCAATATTATCAGAATGAAATTCTATTAAAGACAAATGACAGAAAATAATGGAGAAAAAAGGTTAACAGATCTTGTGTGGTGCTCTAGCAGACCAAAGGATAGGTGAAGGTGAAGTTAGATTTGAACCTGGCCTTACTGGTGTCTTATAAGGAATATCTAATTGAACTAATTGTTTTGTCAATGGCCAATCTCTTATTCCTCAAGTATAATACATTTACATTTTGTTTTCCTTGATTGGGTGTTTTGCATGCTCCCTATGTATCGCCCACACCATTATATAAGTACAAACTACTTAATAATTGTTGTTGATGTTTTAAAACGTGTCTGACTTATATGTATACTAAATAGAATTTTTCTCTTTATAAAAATGGTAAAAATGTGTAAATATAGTACTTAGTATAACAGAACTTACAAAAAACTTAACAATAAAAAAATAATAAAAAAATGACTAAAAATCTACAACCATTTGCACAAATGTGTTAAAAATAAGATAAAGGGTCATCTCCCCTGATTATGAGTCTTAAGTGTTTGTTACAGTTGTTACTATTAATAGTGAATAGTTGTTAAAGTGGTGTATTTTATGAAAAAACTGCTTGCATAAGTTGTTTAAAAAATTGAGTTTTCGCTTTCAGAAAAAAAGGAGCCGTTGCATCTAATTTTTTAAGGTCTCAAATATTATGGTATCAGATTTTCACTATCTTTTCTAGTTTACGAGATCTAAACGGGACAGACGGACAGACATTCCACACAAAACTAATAGCGTCTTTTTCCCTTTCGGGGGCAGTTAAAAAAAACTACTGCATGACTATATTCTGAAAGCATAACGACTAACCGCCTTTTCTTTTCCCCAAGGCGGGAGGCGTAGCATACGCCGCTATTTTTCAGGGCCGATCTTAGGTCACTGCAACCTATGCGACCTCAGTGGGCTCCGCACTTTCATATGGCCCGAGCTATATTTTGGTGTATAAATTATTAAATTAAATCATTTTGTAACTTATAACAAATTTCTAGCGGCCTCCTGTCGATTTAACAGGAGGTCCTGGAAATCTCCTGAAATTGCAAAATATTCGAAAAAGTCCTGGAAGTATTTGGAAAATTATTAAAATCTTTTGAAAACTCATTCAAATCTCCTGAAATATATACACGCATTTTGGGGTTGCGAAAATAAAAGAGTGATCTTTCCATGCTGTCTTGAACGTGATCTGTCGCCTCAATTGTTTCTACAGAGTAGATTATTTCCCCTTTCGTTAACGTGAGGTAGAAATAAAAAAAAAAGAGTGATATTTCTTGGTTACAATGGTCCGGCCCTGCTATTTTGTGATTACGTGTTCTCTCCCCCCCCCTCTTGTTTTTCTCGTGGACTATCCGCAGAAATAAGATAGATATCTTTCCTTTACTTCTTCTTCTCGTTTAAACTATTGAGGGAAGAAGAGAATTATATATATATATATATGTGTGTGTGTGTAGAGAAAGAGAGAGAGAGAGATTAGGCGACTGCTGTCAGTCAAAACAAGAACGGAGCGGTACAAAAACTCGTTCGTACCTCACTCTGTTAGACTCTATAACCGCCACTCACTGATCAAAGTACATGAAAAGCACCAAGATAACTGTGTGTAGTCGCTGAATGAACTCTTTACGTTGTGTCCGTTGAATTTATGTGTATTTTTGTTTTGTTGTGTTGTCGTTATAAAAAAAAAATGCTTGTAATCACAACAAATTTTCTTAAGGATCAATAAAGCAGTCTTAGTCTAAGTCTTAGTTTTGTTATATAAAATTTAGATTATAACTAGTAAATAATAGCAGTATTTTTTAAAAATAAATTCTATATTATCTAGATCTATTTATAATTGATTTAATTATTAAATTTTATAGTAAAAATTGTTGCATATAAAATCTAGAATTCAAGGTCAGTCTAGGCGTACAATACGGCATTCTAGATGATTAGATCTACATCTACACTAGTCTAATCTATTACATCATTATCAGATGATAGTCTAATAATATTCAGAGAGATTCTAGATCTAGAATCTAGAGTCCAGGAGAGGGTTTAGATTTACTAGTCACTACTAGGTCTGATTAGGTCTATTGTCACTTTAATTCACTAGATCTAGTTGTCTTATCTTATCTTATATAATACAGACGTTACTTCAAAAAAGAAGATGATTACGTCCTACGCGTCATGCATTTAGTCATGCATATTAACCAACGACTTAAATTCTGCCAAGTCACTGGTTTTTCTGGCTAGCTCAGGCAACCCATTCCATGCTCTAATAGCACTAGGGAAGAAGGAGTATTTGTACAAATTTGTCCTAGCGTATGGGGAGAGGAATGTGCCTTTATTTTTGTGTCTTTCAGAGTATTTTATTAAATTTTGTTTTTGTATTTGAAGATTATGGTTCAGTGTTTTATGCATAATTGCTACTTTACTTTTGAGTCTTCTGTCCTGAAGGCTTTCTAAATTTAGTGATTTTACTAATGGTGTTACCCTAGTCAAATGTGAATATTCGTTTGTTTATGAATCTCACTGCTCTATTTTGTATTTGTTCCAGTTTCTTAATGTTTTCTTGAGTTGAGGGGTCCCACACGGTGGATGCATATTCTATTATTGGCCTAACCAAGGTTAAATAACATTTTAGTTTTATGTTCTTATTTGATTTATAGAAATTTATTTTAATAAACCCTAATGCTTTGTTGGATTTTTTTTATAGTTTCATCAATATGTGGATTCCATGACAGTTTTTCATTTATTATAACACCTAGGTATTTTGAGTTTTTAGTCTGTGCTACTGGTTTGCCATGAATAAGATAAGTGGAATTAATTTGTTTTAGTTTTTTTGTTACTCTTAACAACTGACATTTTTCTGGGTGGAAAGACATGCTCCAATTTGATTCCCATTTCTGTAATTCATCTAATTCTCTTTGTAAAATATCTGTGTCTTGTTTTGTTTTTATTGTTCTATATATTATGCAATCGTCTGCAAATAATCTGACTTTTGTTCCTGAACTAATGCAATTTGGTAAATCATTTATGTAAATTAAAAATAGTAGTGGACCCAAGACTGTTCCTTGAGGTACACCTGAGTTTACTGTTATTGGTGTTGATTTAGAGCCATTTATTATTACAGTTTGTTCTCTCCCTATCAGAATATCTTTAATCCACTGATGCAGTGGACCGTTAATGCCGAAATATTTTAATTTTTTAAGCAAACTATGGTGGTGAACTTTGTCAAAAGCCTTGGAAAAATCTAGTAAGATAGCATCTATTTGTTCACTATTATCTAAACCTTTTGAGAAATCATCAATTAGTCCTATTAGTTGTGTTTCACATGATCTATATTTCCTAAAGCCATGTTGATATGGGGTGAGGACATTATGTTTGTCTAAGTGGTTTATGATGTTGCTACATATTATGTGTTCTAGTATTTTACATGTGATGCTGGTAAGTGATACTGGTCTGTAGTTTCCTGGATCAGATTTTTCACCTTTTTTAAATAGGGGGGTGACATTAGCTTCTTTCCAGTCCTTTGGTACTCTGCCCTGGTTAAGCGATGCCTGAAAGAGTATTTTGAACACTGGGGCTAGCTCATTGTTTAGTTCTTTGAGTAATCTAGCTGGAATACCATCAGGTCCAGACGCTTTATTTGGTTTGGTGTTGGCTAATAGTTTTTGAATTCCATTTTCTTGTACTACTAAATCTTCTATGTTGTCTACTTGGTTCAAATTAAGAAATATGTCTTTGTCTCCTGGGGCTGAGAATGCTGATGCAAAGTATTTGTTTAGGATGTTTGCTTTAGTTTCATTATCATTATGTATTATGTTATGTTCATCTTTTAATGGCGCTATGCCTGTTGTTTCCATTTTCTTAGACTTAATGTATGACCATAGGTTTTTGTTGTTATCTTTAGATATTACATTGCTTATGTATTCACTCTGCAGCTGTCTGCTTACTTTTTGGGTTAGGTGTTTAATTTTTATATACGTTTTGTAAACTCTTTCTGCCTTGGTTTCTTTAATTTTTCTATATAGGTTTTCCTTCTGTTTACAAAGCTTCTTTAGTCTATTATTAAACCAGCATTTATTTATTTTGTTTGATGTGTATTTAGTTGGTATATGATTTTCTATAATGCTTTTAAGATGGTTTTTAATGAAATTCCAGAGGTCATCGACTGGTTGGTTAATGTCTTTTTCTAATAAGAATGTTTGTTGAAAGTTTAATGCAGCTTGGTGTAGTTGTGTTAGGTTACATTTATTCCAGAGTAAGATTTTTCTTTTGGTTTTTGTATTGGCTACTGCTTTTATCTGACTGTGTATTTTTATGATCTCATGGTCTGATAGACCAGGGATAATATCATAATCAACTACTAATCCAGGTCTGTTGGTTAAGAAGAGATCTAATGTGTTGTTTAATCTAGTTGGCTTTTTAATGATTTGATCTAAACTTAGGTTGTGTAAAGTTTCTATGAAAAGCTCATTTATGTCCTTAAGGTTTTGGTGTTTATCTATGGTTAGTGTTTTCCAATTTATATCAGGTAGGTTGAAGTCACCCATAATCCAAAAAACTGCATTTTTATTTGTCTCTTTAAGTGTAGTAATCTGATTACATAGTTCCTGCATGTATTCTAAACTAGAATTTGGTGGTCTGTAAATGCTGCCTATTATAAGGGATGTTGAGGTGGTATTAATTTTACAAAATGTAGATTCTATGTTTTTTGAGTTAGGTAAGGTAATTTCTTCTGCTATAAGAGTGTTTTTTATTGATAAAAGAACTCCTCCATGATTATCAGCTCGATCTTTTCTAAAAATTTCATAATTACTATTGAAAATTTCTGCATTATAAATTTCAGGATGTAGCCAAGTTTCTGTTCCTGCAATTATGTCTGGTTTCTCACATTCTAATAAAATTTCTAAGTCTGCTGTTTTGTTCCTAATACTTTGAAAATTTATTACTAAGGTTTTAAGGTATTTTGGTATTACTTCTTTAGGAGGTTTGTTTAGTGAGGCTGTTGTATTAATTTTAGTAGATTTAGGTTTAACAGGAGTGGATCTGGCTAGTGGCTGGTGAGTTGGTTTTGGGATGGTGTTTAAGATTTAGTATGGGTTAGAAGTGTCCGCATCAAAGGAATCAAACAGTCCTGATGTAAACTGAGGTAACCCACAGTACAGTACACAGTGCCATGATGCATCTTTGTTGTCTAAGGCATAATACACAGGTGTATTCATATGGAGACATGATGCATGGTACCATTCATACGTAAAACTAGACTTTTGGAACATTTTGGGAAAAGCGAAGACTATTACAGAAAACTTTTAAAAAAAATTAAACTAAAGAAGGATGGAGACTTCAACAGGATTATCTTTGACATGAAGGCAAATATGCTTAAATGGTTAGAAATAGCTAAATGCGACATAAAAGATCCTATTCAAATTTAAGACATGATCCTAATTGAATACTGTCCAATGTAACAGACCTAGTGTTCACTTTTCTTAAAGAAAAGATATTAAAAACAGAAACTAATCTAAACCTTTTTAAAGATAGCCATCCTGGTCATACTATGGATAAAAGAGAGCTACATCAATTGGCCGCAACAATTAATACATCTAACAGTAATAGTAATTATAAATTCAAATTTTCGAACTCAAAAACTTGCTTTAATTGTGGCAAGAAGGGCCATGTTAAAAGCCAATGCAGACAAACTAATACTAGCAACTTCAGATATAGAAGTTACACTAATTACCACAACCCTAGCAACTACAATCAAAATAATTACAACAATCCTAGTAACTATAACAACCAATATAGAAACTACAGATCAAACCAGAGTGCAAGCCCCAGAGAAAGAAGGAGCCTTAGGAATAACAACTTCCATTACAATAACTATAATACTAATATACAATCAAGAAGAGACATATAACAATCAGTCTAATAACCATCAAAACAGAAATAGAAATGATAGAGGCAACCACGGTCCAAATAATAACTATAGCAATAACAATAGTAATAGTCATGGCAATAGGGAAGAATTAACAGCCTACATGCAGTACAATAAGCCAAAGTTGAACCTATACCCCTCATACGTAAATGGAATTAAAGTAGAAGCCCTCAGAGATACAGGAAGCAGTGCCATATTAATAAATTCAAAACTAGTAAAACCAGATCAAAAACTGCCACAAAAGATAAAACTTGTATATGCCAATCAAAAGAAATTTGATATTTGTGATACAGCCAGAGTACACTTAGATACCCCATGGATAACTGGAGAAGTAGATGTTATTATTTTAGATACACCAGCCAAGATTTAATAATTGGTAATGTTAATGGTGTAAAAGATATAAGTAAAGAAGAAATTAGGGAATGGGCAGCAAAGAAGGGTGAAATTTGTGAACTATCTGTTGCACAAGATACAAGTCCCACTACAAACCTCTTAACTAATGCTGACAACATTATTAGAGTAGAACATTCATTTATCAGGATACACTAGATGGCAAACTATCATGGGAGAATTTAGCAATGTAGCACATGTTAAATGGGTGGATATAAGAACTCAAGATAGATCAAATAAGATTGCATTTGTACACTTAAACTCAGTAGAGGATTGTTATAGAATCATTAAAGCATTTAATAACAAGTTATTTAGAGGAAGATATATTACTGTAAGCTTTGAAAATGTTTAACTTCACAATATAATTAGAAACAACTTGACATTTTTCAATCAGGTCAACCTGACATTTTTTCTTGTTATCATGTTACTAGGTCATGACATATTTTTGTACACTAACTGGTACAATTTTATTGGGTCATGATGACATTTATCCTTTCATTGATGCTATTGTACTATCATTTTTTAATTAATTGTACATTATATATTTACTTATCACAATTTGACAATAACATAGAATTTCATAATAACTAGATGTGCTAATAATTTATATGATTAGTAAACACAGTAATGTAAACAAACATATTGTAAACAACAGTGAACTAATTGAACTGTTGACCTGAATTTTTTTGAAAACAACTCACAAATGTAAATATTGTTGATTTTTTTTCTAAGTGGTACACACTTGAATTCTATCATTTTTTATGCTATTGTACTTTAACTACCACATATGTGTGCTATTAATAACAATCATATACAATGTCACGTTACCTTGTATAATGGTAACAGAACTTAGAGTGATATAATGAGTACTGAACATAAATACACTTGTATAGATGTATGTAAACTTTATTAGGGACTACTTCAATAAATGCACTTAGTGTGTCAGATGATACACATTGGGTGTGTTAAATTATATAAATGATTAGAAGTAAAATAACTTAAATTTTTTCTTCTCATAATTGAGATGTCAATGTATGTTGAGAACATAGCAATTAACATGCTCATGCAAAATATTTCAGTATAAATGTAAATAGATGATCTATTATTATTTAACTACATTTCAGGAGAATAAAGCCTTAAATTGTGTTGATATTTTTTTATATAGTAGATGTAATAAGACTAATGTATATTTTTCTAAGCAAACACTTTGAGAGTTGAACAATATATTTGTCAGTTAGTATGTGGAACCATTCATAGTTGAAATGAATGACATGATATCTATAATTATGTATGATTAAGCAAGTAGTATTAAAGTGATTAATTAGATCAAGCTTAACATAATTGATTAAGCTACTTGACATATGTATAGGATATCACCATCTTAAGTACTTTTGTCAAAGATTTTTTGTCAAAAGGCTTTTCCAGGGGAAGGGGCGTATGTCACATATCAGTTTTAGAACCCCTGTAATATTTGGTGACTAGTAGTCACTGAACTATTCCGTGCCGTTAGTACCTGTTTTTCCTGGTCGGGGACTGACCACGAGGTGAACACCTCAGTTGATCTTGGACTCTTGTAGAGAGAGGAGTGTAGCTAACTCCTCGAGTAGAAAGTATAAGTAGATAGTGATTATTATTGAGTTATTTTCTTGTGGATATGTAATTTCAAATGGCTGAAGTCGCCAATATCTTTTGTGATTTATTTTATGTAATAAAATCCATGTCTGCTACCAGAGTGTTTATTAATAATTCTAAATGTTGTCGTTCGCATAAAATTGACATGGAAAATAACTATAACAAGAACCAGAAGTAGAACAAGAACTAAAGCAGTTTACCCTCATAACAAATAAAATTAACAAACACACACATAAACTCACATCTAACACCCCCCCCGCTCATGACACTATCCTCTTTCTGACCTAGAAGAAAAAAAATGGCATCGTCCTACCAGTGCTTTTGAACCCGTGTAAAACCCTTGTTTTATTCAGAGTAATTGAAACAAAAGATAAAGGCACATTCCTCGTCCCATATGCTAGGACAAATTTGCACAAATACTCCTTCTTCCCTAGTGCTATTAGAGCATGGAATGGTATGCCTAAGCTAGCCAGAAAACCAGTGACTTGGCAGAATTTAAGTCATTGGTTAATATGCATGACTAAATGCATGACGCGTAGGACCTAGTCATCTTCTGTTTTGAAGTAACGTCTGTATTATATAAGATAAGTTAAGAAATGGAGTGATAATTTAAAAATAGACTAGTTTTGTCATAGGTATCAAAATAGAGGCGTTTTATAAAAGATTTTGGTGTTCGTTAATTTTAGAAAATAGGTGGTGTTCAGAAGACGAGAAATATATAGATCTTGATCCTTTCGATCTTCTCTTATGTAAACATGGTAAACATGGCCTAGATCAATGAAATTGTAATACTTAAATAAAGTTAAGCAACTTTTATTTGTAGGGTCTTAAATTTGTTTTATGACTACCATACATACATTCAGGTTACAATTAGTACCCAAGGAACATTTCTGCCAATTTTTTTTCAAAATTGATCTAACGTTTAGATTTCTATGCGTGAATACATAGGACTACATACATAAATACGCCTTTCTTTCTACTTTATTGTGTAAGATATAGATCTAACTATCAACTATGTGATATATACAAAAAGAAAAAGTATTGGTTTGTCCGATGGGCAAAGGGCGATTGAATGTATCGCCCCTCCCATCTGCTACAACCCCTTTTTCATTTAATACTTACTCACTCAGAGGGCTAGAGTATAATGGGCAGTAGAAGCTATCGCCCCTTCCTCACCTCACCGAATCGGCCAATATACCAGAAGGGAAGCGACATAATATAAATATTATATTGTAATTCAACTTCTTTTGTTTAAAAACTATGATTTCTCCATAAAAGCTGGACCGCTGCTTCCCATTCAAAGAGATAAGATGGGAAGGGCAATAGATGTATTCGTCCCACCCCTTATCCAACACCACTTAATCGACCAACAGGATAATGACATTATATAAAGATCGGTTAAAATATCATTAACAAGTTTTAATCATATTTAGTTGATTCTGTTAACAAGCTGTGATTTCTAGAAAAAAAATTAAAATGTCGCCCCCTCACTCGTAATTACAATCTAAAAATAAGTTAAAATATAAATAATTTATAAATATTCTAACATAAGTAGTAAATTTGTATACAAATTGTGTAATTTCCTTACTAAAACTTGTCTGTCCCCTAATTCGGAAAAGGGGGAGGTTGGCCGAGTTTGTGCTTCTTCCCATGGATTTATTAATAAGTAACGTGCGTGCTTTGCTTCTAAAACTTACGGTAAGGGGTAACGATCTGTATTTTGTTTCAGAATACAATATTTAAAATTTGCATAAAATTGACATGGAAAATAACTATAACAATGGATAAAACAAAACACAAATAAAGATCTTAATGCCATTGGCTATTTAATGCTCTTAATTCAGTACATCCTTAAACCTTAAGTTATTCTATTTCCCGATCTTCTCACCAATTAGAGTTAACGCAAGAGCACTCCAAAATCCTCGAATAATTCTTGTCTGAATCCTATTGGTGTTTTCAGATAGCGAAGACAAAGTGTCATTGTACAACTGGTCAGTGAATTCTTTTGTAGCGTTATTTTGTACAGCCTCTTCAACAGCCTAAATTGTAAAATGACAAATATAGGTTACAAAGTGTAATGGAGCCCATTACAAGATACAATATACTTTTATGACAATGAACAAGGGTTTCAGATGGCAAGTAAAATGCCAATGAGCATTCACTTTTCAAATTATTTAGGAAATTTTGAGTGGGTGAGCTCAGAAGAGATATAAGAATCCGAAAAAATTTAAATTTAAATATTTACGGGTATACGAACTCAAGAAGCAATGGTTTTGACATCAATAACTGTAACACTCGGCCTCCAAATAAGATGGATAGAGAGAGAATAAGAGAGAGGGAGAGATTGTTTTATTGATAGAGATATATAGATTAAAAGATGAATAAATTAATAGATAGATAGATAGAAAGAGAGATAGAAAATATACCACAGAGGACAGACTAAAACTAAGATAAGAAAACTTAGATCATTCTCGGCAGACAAAGCTTCGTTTGAGTTGGTATATGTAAAATCTTTAGTTAAGAGGTAAATATTTGTAGCGACGTGAAATGCTGTACTCGTCTTTTATTTAAAGACTCAAAGAGAAGCCATTATTAATTTTTATCTCTTATTTAGATGTAATAACTATTCTTTCACATTATTATATATATATTACTTTAGTTCATAGAGGCATTTTATATTCTAACTAAATAAACTTTTTTTTATCTAAACACTAGTTGTCTGGATAACGATCTAAAGGTCAAGGCAGACGCAATAACAACAGAGGAGTTTATCATGGCCCGTGCATTTCTAAAGAATAACAAAGCATCAGAGCCAGACATGTTGAAAGCAGATATGCTAAAACATAGAGGGCGGTGCAATGTTAATAGACAGAATGACTGATCTCTTAAATCTTTGTTGTCAAATTATAAAGTCCCTGAGGACCGGCACAAAGGAGTGATAGTAAAGTTTCCTAAAAAGATCAACTTGGCAGACTGCAACAATTAGAGGGGCATTACTCTCCAATCTGTTCAGGGCACTGTTTTGTTGAGACGGCTTCAACAGTTTGTAAATAAGAGGCTCAGAGAAGAGTAAGCAGGCTCTCGAAAAGGCAGAGCATGTTCAGAGCAGATCTTTGAACTACTAAATATCATAGAAAAAAATCTCGAGTGACAACAATGAACTACTAAATATCATAGAACAAAATCTCAAGTACCAACAACGGCTAATGATCAGTTTTGTAGACTTTAAGATAGCGTTTGATAGTGTCCACCGAGAATCACTAATGAAGATTGTCCGGATTCTACGACACTTATAAATTAAATTTAGAATGAACAGAGGTGTAAGAAAGGGTTGTATCTGATATTAATTTCTCTTCCTCCTAGCCATCAACTACATAATGAGCAAATCAATGAACCAGACTGCCTTTGATCTTCCATTGCGAGAGCAAAACCGAAACGCCGATGATGTTGCACTACTTGTGGCTACAAATAAATGCATTCAAGAAATGACGGAGATCCTAAAAAGACATGCACCCAAACTTGGCCACCGCATAAACTTGGATAAGACTAAAGTTTTGCGAGTGGGATATAAGATAAAGGGTGCCTCCGTCAGACTTAGCGAGTTAACACTTGAAGAGCTTATCAAGATCACATAACTTTTCAGAATGATATCAAATGATAAGGATGCCTACAATAATGTAGCGTGCCAAATAGGAAAAGCAAGGAGCAATTTCCAAATGTTGCAGCCTATTGGGCAAGCTAACCCATTGGACTAGAGACAACATACAACTTCACAACACAATCGTCATCCCAACAGCAACATATGCATATGAGAAATGGAAGTCATCTGCAAAAAATTGAGAAAAGACTAAGTGTGGCTTCCCATAAAAATGGCTGAGACGGATTCTGGAAGTCCGTTATACAGATCGGGTCTTGAACAAATAAATACTGTGCCGAACTGGAAGTCAAAAACTTAGTTACGTCGTGACAAAGCGTCACATGAGGTTTGCGGGACATGTTCTCCAACAAAATGAACTACGCATACCAAGAGTTTCGATCACATGAAGGTCATTACGACGAAAGCGCAAACAGGGACTCCCTCGTATAATTTGATGCCACACTTTCAAAGTGGACACCAGGTGGAAGAGCCTTCAGACCTTGCCAGTGACATCTTTGTGGAGATCTCTTGCCGCCCAAGGAGCCGAATGGCAAGGAAATACCTAAATCTAAATAAGTAGTCCAAAAATACTTGCTGAAATACAATAAATAATGGTCTCTTTCAGTCTCAAAGCCTTAATAATGACTTCCTTCAGTTGCCAGGCTAATAATAATGGTCTTTTGTTAGCCTCGAAGCCATTATTGATGGCCTCCTTCAGTCGCTAAGCAATTTTGGATAATACCATGGAAACAAGATGAATGCTTGGCTATGATTGGAAAGACGTTGCCCAAACAGTGTTTCCGCCTTTCAGAAGCAGCTGATCTATCCAAGGAATAGGCAAGTGTTGATACAGTTGTTGATACAGATCTGTGGTATCGCAGGCTCTGATTGTGCTCTGCAAGTTTTCTAAGGGTTTCATGCTTCTGTTTTTTTCCTTAGCGTTTACTCCCGAATTATTTACCATGTTAGGGTAACGCTGCAAGGCAGCAGAGTTTTGAATAAAAATATTTTCTTTTTAAAAGTGGGTAGTTACCCAAAGCTAACAAGCACCTCCAGTTCAAAATTTTACTGATTTTAGAGCCAGTTTCTCACCTTCGCACTTTCTCTTGTAGTGATAATAGTTCCGCCACGCCCAATTTATAAGCCATATGGAATGGCCAGGAGTTGGCCTGTTTGTCGAAGGCTATTTGATAAAGTATATAATAGGTTGTGGATTCCTTATTTTCATTCCACTACCGGCATTGTCTGAATTTTAAACATGACAAAGCAAGGCCAATAAGTTTTAAAATGTACTTTATGACTTAAGGAAAACAATAAGTAAAACACTTATACCATGTATTCAAAGCTCCTACGTTTACTACTTTTTTACTTTCTAATTATAAAGAACAATTCCTTAAAAGCTTTTAAGCTGAATTAGCTTTATATTCTGACAACTGTCTGGAAACAAAATGAGTGAACTTTAATTAACCTACTAGTAATTGATAAGAAAAGAATTTTTTATAGGTATTTTAAATTATTACATTCTTTTTTTTTTCAACATAAGATGTAGATATCTACCTCTTTTATTCTCTCCACTGCTGTAGCAATTTTTTGCTCAAATTCTGTATTTGGCAACGGCGTCTTGTCTTGACTTATTACAGCTGCGCATCCAATCAAAACCAAGAAGTACAAATGAATCAACATGGCGTCAGTTTTCTTTTTATGAAGAAGTTTAAACTAAAAAAAAATTAGAAATAATAACTGTTTAAGTCCGTAGATTTTCTTAACTAATCAAGATACATATAAATAGCTGTTATCACGAGCATAGTCAGGATAATTTTTCAAGAGGGGCTGGGAGGATTTGTTTCTTCCATTCATTAAAATAAATAGAAAAAAAAACTATATATATGTTAGTGTGCAAATAATTAATCTTTATTACATTCTGACCCTTTATTCAATTATTGTACCATAGAATAGGTTTTTCATGGAGTTAGTGTAAAAAATGTAAAAACCCCGCCCTTGTCAGCCAGAATGTCTGGGGAAGGACTGTGAGCTCCCTCAGCGGGGTTGGAGAACATGTCTCGCAAACCTCATCTCATGCGACACTCTTTCATAACCTCCCAAAGTAGTGGACACCCAAATCGGCTTAGGATTTCCTTAATTGAGACCCTATCTCTGTAACTGATTCCTAAAATCGTTGTTGACCCACATTTACTCTTTTTTAGAATATATCTTCTGATGACTTCCATGCTATTCACTGTACTTTTTTAATGGAGCCCAGCGACTGGTAGAAATGTGTAACCTCTCTTGCCTGCGCTCTTGGCATTGGTTGGCTGTAGTTTACGTTAAATTTACATCAAGAAGGGAAGTTTTATCATCAAAAACATTTGTTGAAGGGTTTAAACTAAAAAGTCTCTTTAGTTTTTTTTATAAACAAACTCAAAATCCCTTTAGATACTTTAATATAATTTTGTGTTTGTTGTTTGATTTAAAAAAAATATTGATGGGGTTTTTCAACCTCAACTATCTAAAGGGGGATTTTAAACTCAAGACAATCTGAAAGGGTTTTAAATTGAAAGCCCTCTGGAGGGGAGGGTTAAACTCAAAACCTCTTTTGGTTATGCTCATAGAATTTCGAATGTGTAATTTGCCTTTTTTATATTGAAAAGGTGTTGTTTTTTTGCTTTTAGGGTTGCTAGAGGGGGAGGGGTAAACTAAAATGACTAACTAATCTAAACAAGTTTAAAACCAGTAGGTCTTAATTTTCTTTTAAAATTAGTGTAGCATGTTCTCTGTTTAAGATCAATGGGAAGTGAATTCCAAACCTTTGGTCCGTGCACTGAAAAAGCTCGCAGACCGTAGCTTTTGAAACGTAGGCACTACAATAAGCGTTGAGTCCATTGAGCGCAGAGCTATCTGGGGGGCCTATCACTAGCGGATCTAGAACTTCGTAGTCGGGGGGCGATTTTTTTCCAAACCCAAACCCTAACGCCCAGTAAACCCTAAACCTAAGCATAGACGCGCTTACAGTATATATATATATATATATATATATATATATATATATATATATATATATATTAGAATGTAAAAAAAAAATTGTGTTTCTCAACCTTCGACGAAAAAAAGCAGATTAAAAAAGTTATGTTGAGGCCGTTCTCTTGACAGCTAGGGAGACTGGGTGAGTGCTGTAAGCTCTCCCAGTGGGGATCGGGGCGAAGCCCCGACGCAAAATTTTTTTTTCCTTTCATCACTGTAGAACCGCATTCTCCTGACATCCACAGCTCATTATTTATCCTATTCAAAAAAGGATCTTTTGAATAATGTTTTACTTAAAAAATGTTCCAATATGAATTTATAGGCCCTTAATACATTGCAAATACAGCCGTTTTTTTACTTGAAAAATAAGATACTTCACATATTTTTTCGATTAAGGCTTTGAGGATCGCAGTCGAATAAAAATTATTTGAAAAAAAAGCCATGTTGAGGCCTTTCCCTAGATAGCTAGGAGGTCTGAGGGTCTGAGGCCTTGCTTATGACAGCTAGGGGGTCTGTGGAGCGCTGTAAGCTCCCCCAGTGGGGATCGGTTCAAAGCCCCGACACCAAAATCGTTTCCTTGCATTCTTCACTGCAGAAACACATTTTCCTGACATCTACAGCTCGTTATTCATCCTATTAAGATAGGACCTTTTGAATAATGTTTTACTTGAAAAATATTCTAATATGATTTTACAGGCTCATACTACATCGCAAATACAACCGATTTGTTCTTAAAAAGATATGATACTTCACAGATTTGGATTAAGACTTTGAGTTACGCCGCCGAAAAAACATCTATTCGAAAAATAATACATTTTTTTTAAAAAGCTTATTTGTAAGTGATACATTTTGTTCAATATGCATGTTTATAATTTGGTTTGTTACAGAACTATAATTAAAATCTCTAAAAAAACATTTTGAAGTGGGAGAGAAATTAAGTGAATCAATTAGATTTTACTCTAAATTTTTTGCATTTTTAGAATTCAAGCATAAATTGTGAGTTATTGTCCCAAATTTTTTTTTACAACAGAAAAATATCAGTTTGAGTAAAGGTTGAAAAGATGACTAGGAAAATAATATTTGGATTCAGACCTCATCTTAATTGTTACTCTTATAATGAGAAATTTCGTATCAATTCTAAATTTTCCAAAACACAGTCTTTCTTAAAATAACTAAGATAAATTCGTATACAATGACATAAACTCTGTCGCCATATTTGACTTTTCTGTTTTAAAACGTCATCTTTTCATCTGGAAAGGGGAGAGGGCGGTAGAGTGAAAACGTTAATCCTCGCTCCTTTTTATAATTTCTTCTAATGATTGCATTTGGCAATAAAGAATAGGGGGAGGAACGACTCGATAAAATAATTCAATTTATAGCATATATAAATTATATTAGTTACTGTTTTTTAATTTTGTAATTTCTTAACTAAAATACAAAAAGAAAAAAGTATTGGTTTGTCTGATAGGCGGAAGGCGATCGCATGTATCGCCCCTCCCACCTGGAACAACCCTTTTTTTCATTTTATATTTACTTATGATAAAATTTGAGATCAGATACTGTGTCCGACAAATGGATTAAAACATCAATATATAGCTTTTATTATATAGATATTTAACTAATTTTGTTCAAAAACTATGATGTCTCCATAAAAATAGGACCGCCACCTCCAACCAGGAGGGCTAGAGTGGAGGGGCAGCAGAAGCAATTTCCCCCCCCCCTCCACCTCACCTAATCGGCTAAGATACCAGAAGTGTAGCAACATAATATATAAATTAAATTGTAATTCAACTAATTTTGTTCACAAACTATGATTTCTAATTAAAAGTACGACCGCCCCCCTCACTCAAAGGGTTTAGGTTGGAAGGGTTGCAGTTGTATTCGCCCCCCCATCCAATCGGCTAACAGGGGAACGACATAATATAAAGATCGGTTAAAATATCAATAACAAGTTTTAATTATATAGATATTTAATTGATTAAGTTGAGAAGCTGTGATTTCTACAAATAAATTGGACCCCCCCCCCCCCACTCGAAAGTTTATGGGGGGGGGAGGCGGGATTGATGCCATCGCCACCTCCCCATCCCACCAAATCGGCCAACATACTAAAGGGGGTAGACCTGCCAGCTGAATTTTTTTCAAGATTTCGGCTGGCTGACATAATTTTTCGGCTGATATCTGGATTAGCCGGATTTCTCCGTGAATTGGTATTTGTGGCTGATTTCCGGCTGATAAGAAAAATATTTGGCTAGTTCGGCTTATGCCTTGCCAATAATAAAGTAATAAAACTTCATAAATAAAAGACTTCAGAAAAAACTTTATTTCAAATATATAAAAAAACACTTTTATATTCTGTCATAATTTACATTATTTTGAGTGCATGAAAATGCAGTCCATTTCTTAAGTTAACCACTCAATATATCAGTTTTTAATTGTCAAACAAACACGATGTAGCTTATCAGCTGTTAGACTTGATCGTTTGCTGTTTATTATCAAACCGGTAACCGAAAACATGCACTCAACTGGAACAGATGATGCTGATGATGATAGGTGAAGTCGAGCCAGTTGAGTAAGATATGGATACAAGGATGATGCAGCACTGCTACGCCAGAAATCGAGAACATCATGAAACTGAACAATAGGTGCCGTCAAATAGTTTGCTATTTCCACTGCTACCTGAAAAAAAAAATTCAAAAAATCAAAATACAATTTTACTAACTGTTTTGTTATAAAACATTTCATTACAGTACACAGTAAATGTAATATTTATCTTGTTCAGTTAATAGATAACAGTAAACAATTATTGGAATAAAAACCTATACTAAAATGTCACTAAAGGTACTTAAATAGCCTAATATTAAAACTACTGCTTGAATTTAAAAAATACAAATAAAATAATATAAAATACCTTATTGGTACAATCGTTGGGTGACTGTTCAATTTTCAATTCATTCATCTGCTTTCTTCGGAAACATTTTCACTGACTAGTTGCGAATGTGATACATCAGCTTCAGACACGATGAATCCACGGGTCATAGCTGACTCTATGGCTTTCTCCAGAAGTGTGGTTGCTTCTGGCCATGAAGTCAATGATTTTAAATCTGGATCAAGCAGCTGATGCAGCTTGATGTTATCATTGACAGGAAATCGATGGTCAAGTTGGGCTGCTTGATCATTTGCATCTTGTCATCATCAACACTTGACGCTGTGCAGATCTTTTACATATGCATTTTCATCAGTGGAATTGCTGATAAGGTAGGCATTGAGCAGCTAAAGAGATCAGTTAGATTTTGGAAGGGTTTTAAAAAGGTAACAAGTTTACCTAAAAAATCAATTTTATCTTCATGGAGGCATAGGTCAACACGCCCAATACGCTTGAGAGTATTTTGGACCTCCCTTTTCAAATTAAGTATTGACTGAATCATCATCAGTGTTGAATTCCAACGTGTTGCACATGATCCCTTCAATGACTTATGATTGTGCGTATGCATACTGTTACATCAGTGGAGTCAATGCTGCTTTCCGAGGTATCCACTATTGATGCACTGAATTGATCATCCACATGAAGCAATTCACACACTGATGACATGCCCTCTTTCAGGGTTTTAATAATTTCTTTATCCTCTGTAAACGTTGTCTCATCTTCCATAATTGCGGTTTTGAAATGAAGTGCAGTTATGATGTTGCGGCACTTTTGTAGTATATGCAGTACATCTTCATTTCTATTAATGCTATCAGTAGTAAGCAAAAGGTGCAATGCATGTGCTGTAGAGTGCTGATAGGAATCAACCTTTAAAAGTTTTAAAGTCTTGATCATATTTGCAGCACCATCATGGCAGCTAGTTATGAAAAGCTTTTTGGGATCAACACCGAAGCTTTTCAGAACAGAGCTGATATGGTCAGCAAGGTCGTGTGCAGCATGAGTAGGCAAAGCATGACAGCCAAGCGTGACAATTTTATATGTCCAATCGTGGTCTAAAAAGAAAGCCCGGATGCCAAGGTAATTGATAGCCCGATATCAAAAAAGAGCAAACAAAGTGAATTGACTTTAGTCATTTTAGTTTTGACAGCTGACCTGATAGCTTGATAGAAGTCATTTAGGGCTATTCCAGCAAGTGTTATAGGTACAGGTATTTTGTGAGATGGGCAATTAATTTTGAAAAACTCAACAAAACCTTCTTTAGCTACATTTTCAAAGGCGAGTAAGTCTCTACAAAACCAGAGGACAATATCTCTTGTCACTTCATGGCTTGATGTTGCCTGACATTGACTGGCTCCTTTTCCATACTTACTTAAATATCCCATAATTTTGTTTGATTTTTCCTTACTTTGTACTGCTACATCATGCTTGACACTCAAATGAAGATTCATATTGCCACTTGATGTTGTTGCAGCAAAATTCGTAACTTTTGAAATATGACCCTTGTCACCCAGTGACTGCTGAGTAGTCTTCGTCAACATTTCTCCCATCAGCAGAGAACAGGCAACCAAAATATCTCCAGCATTGGGCCTTGGAATTTCCATGTTGGCTAGGCGGTTTAGATTTTACATGTAATTTGGTAACAAACTGCCTCTCTTCTCGGTTTAGATGACATCTACTCACATTTGAGTTCACCTAAAATCATCATGTAGAATTGTTACATAGAAATGATATGACATACAAATAATTATTTATAGATATAGCTAGTATAGTTCATTGCAACAGTTAATTTAGGCTTAATTAGGCTTAAAACCATTTATTTTATACACAAGGCTTACCTTTTTACTAGTAGAAGTAGAAGATCGCTGAGCCATTTATTTTATAAAACAGATTATTGATAATAAATCGTGTTATTGACAAAAAAAAACGGTAACTTAAATTAATTGAATTCTTTTTTTAAATTGTATTTTAACTGGGGTTTAATAAAATTAGAAATGTAATTTGACATTAGACAAGAACTCTTTATCAAACTTCCGGCGACCTTTATTTAAAAATGCAATCGATTTTAAAACGGAATGCCAAGAAAATATTGAAAAAATAAAAAATTTTACGGCGCATCATTCATTTTCGGCGAATTCTTGGCGGACAAAATATGGCGGCTAATACGGCCCGCCACATTTTTTTCGGCGGATTTTAGGCGGATAAAAATTTGGCGGCGAATTCGGCGCGCGGCGCCGGCTGAGGGGTCTAAAAGGGGGCGAAATAATCTAAAAATAGGTTGAAATATAAATAAATTAGTATATATTATTAACATAACTAATACATTCGTATACAAATTGTGTGATTTCTTTACTAAAAGTCATCCGTCCACCCCCCCTTTGGGGGGGGGGGAGATCGGCCAAGTGGGGGGGGGGGGGGGCAATCGCCCCTACAGCCCACCCTTGATCCGCTAGTGGTTCTCAATCTAGTTTTTTAATTGTTTCATCTCTAAAAACAGTACATTTCACAAATATTCCTTATATTCTAGATATAAAAGTTTAAAAGAAAGCAGAATTTACTAAAAAAAATTTCAATTTTATGTTGGAGCGTTTAGATGAGTAGACCAATATATGAGAGGAACTGCGCAGTGGTTTTGAAATCATAAGCATTCCATATAGTTTCCTTTCTATAGGAATGTGCGAATGCGTGTTGAAATTGTTTGAGAGAAGAAGAATCCAAAATGTAGTAATATACACGAGTAATATATTATTAAGGGTTTCCCGAGATTAAAGTCTTCATTTTCGACTACATATGAGTCTGTTAGGGAATAAATAAAAGTTTCATCTGCTCGTAACAATTAGAAATTGTATCTGGGTCCGGGACTTGTTTTGGTTGGAGGATTTTTATGGCTTCATCTAGTTCCTTCATTCTAACGTTTATGATGATTCCCTAGGAATAAGCTTGTTTGTTTTTTTTATTTATTTTCTTGAATTTCTAAGTTTACATCTTATTTCTACTTTCATTGATTCGTATTTGTCCAACGCTATGGAAATACTTTATCAATTCATTAGCTGCTTCTTGGCCTTTCAGGGGTTTGTTATCCTTTTCTATTACTATAGGAGTTGTGGTTTCTTCCTGGTTGAGACATTTCGCAATTCGCAACAGCTTTTGGCCGTCTCTATCTACAATTAGTATTTCTTTTTTTTTTTTTCTAAAAACTTTTACTTATAGCGGAGAGTTAATTTTCCCTGAAAACAGCTTTAGCTGCTTTTATATTTGTGTTAATTTCTATACAATTGTTTTTTTCTACTGTGTTTCTGGCTTCAACATTGTGGAGTTGTAGGTGATCAGACCATATAGAAATATCTTTTCTTGGTTTTCTAGGAATAGATTCCTTAGCTGCTAATATGATTCCTTTGGAGAAAGCTGAGCATGACTTATTGACCTGATTTGATTTGCAGTTTATTGAAGTGGTGAGCTTTGAGAATAGGCTTTTTTATATTTCCACCTAGTTGTGGTGGAGATTTTTTATATTTTGAATGAGGTAATAACACCGATCAGTATTGGCCTGTGGTAACTGCTGGTTATCTGATCTGTAACATCTCTTGTGCACTTTTTTATATGTTGTCAGTTGCGAAGGCTAGATCTAGAGTGGTTGATGTTAGCCAGGCTCTTGAGAAAAAGGTTAGTTTAACCTCAGGTGTATTAAGAAAGATAAGTCTGTTTTCTGCTTGCCATTCTTCGATGAGTTTCTTGGATGCAAGCTATATCTTTGTCTTTCTCATGAAGACATTTTTTAGAGCTTCTTTTTGTTTTGGATGTCTTCTGCATACCATTGTAAGATTTTTAGACTTTTGGGCTTGGAGTTTTGGCCAGTAGTTTTTACTATCTTGGTCCAGCTCCTGGCTTCGCAGGCAGAGATAGAAGAACCACCAGATTGCTTGTATGGGCTCCTTCGAGGCGGAGAGCCCAGCCCCCAACCTGTGCGTCGCGATTCCACAGCCAGTAAGGTTTCAAGATGCTATAGCTGTAATAACTTAATTTAATGTCTAAAGTAGTCAAATTCAGTAAGCAACCTATCTGAGAATAGCCTTAATGATTCAAAACGTAAGTAAAGTAGAGTTACCTTTCAGACCTTGCGATCTATAAGGGCAGATAATACTAAAGGTCTACTGTTTCTTTGACCAGACTTAACGAACAGCGTGTCATGTGGCCAGCACAACGAGCAATCGCATTTACGTTTCCCAACAAAAGTCAAGTTCTCATTAGTGTTGGATAGACCCAGAGATGCTCTAAAAATCCTGAAATTTAATAATCCCAGTCTTTTCCAAGATTCAAACAAATGACTCCTGGTTAAAAGCCAAGCTGTTAACCACTCTACCACTGCGCCACTTAATTCACAGGTTATTATAGTCATAAAGATATTTTGTCTTTATTATTCTTATTGAATATACACATTATGCCCAAACTACTGCCCTCGGGTCACATCCAAGCACTCAAAACTTATACTCACCGTACAAAATTAAGTCGCAGACTATCAGATTCATTGGGCTGAACTAGTGTTTGTAATAATTCAGCCTATGGCATATGAAACGGATATTTATATTCCCCGTAGAGTGAAGAATTCTTGACACTATTGGGGCAATACAATAGATCAATACGTAACTTACCTTACTGTGAGAATCGTTTTCTCTGTCTAGTTCGTTGTAAAGAAAGATACCTTTTCAGCAAGTATTTATATCAAGAAGCTCTTGAAATATAAACGCTAAAAGAGTCTCAAGTTTGTTAAACGTGTACGCTGCATTACTGTCTTAACACTGCACTTCGATGTCGTAACTTATGGGCTGTGAAATACCAATAACTCGTTGCTGCGTCAAACAGACATGTGACATGGCTGCTAGCAATCGGTCTCTACTACTCACAGGTTGCGACCTTGCAGATCAGTTCTCATGCCTTCTATAACGATTGGTCTTGATTCAAATCCACTCAAAAACTTTATCAACCTTTTTGGCGTGTGTTTTTAGTTTTTTTTTTTTTTTTGTTTTTTTTTTTGCAAGTTTCAGACAATCCTTCAGAATTGAAGAATTTTACGCCCTTACTTACATAGCCTTTCAGACGACAGTGGATGGTGTCAGGCATGGTTCGAACCCATGAACACCGTAACAACATGTTTTTTTTTTCAATACCTTTATTCGAAGCAGACCTTCATGGAAACTAAATTCCTTAGCATGGAAAGGTAATATATAAAAACGGCTCTAACGATTATCCTAGAAATTTAACAGTTGATGTATATCGCCGGTGAAAGAATTACTAGCTCACTGGCCACTTATTGACAACGCTAGTCTAACCATTATAATTTTTCAAAGTAAAAAATAAATACATGTAAATTTATTCTAGAGAGCATATCTAGGTCTAGAGCTAACATAGCGTAGTCAGTCCTATTACATTAATTATGCGATAAAAGAGTAAACTTTCCGTCGCTTCAATTTTTTAGAATTTTATAAGCGTTGCTTATAAATTTTGTGTAAATCTAATATAGATTACATCTAGAACTAGAGACTAGATCTTAAAAGTTCTAAATCAGAACTTTAGGTCTTGTGTTAGATCTAGATGTCCATATAATGAATATATCAATAATAATCGCTCAAGTATGCCTTCCTAAAAAAAAATAATCGTTCTAGCAGATGACGGTCTCTTGGATTAGATATCCTAATTGAACAAAACATTTTTAGAAACTATTTTTTTTAACCTTTTTTTTTTATATTTGAATTTTAATAATAGAGGCATTGTCTTTTTGAAAAAATATACTGTTGAAATGTTCATTAAACAAATAACATACCAAAATTTAGATAAAACTGATTTAAACGTAAATGACGAACTTTAATGCTCAACAAAATATTTTTCTGACTGTCGAGCTACTTTTAATATATCACAGAAAAGAGACACAGAGGATGAAAAAAGACAAATTTTGTGTGGTGCCCAATTGTCCAACAGACTAAGGGATTATAGTATGTTGGCCAATTTGGTGGGACCGGGAGGTGGCGATTGCATCAATCCCGCCAACCCCCACCATAAACTTTCGAGTGGGGTGGGCGGTGCAATTTATTTGTAGAAATCATAGCTTGTTAACATCCACTGCCTTTACCTACTCAACCCTTTGTGTGTGGCAGGGGGGGCGGTCCTATTTTATTTAGAAATTATAGTTTGTAAACAAAATTAGTTGAATTAGGAAATAATGTTTATATTATATCGCTACACTCTTGGTATCTTAGCCGATTCGATGAGGTGGGGGGAAGCAATTGCTTGTACTACACATTCCATTCTAGGCCTTGAGTAAGGGGGGGGGTCATATTTTTATGGAGATATCATATTTTGTAAACAAAATTAGTGAAATATCTATGTAGTATACGGTAAATATTGATGTTTCAACCCATTAGTATATTATGTCGCACACAGACTCTGATCTCAAATTTTATCATTAGTAACTGTAAAATGAAATACGGTTGTACCGGGTGGTAGGGGCGATACATGCAATCACCTTCCGACCATGGGGAAAAACCAACTCTTTTTTTTCTAGTTAAGAAATTACAAAAATATTAAAAAATGTATTAAATATAACTTATATGTGCTATAAATTAAATTCTAATATCGAGTCTGAACGCATTCCATTTGAGAATGAGGATCTTGAAGGTCACATGGAAAGAAAAAGTGTGCAATACTGAGATCCTTGCGCGATCAGGTATTCCCAGCATCTTTACATCTTGGACATGTTCTCCGAATGGAGGACAAGCGCATCCCGAAAGTCATCCTCTATGGTCAACTTGCGACTGGCACAAGAAAAACTGGTCGCCCCCACCTCCGTTACATAGATGTAATAAAACGTGACCTCAAATCAGTGAACATTAATACTGACCATTGGGACGACATAGCTCTAGACAGCAACAGATGGAGAGAGACAGTGACCAAGAAAGCTTTGGACAGTGAAAGTACATGGGTCTCAGCTCAGGAAGAAATACGTACAATCCGAAAAATGGCCAGCTCCTCTACCACTGAAGCAAAAGCTACATTAACCTGCGCTATCTGTGGACGGGAGTGTATCTCCAAAATATGGCTCCACAGCCACACGAGGAGTGTGCTCTGAGATGAACCATAGTCGTTCTACGACTGAAGGAGGCCAATAAATATCGAGTCGCCCTACCCCTTATTCTTTAATGCCAAATGCTATCATTCGCAGAAATTATTTTAAAAAAAGCAATGATAAACGTTTTTATTCTACCGCCTTCTCCCCTTTCCAGACAAAAACATGTCGTTTTAATACAGTAAAGTCAAATATGGCGACATAGGTTATATATTGCATACGAATTTATCTTAGTTATTTTAAGAAAGACTTTGTTTTGGAAAATTTAGAATTCATACAAATTTTTCTTTATAAGACTGAATATTGAGATAAGTTCTGAATCCAGATATTATTTTCCTTGTCACCTTTTTAAAACCTATAATCCAACTGTTATTTTTCTATTGTATACAAGATTTTGAGACCAACCCATAACATTTGCAAGAGTACAAAAAAAAATAACAAAAAAATAATAGTATTTAATTGACCCACTTAATTTCTCCACACTCTTCCGAAAATTGTGTTTATAACTTTGAATTATAGTTCTGTAACAAAACAAAGTTGCATACATACCTATTAAACAACGATAGTAATAATAATAATAATTTCCAATATTTTTTTTCGGTGGCGTTCTTCAAAAGTCTTAATTCAAATGTGTGGGGTATTTCATCTTTTCAAAGAACAGATCGGTTGTATTTGCAATATAGTTAGGGCCTGTAAATTTATAAAAGAAAATTTTTCAAGTAAAAGATTATTCAAAATGTCCTTTTTAATAGAATGAAGAATGAGCTGTAGATGTTAGGAGAATGCCACTAGAGGACCCCACTAGAGGAACTTATAACACTCCCCCACACTCCTAGATGTCTAGAGAAAGCTCTCAACATGGCTGTTTTGTTTTTGCTAAAGGTTGAAAAACACTGCTTATTTATTTAAGTATATATATATATATATATATATATATATATTTATATATATATATATATATATATATAAGTATATATATATATACGCGTTTTTTTGCTTAGGATTAGGGTTTACTGGGTGTTAGGATTTGGGTTTGGAATAAAATCGCCCCTCCCCACTCAAAAGTTCTGGATCCCCTGGTGCTAAGTGATATATGAAAATATAGTTGATACATCATATAATTCATTGACCGACACTATGAATTTTTTTATGTGCTAAAATATGATTCAGATATAATTTCATCTTATGTTGATGGACTTAATCTTTGGAAATAGTTATCCAACACATCTTTTCTTTACCTTTTTTGCGGCTTTACGTAGAAATACATTAGAAGTTTAATCGCTTTACAGGTATTCGTTTGATTAAGGTCTTTTGATCATAGAATCTAATTAGAGTTGACAGCTTTAAATTGTTTGACGGCTGCAAACACATATACAGAATTAAAGAGCTTACACTTAGAGAGCTCAACATTTTATTTCTCAACAATGCCGAACTGACAATGGTATTGTTAATTCTTTCACGTCTGAGAAAATGAATTAATAATGCTAAGCAACTACCCAATTCGGTTCTACCTCTAAAAATGGTGTCACCCTGCAGGTTTAGAAATTAGATACACTTGATAAGAGTGCATAAGGATATAATGCCTTAAGACCCTATTGTATAGTCTATGCCTCAGAAATTGTGTTTATGGTGCTTA
This sequence comes from Biomphalaria sudanica, assembly GCA_036873155.1. Lineage (NCBI taxonomy): Eukaryota > Metazoa > Mollusca > Gastropoda > Planorbidae > Biomphalaria > Biomphalaria sudanica. The sequence goes on from JAZGLO010004305.1 coordinate 121,452, forward strand.
CCAACGCACTATTCAATTCGGAGCTAATACAAGCTAGAGTTTACAGACGACTGAAGAAACTAAAAGGAAATAGTATTTGCAGTTCAGGAACTAGAGAGGGAAAGAGACGTTACTCGCCCAGCTCATTTACTAGAGTTAGGAGAATTTAGGACCTAGATCAACCCAAGTCTGTGGGTTTAAGTGTTGCACGACAGGGTGTTGTCTGACTGGAAATTCAAGAACCAGACGAGTGGGAACTCATAGCTTGACATTCAATTCTTGGTTTCATTGTAAAGACTCATATATTTTTTCGTTTCGAATTAAAAATTATCTATAATTTTGCCGCTTACTTCGTTGAGTAGTCTCCCTTAACATTATCACACAATTTTGAGAATCCTCTGCTTAAAAAGAATACTAATTAACACTGTTCTCGTGATAATTAAGACTATAAGATCAATCAAAGCATGCAGTTTTAAATATTGACAAGCGCAGATCGAAATAAACTCTGTCTAAGTTGCAAGCTAGCGTTAATTTTGTGTCACTAAACAAGCTTTAGTAAGTCTAACACTTTCAAGCTCTAACTTTCATTACCAAAACTCTCCTATCTCTATTAATAATTAAAAGCACACACACACACACACTAGCACACACACACACACACATTTCTTTTATATTTTACGTCTCAAGAGACGATCTTTTCCCTTTACAACCTTTTGTTTGACTCAAGAGGCCAATACTTGATACACAGTAGCCGTCACATGTTCGACATATGTAATCACCAGGCGCCTATGTATTTTCACCCTTCTTTCTGCTTCTGTTGTGTATGACAACTGAAAACCGAGACCCTTCCTTTATGCTCTCTCTCCATGTGGATCTGTCCAAAGCCACTTTTCACGCTGCTAGTGTCGATTTTAAAGAGCTTCATGTTGCAATGCATACATCCGTATACCGTAAAATTGGGCGACCAGTGGCTCTCCTGCGTTCTATTAGATCGCCATACAGAATGTCTTGTGGAAGTTGACCTACTGGCATTCTCAAACGTGGCCAAGCCGGCGAAGGCATCTGCGACTGGAACCCTGCTCTTTGTAGCACTTCCTCATTGGATATTTTATCTTGCCACCTTATTTAAAAGATCCACCTTAGTCATCGGAGGAGGAAGACATTCAGCTTTTTTACATTCATACAAAATAAGCGAATCCTAAAAGTTAATGTCACTTGTAAGTCCCTTAGATGGTTTATTTGAATTATATTTTGTGTGTTTTTGTACTGTATTATGAAGATAAACAACACATTATTGTTTAAACAGTACTCATAGTTGTGTCAAGTTTAATACCTTTTAAATTATATAATTAGTATTTGTTTATTTATAGGATTTAATTTGGCAATGCATTAAACCTAAATCAGCGATTTGGCCAATGGGCAGATTGGGCTCTAAAGCTTTGGTCTGCAGCCAGTCCAGGAGACGGAAACTCCGATATAACAACTACGTCTATCTGTTGTTTACAGCCGTCTCAGACTTCTGTGCTACTGTGAACTGCATTAAGTATAAAGAGTTGTATTGGTCTGCGCAAGCCAATTATCTTTTTAAAAATATTTTGCGCAGGCTGGAGGCGATGAAGTAGTTTATTTAATTAGCCCACAAATGACTTGTCGCTACAGAGTCGATAAAAAAACGCCTCTAAAGGTCGCCATTAAATCTGTCCCGTCTCTTTTTCTAAAGAGCAAAGTTGTTCTTTAGATTGTGCTTATATAGACACTGGTGATGCTCCATTTTGTTATAAGAAAATTGTGTAAATTGCATTAACATTTGCATTGGAAAAATGGTGGAGATCATATATTGTTTGAATAAAAAAAAAACTTTAATTTAATAACGTAGCTAAAGTATTTATTTATCCTATGACTGCCTAGACCTTTGCAACACGCTGCATAGAGAACGTATTGCTTTTTGTAAAGACTCGAACAGATGGCTGCCTGATTGTGACATGTCATGATATGTGCATTAAAATAGTGTTACGAATGAGCAGTGACAGGTAGAGGTCACTACGTGTAACCCCGGTGAGATGACGCAGCAGCGAGTGTTCACGTGAATGTACATATATAAACAAATACGGGATGCGACGCGTCCTTACGTAATGTTATAAAATGTACAAGCAGTGTTTCTGCAACATTGGAGAAGCGATTAGGGACTCTTTATAAGCTTTGAGTCTTCGGTAGGGTCGTATTTACTGTTGTCTACAGTGCGAGACTGTAGAAGAGTGGTGTGTATGATTTGTTACGAGTTAACAAGAGTAGAGCTTACTGTAGTGGATTCAAGTCGTTTAAGTCTATACAGCGAACTACAGTGGACTTGAGTCATTACAGTCGATACAGTACAAGACGTGTAAGACTCTGATTCGGTAGAGTTAAGTACAGCAAGAAACAGCTGAGAAGAGTGGAATACGGCTCGATGCAAACTGAGATGAGTTCAAGTGCAACGATGTACATTAAACTGTAAACTATCAGATATTGTACTTTCTTCTACGCTGCATGTTTCAGTGGCGAATATTGAAGTTTATAGTCAATAAAATAATATGAAGCTGAAAGTTGAGTTGTCAGATTCTTAGCAATGTTTTTTATGTGCGTGGCTTCTTGTATATTTAGCCAGAAGAAGAGAGATACGTTACAATATATTTTCAATGATTTCGGGTTTGAACCCTGCCAGTCGCCATCAACCACCATCCTGATAAAAATGTCAGACTATCGTGCACTACTCTTCAATTCTGGTGGAAAATCTGAAAAAAAAAAGAAACTAAAAAGAAAAAGAAAGAAAACTGAATTGATCAGCTACCCAATAAAGATAATATGAATTTTAAATCCAAACCTCCGCTGCGTTGAGGTTAAACATGGGAACACCTTTAAGGGAAAAAGGGAGCTTTTATATCTTACGTAGATTACAACACATAGTTTAAAATTTTGGCAGAATGTGTGACGCTGTTAATTAACAAACAATGTGTGAAAAAAAACAACAACACATCCATAACTGAGGAGTAGGGCTAAAAGTAAAAAAATTGAGAAGCCTCGAAATCCGGGGCGTTTTATTGGAAAAATTTAAAAAAAATTGATTACTGATAAATAATTAAATGAGAAAGTTAAAAGATGCTTATGTTGCAATTTTAAAAAAGAGGAAGAATCTCATTAAACAAGCAAACAAGAAAAAAAAAATTCCAAAAAAAAAAGCAAAGCTTATCATAAGGGAAAAACTATAAAACTTACAACTCAATAATGTAGATGTTGATGTTATTAAATATAAATGAAATTAATTACCAATAATTAATTGACTATTTTAGCGGTCACCGAAAGGGGAAAAGAAGCTATTAGTTTTGTCGGGACAGTCTGTTCCCCGTCCCGTTTAGATCTCAGAAACTAAAAGAGAAAATGAAAATCGGACATCATGATATTTTAGATCATTCAAAGTCCTAATGCAACGGATTCTGCTTTCTTTTCTAAAAGTGAAACATCTAATTTTTAAAATTATATAAGCGAGCAGATTTTTCAAAAAAATACACCCCTTTTCAATGGAAAACTTCAGGAGAAGTAACTCTTATTAAAAAGCTCACATGTTCCTTCATTAAAAAAAACAAGTTTCAAAAATAAATTCGGGTAGTGGTACCAAAAAAATGCTTTTAAGGTCACGATTGAAAATGTATCAATAGATTTTTAAAAATAGATTCTCCATTTATTAACTAACTCATTGAATAGAAAACTGATTTAAATGTAATTTTTTTGTAAAGAATTTTGATATAAACATTGTTTTAGTTATCTAATCGTATCCTATATAATACAGACGTTACTTCAAAAAAAGAAGATGATTACGTCCTACGCGTCATGCATTTAGTCATGCATATTAACCAATGACTTAAATTCTGCCAAGTCACTGGTTTTTATGGCTAGCTCAGGCAATCCAATCCATGCTCTAATAGCACTAGGGAAGAAGGAGTATTTGTACAAATTTGTCCTAGCATAGGGGACGAGGAATGTGCCTTTATTTTTATGTCTTTCAGAGTATTTTATTAAGTTTTGTTTTTGTATTTGAAGATTATGGTTCAGTGTTTTATGTATAATTGCTACTTTACTTAGTTATAAGTTCAAAAAATAACGAACTACTTTTATAACGCTCAGTTTTGACATATACTCATTATAGCGGCATACACCTGAAAGTCTAGGTAGGACTAGATAGAGCTCAGATATACATATACTTATAATACGAGTTCTAGTCTAGATATAGCAGATTCTAAATCAGGATTCTCTATCTATATCTAGACTTAGATCTATCATCTAACTCTAGATCTTGACTTAGATCTATCATCTAACTCTAGATCTTGACTTAGATCTATCATCTAACTCTAGATCTTGACTTAGATCTATCATCTAACTCTAGATCTTGACTTAGATCAATTTCTAGATCTAGACTTTGAGACTTAGATCTATTTCTAGATCTAGGCTTAGACTTAAATCTTGAATCTAGATTTAGATCTAAAACTAGATCTAGATTTAGCTAAATCTATGTCTAGTTTGTATGACAAATGACGAATTTATTATTTTTTATTTGCGAGAGAATGTCTTGTTGTCATCTCTACACACTTGTACCTTAAAGTGGGTCAATAACGTTTTTTTCGTGTTCCCAATTTATCCCTTTTTTATATTTTGAATGCATCTTTTTTTAGTTTCTCTTTATTTTGAATGTATGGATATTGGATAAGGTTAATAATTATTATTTTAAAATATATAAGTGTTCGCTAAATGAATATATGGAGATGTTGTGGCTGAGTGGTAAAGCACTTGGAACTGGAAGTCCTGTGTTCGAATTATGGTGAAGACTCAAGGTGGACCACTTCGGGGGCCGATTTCGAGTTTGTGTTTCACACAAACTGATTTGTAACCTTGTTTTTAATAATTCATGTTTTATTAGGTACAATTATAGACATATAAATATATATATATTCTAGAAGATAGAGAACATATTATTAGGAGAAACATTTGAGAAAAGAAAGATTTGTATGAGTTATACAGCAGTTATGAGAAGTAAAAAAAGTAAAGTATTTATAGTTTATTTTCAACCATAACCTATATAATCAATAGAACCTTTTCTATATTATTATATATCTAATAGTGTATACTAAATCTATGTCAGGCAGGCATAATGATTATCTTTTGTTACAAAATGTTTTCATTTTACGTTATTTGGGCCTTCTGCTAAAAAAAAATCCCTTAATAGATGTATTCAGCTTTATCTTGAATTTTGCCTATGACATCGCAACTCTGTTTTATTTTTTAAAATGCTAATCGTACTAGTAGGCTACTAAATAAGATTATAAAAACAGAATTTTGTAGCACTCAATTATTGGGTGACTGGTTCTTAGAGACAGTGGAGTCCAGTAACCAAAATAAGAAGTACCATAAATGAAAAACTGCGCCGAAGCAATGATAAAAAAAGCAAGAGTCTACTCCATTAATTGCAAGAGATTTTTTTTTTTAGCAAAAAAAAATAATCTTTTTTTCCTACTCAACATTTTCTATAGGATAGTATAGAATTAAGATCTCCCTGACAACAACGTATACTGTTTCGAATCAGAACCGGACACAACAGAATGAAACAACTTATGTTCTGGAAGCTGAAAGTTGTGACAAGCAAAACCTGACCTAGTTGAGCATCACAACAGAATGAAACAACTTATGTTCTGGAAGCTGAAAGTTGTGACAAGCAAAACCTGCCTTAGTTGAGCATCACAAGAGAATGAAACAACTTATGTTCTGGAAGCTGAAAGTTGGGACAAGCAAAACCTGACCTAGTTGAGCATCACAAGAGAATGTAGATGATGTCCTTCAAAGCAACTATACGGAGAACTGCTTATCTGGAAACCACAACGCAGTTAATCTCATATATAGGATTACTGATCTAAACCTTCCTACATGTTAAGTGAGAGGGAAGAAGAAAAAATCATACTGTCATTAGAGAAGCACTTTTTTTAATTTTTAAAATCCTTCACATCTGCTGACCAGACGCTATAAGCAGCAGACATCATGCAAGGCAACAGTCCTATTTAAGTAAATAAGCCTACATTACAATCTCTTTAATAGAATTGTGTAATATTTTGCCCTAAGTGATTCACAAAATCTCAAGTTTTATCTTAAAAATTATTCTGTGCAAAAGATCTTGTCAAATATTTGTATAGCTATAAGCAAGTGTGATACATTTTTAGAATATAAAGTTAAGAGCTCTTTTATCATGCTAGTAAAAATGTATACTTTTTTTCACATAGTAAATGTAAATGCTTTTTTTTTCCTGGATAATAAAAATTATTATTATTATTATGAAATAACAAGTACAGAACCATTAATATGGAACTTCTTTAATAATATTCAAAAATTTATATAACCTACTGCTAGGAATGAAATAATAATGCAATATATTTGCTACACAGAAAGACCTAAAATAAAGTCTAATATAACAGAGTAACTTAAATCTTTACAAATAAAAATAAATGCAAAATATATAACACAATGATTTATAATTATTACAAAATGCATCATTATATTACATAGCATTCTAACTAGAAGTACCTGAAAAGCTATTTGAGAACTATTTATTACAAAACGATACACATGAGCAAATGGGCGTAGCCAGGATTTTTTTCGGGGGTGGAGGGGTTTGGGGGGGGGGGGAGAACCCCCCCACCGCGAAAAAAATACATTTCTACGCTTGTATGTGTGTGTTCATCTTTATTACATTCTGACCCTTCATTCTTTCGGAAGACGTTTATTGTGCGCTAGAATAGCTTCTTCCTGGATTTAGTGGAAATATTGTTGACTCCCTGCCATTGACATCAAGGGTGTCTGGGAGAGCGCTAGAAGCTCCCTCAGAGCGGGGCCAACAAAATGCATATTCTGAGGTATCTACAATGCATTTTTCTGCTATTAAAAAGTTTTTGGTTTAAAAAACCTTATGTGCTATTCTTACTGACTTAGATCCTCCCGCGCCGTCCGGCGCATTTGCCGTCAAGCTGTTACCACAAACATCTGTCACTGGTAATGTCTGAAGACTCTTCCCACCTGCTCTGAGGACCTTAATGAATGTGTGATGCTAAGTTGTTGTCATCGCAACTCTTATTATGCGTAATTTATTTTGTCAGAGAATATGTCCCGCAAACCTCATTCAGCGCTGTCACGGTTTTACTAAGGGGTCGACTCCCAGTTCGGTAAGGGAATTCCTTGATTTAGACTCGATCTCTATAACTGACTCCTAAAATCTGTCTTAGCCATCTTTGTTGAACCACATTTAGTGTTTTTCAATTTCGGCAAATGACTATTCACTGCACTTTATTAATGGAGCCCCGCCGCTGGTAGAAATGTGTAACCTCTCGTGAATACGCCTTTGCAATTAGGTGACTGTATCGAAAAGGGAAATTTTATCGTCAAAATAATCTGTTGGGAGTTATAAACTAAAAAAGTGTATTTTTTTTCCTAAACCCCATTTAGCTACGGTCATAGAATTTGGTAACTGTAGTTTACTTTAGAATAATGCTAAAGATAGATGTTTTCTACCTCAAAATGCTCTGTTGATGGATTTCTAAACTCAAAACCATCTGGAGGAGAGGGGTTTAAACTTAAATACCCCAATAGGCTTGGCTACACTCAAATAATTTTAGCCTGAAGGAAGGTTTAAACTCAAAACCCTTTTTGGCAATGCTCATTGCATTTTCAGTGCGTAGTTTGCTTTTTTTTACATTGAAGATGTATTTTATTTTTTAGCTTCCAACCCCGCTGGCGGAGGGTTTAAACTTAAAAACCCTTTGACTACACTCATAGAATTTTTAGTGTATAATTTTCTTTTTTATATGGAAGAGGGGGTTTATCGTAAATTTTGGAGGGGTTTAAAAATAAAAATCTTCCTTAACTAAGCTCTTGGAATTGGAGATTGTCGTTTCAGTTTTTTGTTTTGTTTTATACGACATAGGGATTAAACTGCAAAAACCCCGCCGTCGGGGTTTTTAAATTCAAAACCCCCTTGGCTGTGCTGGAGCAAGTGAAGGTTTAGTATTAAAATCTCACCTAAAATAAACAAAATCAAAGCAAAAAATCAGTCATCTAATTCCAATCCCCCCCCCCCCAATAATTAAAAACGATCAGTTACTCATAATGTTTGAGTCCCTATATTGAAGTATTCTTCCATACTAAAGAATAAGCAAATAAAAAAAATATTTTTCAAGTCTAACATAAGCTTGTCAATAAAATGTATTAATTTAAATCTAATTTGCTTTCTTGACATTAATAACATTCAAGCCTCGTAAGAATACATTTGTGGATTGTCACTAGTTTTTACAATGCTTTCATGATGTCTTTTTGGATTTCCGAAGAGGCATCAATCTGGGCTAGTCAGTGTCACGATCATTGAATGGCCAGATGTCACGATCAATGAAGTGACAGATGTCACGATCATTGAAGTGCCAGATGTCACGATCATTAAAGTGCCAGGTGTCACGATCCTTGAAGTGCCAGATGTCACGATCACTTAAATGCCTCTTACTATTGTCACAATGAAGATGAACTTGACCTGAGCTGCACAACCAATGATCGTGATTGCCGAGGATCTAGAAATCGTCATTTGATAAGATGATCATTTAAAAGTTGCTAGTTGATAAGGTGATCATCTAGAAGTTGCTATTTGATAAGATGATCTAAGTATATTATTAATATATTCAATGAAGAAACTTCTCCTCGTCAAATAGAAATACTTTAATTCAAAACTTGGAATAGCTATTCACAAAAATTACAATGGCAAACTGTAATTAAATAAAATGGTAATATATTTCTATTTGATTAGATGATCTACACAATATAATAATTTATGTCTTCTTCCTTTGAATTCCAACTCGAGACTCAAATAATTCACGTCTTATCCCTAACACAATCCACTCGAGACTCAAATAATTCACGTCTTATCCCTAACACAATCCACTCGAGACTCAAATAATTCACGTCTTATCCCTAACACAATCCACTTGAAACTAGGGAGACTATCTAGAAGCTTTCAAACTTACAGCGTTACCAAGTGACTATATCTCCTTGCCACTTGGTTAATCAATTTAATTAATCTGACCAATAAAATACAGCTTAACATACAATAGTTAACATTTCTGACCCCCCAATCACAATTATTCTATTAAAAGGTTGTTGTCTACTTGGATTTTCTCGTGACAGTCAGAATAAAAAATGCACATCATAGATAAATATTTTTTTGCTAAAACAATATGTTAATGATTTACATATCTAAGCATGCTCTATAAATATACCTTTTTAATGTTTTGTAGAATAGTCAAAAATATTAAACATTTCATTTAAATTGATAAATTAAAGACATATTTACCATTACACAACTTTTGTCCATAAGATAACTGGGGTAAAATCTTTTGTTTCTATGACCCAAACTTTGTAAGTTCATGTTGACATAACAAAAAAAATATTAGATTTTTTTTCTCTACTATCAAGAAATCTTGATTTCTTAATTACATTGGACCAGTAAGACCAACATTTTTTTTTAAAACAAGGTATGGAGAGTGAACTTTATTGAATGCATTAGTGAAATATTAAAAAAGAAACATATTTATTTGCTCATTATGATCTAAGCCCTTTGATTCAATCAGATCTATTAGTGGTTTTCATATGACCTACATTTTTTTAAAGCCATGCTCGTATAGAGAAAAGACCTTACGTTTATCTTTGTTTAAATGAGTGATGTAAAATAATGTAAAATTTATACACTCATAAATCATGTTTCTATATGTTTTATTTTCTCTCTCTTAGAATATAGTTAAAGCAGGCGATATCAAAAAATCAACTATGTTATCTCCCCTTGGAATTATTTTTTTTAGTATTGATTCAGCGCTTAGACATCGCAAAATATATGGCCAGTGGATTCTAGGTGTGTATAGAGACGTACATACGTAAGCTAAAAGCGGAAATTACTATTTGACTCTCCCCAAATAAAAATAACTTCCTACGTTCAGTCTAGATTTATCTATGTCTATGGGTACAACAAATAATTGTTGAAGTTTTCAACTTGATCCAAGAATGGGTGTGGCGAGAAATAATGTGAACAATTTGGTAAGGGAACCAAACCGTACACATTTAGCCATAGTTTAAATACTAAAGGATTAATTTCCTTTGTCTGTATCAAACAAAACTATTTACCAATAGTTAATAGACTAATCGGGTAGTTTTATCTTTACTGATCCATGATTTGTCTAAACAAATGAATATTTGAGCATGATCTGAGACTGAGTGTGAGAGAAATAACGTATAGTAACTTCTTGCCAGTTGTTACAAGCTTTGTAACAAAAACAAAAAAAAGGGATGAGACTTGATGAACAAAGCGAATTAGCTGGCGTAACCGGTGTTGAATGCTAGTCATTTATTTCTGCTTTTTTCAATCTAGATAGAACATATGCTCACCTGTTAAAAGTTGTACGAAGTGCTAGAGAAACTTATTAGAGAAACATCTGCGTAGGACACGGAGCTATCACTAAGTCAACCTGATACGTGGACAATTAATTCTATCAAAAATTTGTATTCCACTGTTTGATCCATACTAAGTTATTTGTAGTTCATATCATTTATCACATTCATTTTATAAATTCTCACCCAGCATAACGTACTTTCTAAACCTGAGCTCACCGCTTTTTGTAAGTATAAACAATTGTTCTAATAGTTAGTTATATACCATATAAACTTTAACGCAATATTTCGTCTGCTCATTCGAAGCATTTTATTTTTTGTATTTTCATTCAATAAAAAAAAAATCCAAAATTAGTCTTGAAAACCGTTTTGTTAGATCAGCAACATTCTTGTATTATCTAACAAAAAAATACATTGATTACATGTGTTTGTAATGACCAGATACGATACGAAGATGAATATTGTTAAAAACTAATGATTAAAACTGAAATATTATCCTGCATATTTCAACATCGCATCGTAATACATAATACTTTTCAGTGTCTACACATTTTATTATGTATTTGTCCTCTAAAACAAAGTATGACAAATTGCTTAGAAAAAAAACTCATGACCTATGCTATTTTGTTTCATATCACAGACCTACGTCCTTTATTAAAGATAAACTTGTAACAATGTTAAGTCAGTTGTGTTTGTTAGCTCTCATTGGCTGTGTAGCTGTGTTGACCCTTGAGCAGGCTGTGTCGCCGAATGCACATATGGAGCATAAACCTGGTGTTGAAGTAATGAAAGAGGTAAGCGTTCTTAAGTAAGCGTGTTAAACAAATATACTCGTTGGATTCTTCTTCTTGCATGCTTTTTATTGCTGAGCTGTCAGCTCTTTTGCAGACTGTGCCAAGGAAAAATAGTGTGCTGTTTTCTTCAGTTGTTCAGCACTGTCGTATAGGGTGTTGGTTATGTTAGGCGGGAGTGGTAGTAGGGTCTGCCTAAGGTGGATTAGGAAGGGTCATTTAAAAAGGATAGAGTTTACAGTTTCATAAGTGCAAGCGCAGTGTCTACAAAGGGGGAATTGTGTGGTATTTATTTTATTGAGATGGTAATTTAACAGAGGTGTGTGTCCTGTCCTTACTTGGAAGATTGTAGATTGTTTTTTTGTGGGGGATGAAATTAATACTGTCCTGTTTGTCCGGCATGTTCATTCCTTTGTACATGGCTCTGCCTGTGTTTCCTGTTACCCAGCCTACACTCGTTGGGTAAACGAGTTAAACAGATGTGTTCGTTGGAATAAAAAAGTAAACAGATCTACTCGTTGGATTCAACAGTTAAACAGATGTACTCGTTAGATACAAGAGTTAAAAAGATGTACTGGTTGGAATAAAAAGCTAAACAGATGTACTCGTTGGATAAAAGAGTTAAACAGATGTACTAGTTGGATACAAGAGATAAACATATGTACTCGTTGGATACAAGAGTTAAACAGATGATTTCATTGGATAAAAGAGTTAAACAAATGTACTCGTTGGAATAAAGAGTTAAACAGATGTACTCGTTAGAATAAAGAGTTAAACAGATGTGTTCGTTGGAATAAAAAAGTAAACAGATCTACTCGTTGGATTCAACAGTTAAACAGATGTACTCGTTAGATACAAGAGTTAAAAAGATGTACTGGTTGGAATAAAAAGCTAAACAGATGTACTCGTTGGATAAAAGAGTTAAACAGATGTACTAGTTGGATACAAGAGATAAACATATGTACTCGTTGGATACAAGAGTTAAACAGATGATTTCATTGGATAAAAGAGTTAAACAAATGTACTCGTTGGAATAAAGAGTTAAACAGATGTACTCGTTAGAATAAAGAGTTAAACAGATCTACTCGTTGGAATAAAGAGTTATACAGAGGTACTCGTTGAAAAAAATAGTTAAACAGATGTACTCGATGGATACAAGAGTTAAACAGATCTACTCGTTGGATACAAGAGTTAAGATGAACTCAATGGATAAAAGAGTTAAACAGATGTACTCGTTGGATACAAGAGTTAAACAGATCTACTCGTTGGAATAAAGTGTTTAACACATGTACTCGTTGGAAAAAAGAGTTAAACAGATGTACTCGTTGGATAAAAGAGTTAAAAAGATCTACTCGTTGCAAAAAACAGTTAAACAGATGTACTCGTTGGATACAAGAGTTAAACAGATCTACTAGTTGGAAAAAAAGTGTTTAACAGACGTACTCATTGGATACAAGAGTTTAACAGATCTACTCGTTGGATACAAGAGTTAAACAGATGTACTCGTTGGATACAAAAGTTAAACAGATCTATTCCTTGGAAAAAATAGTTAATCAGATCTACTCGTTGGAACAAAAAATTAAACAGATGTACTCGTTGGATACAAGAGTTAAACAGATCTACTCGTTAGATACAAGAGTTAAAAAGATGTACTCGTTGGAATAACAAGCTAAAGAGATGTACTCGTTGGATAAAAGAGTTTAACATATGTGCTCGTTGGATATAAGAGTTAAACAGATGAACTCATTGGATAAAAGAGTTAAACATATGTACTTGTTGGATACAAGAGTTAAACATATGTACTCGTTGGAATAAAGAGTTAAACAGATCTACTCGTTGGAATAAAGAGTTATACAGATGTACTTGTTGAAAAAAATAGTTAAAAAGATGTACTCGATGGATACAAAGGTTAAACAGATCTACTCGTTGGAATAAAGAGTTAAACAGATGTGCTTGTTTGAATAAAGAGTTAAACAGATGTACCCATTGGATACAAAAGTAAAACAGATCTACTCGTTAGATACAAGAGTTAAAAAGATGTACTGGTTGGAATAAAAAGCTAAAGAGATGTACTCGTGTTATAAAAGAGTTAAACAGATGAACTCATTGGATAAAAGAGTTAAACAGATGAACTCATTGGATTCAAGAATTAAATAGATGTACTCGTTGGATACAAGAATTAAACAGATGTACTCGTTGGAACAAAAAGTTAAACAGATATACTCGTTGGAATAAGGAGTTTAACAGATGTACTCATTGAAATAAAGAGTTAAACAGATGTACTCGTTGGAATAAAGAGTAAAACAGTTGTACTCGATGGATACAAGAGTTAAACAGAAGTAATCGTTAGAATAAAACGTTAAACAGATATACTCGTTGGAAAAAAGAGTTAAGCAGATGTGCTCGTTGGAATAAGGAGTTGAACAGATATACTTATTGGAATAAAGAGTTAAAGAGATCTACTCGGTGAATACAAGAGTTAAACAGATTTACTCGTTGGATTCAAGACTTAAACATATGAACTCGTTGGAATAAAGAGTTAAACAGATGTGCTTGTTGGAATAAAGAGTTAAACAGATGTACTCATTGGATACAAAAGTTAAACACATCTACTCGTTAGATACAAGAGTTAAAAAGATGTACTGGTTGGAATAAAAAGCTAAAGAGATGTACTCGTGTGATAAAAGAGTTAAACAGATGAACTCATTGGATAAAAGAGTTAAACAGATGGACTCGTTGGATTCAAGAATTAATTAGATGTACTCGTTGGATACAAGAATTAAACAGATGTACTCGTTGGAACAAAAAGTTAAACAGATATACTCGTTGGAATAAGGAGTTTAACAGATGTACTCATTGAAATAAAGAGTTAAACATATTACTTGTTGGATACAAGAGTTAAACAAATCTACTCGTTGGATACAAAAGTTAAACAGATGAACTCATTGGATAAAAGAGATAAACAGATTTACTCGTTGGATACAAGAGTTAAACAGATGTGCTTGTTGGATAAAACAGTTAAACAGATGTACTCGTTGGATACAAGAGTTAAACAAATGAACTCGTTGGAATAAAGAGTTAAAAACAATTGTACTCTTGGGAAAAAACAGTTACACAAATGTGCTAGTTGGAAGAAAGATTAAAAAATACGTTTATATTGGTAGAAAGTGAAACTGAAGCGTTGTTTAACAGAACTGTTGGATGAAAGTGTTAAATAGAAGCGTTCTTTTCAACGAACAGAACATTTAATCTGAACAAAGTGTTGAACTGAAGTGTTAGTTCTAGAAAAAAAATTTAATTGGAAGTCTTCAGTTTCATTTGCATAGATTGTTGAAAAGATTGTTTTGTTAATGTAAATATAAAAAAAAAACAATAACAAGATAAACTTATACAAACTATAACACATACACTAAGAAGAAAGAAAGTATATTGCCCAAAGTTTAAACAAAGAAATAACTAACAAACTTTTCTAGTTTCAAGAAATATTCATTCGCATATAATCTCTTTCATTCATAACAGGACCAAATATCGCCAAAGTATGTGGCCAGCGAAATGACCAACCGCCTTTACTTTTCCCCAACTAATGTCAATTACCCATCAATGCTGGATGCATTCAATTGCGCCCTAATCCAGAAAGTAAAAACACCAATCATCATTTGGATTCGAACCGGGACGCCCAGTTCGACAGCCAAGCGCTTTGCCCCTCAGCCACTATGCCTCCCTGTTATATATGAGCCAAACATAATTCCGTAGTAACCGAAACAATGAGGGCACGGTGGCTAAATGGTTAAGCACTAGGCTTCTGAAACTGGGGTCCTGGGTTAATCTCGATGCAGACTGGGATTTTTATCTAACTTTATCATTTTTAGGCGCCCCGAAGTCCACACTATTCTTATAGGTACCAGACTTTAGTTGAGGAACATAAAGGCGGTCTGTCGTTGTGCTGGCCACATGACACCCTGCTCGTCAGCCGTTGGCCAAAGAAACAAATGACCAGTAGCATATGACAGAACTAATAGTAGTTGTTTAATGTTTTACTCAAAGACCTGAGCATTCAATTAAAGCAGATTCATTTGTGTTATTATGATATACAATAACATTGTTAACTGTCATACACTAATACAATTATTAAAGTTGATTATCCTGATACGAAATCTCTTACGATATAAAAACTAAATGATGACGTTTTGTTTAAAATAATTCTTTCAAAAGAATTCTTTAGTCAAGATAAACTTGAAACAATTATTTTTGTACCTAACAAAACACGAAACAATTTTAAAAATTAACCCATTAGTCAATTAATTATTGGTAATTAATTATATTGTTTGATAAAGGAAAATAGCTTTTACGTTATAAAGAGATATAGATGTAAATATGGAATTACTCCCCTTAGATTTTAAAATGTGTTTCTATATTTTGCCTGTTTTTAACAAGTAATTTTTATATACAACAGGCGGTGAACGAAGTGGTGAACGAAGTGGTGAACGAGCATAAAACTCAAGAAGGTGTCAAAGTAAAGGGAGACGAATCATTCAGTCATTACCTGTCATCACCTTTGAGGCGTCTTTCCAACCAAGGCCTCGTAAGGAAAAGTCGAGAATTCTGGGATAAGAGGTCGCAGCAGAAAGCAGAGATAAGGAAAGGGGAGATGAATCATTGACACATTTATTACCTGTCTTAATTTAATTACATCTTTCGAAACTCAGGCTTGTAAGAAAATATGGAGATTTCTAAACCTATCTTTTTATCTTATAAAATACAGACTTTACTTAAAAAAAAAAGGAAGACAATGTAGTTTTCTCAAAATAAATACAGTCATACATGTTAATCAATGACTTAAATTCTGCGGAGTCATTGGTTTTCCTGAATGACTCAGGGACCCCATGGTAAAATGTTTGTTTGTTTTACATGTTTCGGATTGTTCCTTCAGAGTTGAAGATAATTACTTCCTAGTCCAAACCTCCCGCAGGACGACGGGAGATGGGAGCGGGCAGGGTTTGAATTTGGGAGCATCGATAAATCTGAATGACAGTCCAGCGCGCAAACCGCACGACCAGGCAGCCATCCGAAACATGCATGCTCTTATAGCACTAGTAAAGAAGAAGCATTTGTACACATTTGTCCTAGCCTATGGAACAAGAAGTGTGCCTTAATCTTTGTCTGTGTTTTATGTAAGAAGAGTTCCAGAGATGCAGGGGCTCCTGTTAAAATATTTGGTTTGGAAGAAACTGTTAAGAGTTGAGGCTCAAACGTAAGAACATATTTAATTAAAAGCCCATTAATAGGAAATAAGCAAAAACAAAACGACAGTATGCCTCTTGTTTGGTTATTTCTGTGTAATTTATCAAAAACCGAATCGCCATTTTTACCCAATATATTTTTAAAAGACGACATATTAAAAAGTACATCTTAATTCCTTTTCTTTTTTAAAACTCTTTTTTTTTTTTTTTTTTTTTTTTTGCGTTTTTAACATTGTAGAAAAACAATCATATTTGTAAATAATATATTTCTATTTGTATCATTTCATTATTCAATTTTTCATGTTTTAATTTTTGTGACGTTGAAAACTGTCCATAATGTTTGTTTTGGCTTCATCGTCAACCAGAGAGATTTATGGCTTTTTTTTTTGCAACTATGTAGATCCAGACAAGCATTCTTTGGCTTCTGAAGTACTATTTTATTACTACAATCGTCTGTTAAGAGAGTGTGTTATTTATAGTAAAAGATTAAATATTGATGGAATAGTATTTAAGATCAACATTTAAAAATCCAACAAATTCTCACATTAAGTATAAAGCATATTAATCTAGATCTAATTCTAAACTTTGTTTTTTAATGCTTTAGTTTTCAACTCTTTCTCTCCGTAATTATTTACCATATACTGGTGGAATCAACGTTGGTATCGTCAGTTAAGAGAGAAAGAGTTAAGCACTTTACGTTCTTTACATAATTTACAAAAATAAACAGATAACACATTTTGTATTAATTTCAATAACAATTTTATTTTAAAATCCAGTGACTGCTATCTCCAATTTTCTTACAGCTCAATCGCTGTGTAGTATGAATCAAACAACAAATAACGACATTGACACAAAAACAATTTTTTTTTTAACTTTGGACAAAATTTGTCATTAAAAGTTCTTAATTCATTGCAACGTCAAATCTGAAACGATTTTATTTCCCGAAGACAGCAGCCGCTACACCAGCCACTTTGGCGACAGTCCAAACGGTACCCCAGAAATTTCTGCTTTTTCTAACTAGGTTTTCGTTAGAACGACGACTCACTGGTGAAGACAGGTATTCATTCAATGACTGGTCCCTTGAATCTTTTGTACCTTGTACATTCTCAAGCTCTTCAGCTGCCTATATAGTAAAACGAGAAAAAGGGAGAATAAATTGTACAAATACGTTAGGAAACATATGCAAATTGTTATTCGTGATATCAATTTTGTTTAGATTGCTGAAAAAGTATTATAAAAGTAGCCAATCATTTATCTAAAGGAAAGCTACCTCTAAAGACAGGCCAGAATGGTAAAAAAAAAATGTCTTTTTAAAAAAGGGATCAATGTAAATTGGAAATTTTGGACTAAAGCTTTCTAAGCCTATCAAGCCAACGCGGTAACCACTCTACTAGCGAAGAGTCTAGGAACATGGAATATTGAATAGTCATCTAGTGTTTCCATTTCATGTTTGTGTTTACTAAGCCTCAGACGACTATCTATAAAGGGGACTAATTCAGCTTACTACTACTTCAGTCAAGTACACATTCTTTCCATTGTTTGACAATAACAAAAAATAAAAACTAATTACCCACAGAGTGAGGTGATAAAAGCTTTCTAAAAAGCATTTGAATCAAGCCCCTGTCGATAATATTTTTGTTTTTGAGTCGGTTGTGGCAAACCTTATAAGCAAACACAGGTCTTCATAGCCATGAAATACTGTAGCCTGAATTCATCTCCGGGCTAGAAGATAAGCTTTTATATTTTCATAATTTTTATTTAGTTGTAAAAATATATTTTTTAAATTGACATATATTTGTTTATTAATTTCAAATTTAATTTTCTTAACTAAAACAATTATTTTTTAAAACTAGTAGCCCTAAATCTACTTGCCGTTATTTCATAACTTTAAGGACATGACAATATGTTTGATATTGTACATGACCAGCTCAAATCAATGTTGAAGGTAAAGCTAATAATGAATCAGTCTGACAAAAGAAATAAAAACCTATTTATAGACCTCAAGTATTTAATTAAGGAAAAAACTTTTTGACAGGTTTCTAGCTAAAATTGACTTCGGCTTAAACAAGGTTGTTGAAAACATATTGTCTGGATGTGCTTAAATAAGTACAAGAAAGTAAGTACCCATTTTAGACCTTGTGATCTATATGACCGATGATGTAAAGGTCATTCATTTCTGTGGTCAACGGATGACAAAGTATCATGTGCCCAGCACAATGACCAATCGACATTATTTTCATCCAGCTAATGTTAGAGCTGGGTGGACTCAAAGGCACCTCAAAGATCCCGAAATTAAAAAAACCTAATCAAGGATTCGAACCAGGGCATCTGGTTAGGGAAGCCAAGCGCTTAACCGCTAGCTACCGCGCTTTGCTAAATAAGCAAGAAACGTTATGGGAACTTTTATTCATTTAACAAATTTTTTAACAACTGAACTTTAATTTATTTAACATATTTGTTCATCCACTGAGCCTATCTACCTGTTTGATTATGTCAACCGCTGCAGCAATTTTTTTCTCAAAATCTGGACTTGGCAATGGAGCCTCTTCCTGGCTGATGACAGCCGCACATCCAACCAAAACTAAGAAGCAGAGATGACTCAACATTGCGTCAGTTTATCTTGAATGAATTCAGTTCTAATTTCTCTTACAAAGAAAAAAAAACAACAGTCTTTATATTATCTAAATAACTAAACAATAACAAATAACAAAAGCACTTTAAAATCTGTGCCTACCCAGATTTAAATTTAAAAAAAAACTTTAATTTATTATTCTTTTTATAAAAACAAACAATAATATTTCTTATCGTTTAGAAAAAATTAAAATAATATTTCTTATAACATTTACAGTCCGTTATTTAAAAAAATCTTGTTTTAAATTAAACCAAAGGTCGTCTAGTTAAATAGAAACTTACCATAAAAAGGAACTTCAAAATGATTGGTACAATTCTGAAGTCCAGATTTTTATAGAGTCCTTGGTGACATTTGACCAAATTCAAGACTAAACTGCATCATGACTCTCACAAGAAAATGTGTGATACATTTTAGACAAACGTGATCGCGACACATATTGGTCAGAGCTTTTGGATAACTTGGGGATTAGTTTTTTCGTGAGTACTATACTTTATGTTGGAGGTTTAACCTGTGAGTACAACCTGGTGGGTTGACATTGTGTAAGCTGCAGACTTCACGTACAATAATGAAAATAAGTGAAAACGTGTTGAAGTCATGATCAGGAACATATGCTGGTAGAACATTTACTGACATCTCCCAAATACTGATAAATGCTTCAACACTTGTCAAATACATTTGCGCTAAACAAATCTAAAAGACTGAAATATGCATGAGTTTTTATTGTTTATTTCTAATAAGAAATGAGTGTTATTTGTTTAAACTTTAAAGTCTATAAGACATAGTTGGAAGAATATTATCCTTATTTTTATATATAATATTTGATTTTAAAATATTAAAAAAAATAAGAGAGTAGAGGCCATTCAGGGTGTGGCATTTTACGATAGTGGATTCCTATATTTCCATTTGCAACTTCTTGTGTGACTAAAGAGACCAATGCGTAATACACAGCTGTGGTCACAGGTTGGGCAAATGTAATTATCAGGTGCTGTTCACCTTTAACCCTTCTATCTACTAGTGGTACACTACCAAGAAGGGCTGTAAAAGTAGGTAAATGCTTTCGTAGCAGAATGTCAGGAGCTAAGTGTTACAGTACGTCTATCCACGACTGAAGTTATGGCTTGTTACAAAAGTACTCGTAGTAAGTATCGGAAATAACACTTAAAGGATTGTGCAGCGATCTACCTACCTAGGATAAACTATTTCCAACCACCTAAATGTAGACATTGTGGCAACAAAAAGAACTGGAAAATCTTCTGCAGCAATGATTATGTATTGGAGGCCCTAGAGCAGTGGCCCCGCATGCCCTACCCTTAATTCGGCCCTGAGTATAAACATATATGTGGAGTTCTTTCCATTAAAAAAGCTTTAATTTTAATTTTTCTATCTTTTTTTTTTTTTTTTTTCAATATTTTGCGTGTTTTAAATATATTGTAGTTTAACTAGTTTATTAAACAAGAAACTATTAATCAAGTCTTTAATAGGATAAATGATTAATACAATATTTTATTTTCTCTTATTCTATAATTAAATGTTATAAGATAGTCCTCAAAATCTTCAACAACTTTCTTATCATCGCTAGCCAATGATGGCTGCAACTCCTGCGACTTTGGCAGCAGTGCTCCAAAAACCTCGACTTTTTCTGAACAGGTTCTCATTCGTACGACGAGTCAGACGTGAAGACAGGAAGTCACCCAATAATAGGTCCCTTGTTTCTTTTGGGATGTCCACCTTATCAAGCTCTTCAGCGGCCTAATACATAACGGTAACGAGAAAAACATTTAAAAAAAAAACAAAAAACACATCCTTTATACAACGTATCGAGCGATTGTTTCTTTTCTTAATAACTAATCAATGTTAGAGTTAAAAACACTGCCCTCCCCCCTCCGCCGAAGAAAGAATCCTGGTAAGCCTTACATTTGGAAATGCGATATTCATTTCAAGCACGCGATAGCCCTTTCTAGCTTGTAATTCTAGTAATTCTGCTCTCTGAGATACACGTGAACTGTTAAATTTCTAGGAAAATCGTTTGAATCGTTTTTGAGTTCCGCGTCCTAGTTTCATGTTAAAGAATAATTTTACTCAACGTCTGCTAATGAACATCAAGTTTTGATGACGTAATAAGCCTTTAACATTCAAATAGTAATTAAATGAAGACAATCACTCTATAAGCTGAGCAAAGTTGTCTCTAAAAAAAAAAGTGTTTTGTAATGTTTTTCTTGGAAATGTATTCCTTCAGGAAACTTGTTATGTTGGAAGGATTTGTAAAAAAAAAAGAACTATGAGAAACTAAAAGCTATTTATTCTTGAATAGGATTAAAATTTGTTTCTAGTTTGTAGCTAACAGGTACCTGTTTGATTGTATCCACTGCTACTGCAATTTAATTTTTAAAATCTGGAGATGGAGTTGGCAATGACGTTTCTTCTTGGCTCATTACCGCCGCACATCCAACCAAAACTACGAGACACAGGTGACTTAACATGGCGTCAGTTTACTCGTAAAGATTCCCTATAAAAGGAATGAATTTTACGTAAAAATCTTAGAGGGCATAAATCTTTAAAATGTGTAAACAAAGATTTATTGAATTTATTTACAGAAAAAAAATATATTGTCTACTTATAGTGACTCCTAAGCTGACGGTGCTGCTGGTGAATTGCTTATGAAAATAGCAGATTGTATAGTTTTCTATTGTTTGTTACAAACTAACTTTAAAGGGGCAACCTAAAGGGAGTTAAATCTCACAGCATTTAGAGATAAAGGAGTTATTTATGCGTTTTTTTTTTGTTTTTTTGTTGTTGTTTGTCTTTGTAGTTTCATTTAAATTATTAAAGAACTTTTTTTTTTAGATTCTCTCAAGTTTTTTTTTTTTTTTAAATGTAACTATTAATTTCTTATTTAAATTTTTTATTTAAATAAGTACATATTAAAATTTTTATAACCTAAATAAGGTCGAAACAAGTGATAGGATTATAGCGTTTTGAGAAAGCTAAGCGCTTGAGAACGTGCTAAACAAAACAATTCGATAAACATATTTCTAAACGCAGAGATTTATTATTGTTAGTCTAGAAATAATACGAACTGATTTAAACTAATTGCTACAGCTACGGGTTATATAAGCTTTGTTTTTTTTTTTAATTGTTTTTTTTTTATTTCCTTTATTTTCAAATTAGCTTTTCTAACAGCCATTCAAAATAATAATTCTTTCAAATAAACTTACTAAATCAACAGTGGTATTTTTTGGAGACTATAGGAACACACTCACCAAAAGAATACAATTGACTAGTACATTTATGTTCGTGATATTAAAATTTATTCAGTCGTGGTGTCAGAGTCCGTGTCAGGAGATTTGACAATCACGTGACTTGCACAAGTAAATACAGTGTGATGTAATCATTACAGACGTGACATTCATGCGATTGTTCAGTGTGATAGTATTATATTCAATACACCTAGAGGCTATTTCTTTAAGTGTCACATGGTAGGCCTACAGATTTTCCTGTTTTTATTTAATTGAACACGTGACTATAATTTATGTTGAAATTGTGCAGTCTTAAGTGTTGATGTTATACAAGGGACATGATGTGTCAAAAAAGATCAGAGCCAAGTGTTATATGATATTACGGATAACTGCTAACAAGGATGAATGCTGGGAAATAGACAGGTCTGGTTTCTGCTGATCTAAGGGAATGTTGCATATACTTTTAGCTCATTTTTACTATAATGCCTCTATTCAAATCAGAGCTTCATGGAACCAGCAGATACCTTGAACCAGCAGAAACCTGGATCCAGGAACCTTGACAGAGGATCTTAAAAATGGCTCTAACGATTTTCCTAGAAATTATAACAGTCTAAAGATAACAACAAAAACCTATGGTCATACATTAAGTCTAAGAAAATGGAAACAACAGGCATAGCGCCATTAAAAGATGAACATAACATAATACATAATGATAATGAAACTAAAGCAAACATCCTAAACAAATACTTTGCATCAGCATTCTCAGCCCCAAGAGACAAAGACATAATTCTTAATTTGAACCAAGTAGACAACATAGAAGATTTAGTTGTACAAGAAAATGGAATTCAAAAACTATTAGCCAACACCAAACCAAATAAAGCGTCTGGACCTGATGGTATTCCAGCTAGATTACTCAAATAACTAAGCAATGAGCAATGAGCTAGCCCCAGTGTTCAAAATACTCTTTCAGGCATCGCTTAACCAGGGCAGAGTACCAAAGGACTGGAAAGAAGCTAATGTCACCCCCCTATTAGCCAACACCAAACCAAATAATGTCCTCGCCCCATACCAACATGGCTTTAGGAAATATTGATCATGTGAAACACAACTAATAGGACTAATTGATGATTTTTCAAAAGGTTTAGATAATAGTGAACAAATAGATGCTATCTTACTAGATTTTTCCAAGGCTTTTGACAAAGTTCACCACTATAGTTTGCTTAAAAAATTAAAATATTTCGGCATAAATGGTCCACTGCACCAGTGGATTAAAGATTTTCTGATAGGGAGAGAACAAACTGTAATAATAAATGGCTCTAAATCAACACCAATAAAAGTAAACTCAGGTGTACCTCAAGGAACAGTCTTGGGTCCACTACTATTTTTAATTTACATAAATGATTTACCGAATTGCATTAGTTCAGGAACAAAAGTCAGATTATTTGCAGACGATTGCATAATATATAGAACAATAAAAACAATACAAGACACAGCTATTTTACAAAGAGAATTAGATGAATTACAGAAATGGGAATCAAATTGGAGCATGTCTTTCCACCCAGAAAAATGTCAGTTGTTAAGAGTAACAAAAAAACTAAAACTAAAACAAATTAATTCCACTTATCTTATTCATGGCAAACCAGTAACACAGACTAAAAACGCAAAATACCTAGGTGTTATAATAAATGAAAAACTGTCATGGAATCCACATATTGATGAAACTATAAAAAAATCAAACAAAGCATTAAGGTTTATTTAAAGAAATTTCTATAAATCAAATAAGAACATAAAACTAAAATGTTATTTAACCTTGGTTAGGCCAATAATTGAATATGCATCCACCGTTTGGGACCCCTCAACTCAAGAAAACATTAAGAAACTGGAACAAACACAAAATAGAGCAGTGAGATTCATAACAAACGAATATTCACATTTGACTAGAGAATTTAGGAAGCCTTCAGGACAGAAGACTCAAAAGTAAAGTAGCAATTATACATAAAACACTGAACCATAATCTTCAAATACAAAAACATCTAATAAAATACTCTGAAAGACACAAAAATAAAGGAACATTCCTCGTCCCATATGCTAGGACAAATTTGTACAAATACTCCTTCTTCCCTAGTGCTATTAGAGCATGGAATGGGTTGCCTGAGCTAGCCAGAAAAACCAATGACTTGGCAGAATTTAAGTCATTGGTTAATATGCATGACTAAATGCATGGCGCGTAGGACGTAATCTTCTTTTTTGAAGTAACGTCTGTATTATATAAGATAAGATAAGAGGAAAACTATATAGTTTGACCGTTATATTTTTTCAATGTAAAAAATAAATAAATGTTAATTTGGCTGGAGACTATATCTAGGTCTAGATTCAACATGACGTAATAAGACGTATTACCTTAATTACGTCATAAATAAGTAAATTTAAAGTTGTTTTAATTTTATTGAAGTTTATAAGCGTTGCGTGTATTTTTACGTAATTGTAAAATAGATTAGATCTAAATTAGATCTTAAAGAGTTATAAAACAGAATGTTTGATCTAGTGTTGGATCTAGATGTCCATATAATGAACATGCCAATAAATAATCGCACAAATGTACCTGTCTTGCAGCTCAAGGTGTTTATAATTATTTTATTATATTTGAAGTTTAGTAATGTGTTGTTTTTAAATATTTTACAAATGTTTCTCTTGTTTTGTTGAAAACAAAATTGGTGTTTCTTGGCTTCAAATCTAGATACATGTGAATCTTAATGTCAAAACTGTAAAAAGAACAAAAGATAATGACATTAGGAATTGTTTTTTTTTTAAGGTATCAGAAGTTTGGTATAACAGCAGTCCTAAAACAAAATTAGAGCTGAAGAATGAGACACGCTCTGGAAAGTTGTCTCAATAGTTATTTCTTATTCTGTTCCACACCAATAGAGCGAGTTTCTACAGTAAAACGGTCTATTGAGGAAAAGTTAGTGGATAGTGACAAGGTTGTTTGTAGAGATGGAAATCAAACCCAGCTTTCTATGTTCTGGTTCGGTTCAGTTCGGTACGGTCGTAAGCGAGGTTCGGGTTCGGGTTCGGTTCCCATCTCTAGCTGTTTGAGATCTATTTTATTCTCGCAAGTGCAATAAACCTCTATGTATTCCAACCGGCTTCTGTACCCCTATCGGATTATCGACTCCTTTATGGTTTTTTTCCAACAGGGCGTAGCTGAGAGCATAGTCATATGTGTGATTAACGGGTAACGATGGCTGCCTTGTAGTGTGGTATGTGCGTTGGTCTGTCTTGTTAAAACTTCTAGATGTTCCCGGGTTCATACCTTGCTTGCTGTCATCCCCCGTCGTCCTGCATGAGGTTTGGACTAGGAAGTAGATTATCTTCAACTATGAATGGGCATCCAAAACATGTACAACATTTTACATTTTAACGTGGTTGATATTCATTTTCCAAAGGCTGCAGCCTATTCGGACAAGCCAAGCCATTGGACTCGAGACAAAAATACACCTTCTCAACACATTCGTAATTCCAACTGCTACATATGCATGTGAGACATGGAAGTCATCTGTCCAAATTGAGAAAAGACTAAATGTGGCTCAACAGAGATGGCTGAGACGGATTTTGGGAGTCAGTTACACAGATCGGGTCTCAAACAAGGAAATCCTTTGCCGAACTGGGAGTCGAACACTTAGTGAGGTTGTGACAGACAGTCGCATGAGGTTTGCGGGACATGTTCTACGACATAATGAACTACGTCTACCAAGAGTTGCCATGACATGGAGGCCAATACGAGGAAAGTGCAAACAGGGACGTCCTTGTATTACTTGTCGCCAAACCTTCATGGAGGACCTCAGAACAGTGGACACCAGTTGGGAGGAGGCTTTGCCACCATTGCCAACGACAGCTCTTTATGGAGACAGCTTACTGCTCAATGCCCCTAACGGCGCGGGAGGACCTAAGTATAAGTAAGATATTCTGTAATTAGAGTCATCTTTGGCACTTTCACCATACATTATACTTTGTTTTACTATAACTATTGTACGAGAGTGCATCTTTCATAGGTTACATGTCTTGATTATTCATTTTTAGTTTGAGCGCTAAAGTGTTTATTTCCAATGCAATTGTTTGAAAAAAATGTAAAACAGTGTTTCTTTCATTGCAAATTATTTCTTTTCTTATGTGGCTTCTTCTGTCTCAGAAGACAAAGGATGCGCCGAGGAGTCACTGGTTTTAATCTCGTCTTGTGATGGGGCTTAATCTGGAGTGACTAATCAAGCCAATTCTGAAGCGGCAAAGCTTGTTACAGTATGTGCTGGTATATGTATCTATTTTAGGGCTAGCCGATAGGACATTATTCTTTTTCTTTCTCTTGACTAATGCAGCTTCTTTTCTTTTGCTCTCTCATCAAGGTTTTTACCAGCACGTTTTAATAAATATTTAAACATGATTCAATACAAGTAAATAAGCATATTAACATAGGCATACTTTGATTTCTCAAAATAATAAGTAAACGCATTTTTGTGTTTTAATTTCAATGATAGGTTTATTTTAAATTTAATGACATCTATCTTTAACATTCTTACAGCTTAATATTTGTGTAGTATAAATTAAAATATCAACAAAGAAATTGACACTAAAACTTTTTTATTTGTGGACAGTGGACAAAATTTGTTGAAGTCTGATAATTTCGGTTATGAAATGTCCTTAAATTATTTCAGTCTCAACAATGAAACGATTTTATTTCCCGAGGACAGCAGCAGCTACACCAGCGACTTTGGCGACAGTCCCAACTGTTTCCCAGAAATTTCCCCTTTTTCTAATAAGGTTTTCGTTGAAACGACGACTCAATGGTGAAGACAGGTATTCATTCAATGACAGGTCTCTAGTATCTTTTGTACCTTCAAAATTCTCAAGATCTTTGGCTGCCTATATTGTAAAATGAGATAAAGAGAATACATTGTAAAAATAAGTTTAAAGATGTAATTCAATTATCTTAACTAAAACATCAGTTTTAAAAAAAAGTAGATTTAATCTACTTGCCGAAATTTCATAATGTTATTGAAATGTCAATGTGTTTGAAAATTGTAAAGGACTAGCTCAAAGCATTGCTGGAGGTAATTCTTATTGTAAATCAGTAATATTAAAGAAAAAAAAACTCTTTCAAAGATTTATAGCTAGGAAACAGAATGCCTTACACAAGAGTCTGAAAACTGGACACCTGGATACATGGGCGTAGCCAGGATTTTTTATATGTGGGGGGGATGGAATTTTTTTTATATGTATGTAAGTGTGTGTGTACATAATCATTATTACATTCTGACCTATCATTCTTTCTGAAGACGTTTATTGTGCCCTAGAATAGGTTCTTTCTGGAATTAATTGCAAGCAAGGAGGTCTGGTGGAGCGCTAGGAGCACTATTTCTGGTATTGAAAGCCAACAAAATGCATTTTTTGAGGTATCTACAGTGCATTCTCCTGCTATTAAAAAGGTTTTATTTCAAAAACCTAATGTGCTATTCTTACTGACTTAGAGCTTCCCTCGCCGTTTGGCGCATTTGCCGTCAGGCAAAAAGAAAAATGTCTGGTAATGTCTGAAGCCTCTTCCCACCTGCTCTGACGACCTCCATGAATGTGTGGCGCCAAGTTGTACTATGATGTCATCGCAACTCTTCTTATGCGTAATTCATTTTGTCAGAGAACATGTCCCGCAAACCTCATGCGACGCTGTGTCACAATCTTACTAAGGGGTCGACTCCCAGTTCGGCATAGGATTTTCTTGATTTAGACCCGATCTCTATAACTGACTCCTAAGATCTATCTTTGTTGAGCCACATTTAGTGTTTTTCATTTTCGGCAGATGACTATTCACTGCACTTTTTTAATGGAGCCCAGCTACCGGTAAAAATGTGTAACCTCTGATGAATACGCTCTTGGAATTAAGTGACTGTAGTTTGCTTTAGATTCTATATCGAAAAGGGAAGTTTTATCGTCAAAATCATCTGTTGGGGGGTTTTAAACTAAAAAATCTCTGGAGTTTTTTTTTTATATTCAACACCCCATTTAGCAACGGTCATACAATTTATTAACTACTTTGCTTTAGAATAATATTGAAGATAGAGGATTTCCACCTCAAAACGCTCTGTAGGGGGATTTTAAACTCAAAACCATCTGGAGGGGTTTTAAACTTTAAAAAAAGGCCATCTGTAGGATAGGGATTTAAACTCAAAAACCCCCAATTGGCTTGGACACCAAATAATTTTAGTGTGTAATTCACTTTTTTTATATTGAAGGGGTATTTTTTAGCATCAAACCCCTCTGAATGGATTTTTAATCTCAAAACCCCTTTTAGCAACGCTCATAGCATTTTGAGTGTGTAATTTGCTTTTTTCTTACATTGAAGATGTATTTTTTAGCTTCAAACCCCGCTTGCGTGGGTTTTAAACTTAAAACGCATTAGGCTACGCTCATAGACTTTAGAGTGTGTAGTTTGCTTTTTTTTATATATTGAAGAGGTATTTTTTGCTTTAAACTCCACTGGAGAAGAGTTTAAACTCAAAACCCCATTGACTACACTCATAACATTTTGAGTGTATAATTTGCTTTGTTTTTAAAATTAAAGAGTTATTTTTTTACCTTTAAACCCCGCTGAATGGGGGTTTAAACTCAAAACTGAGTCGAAATCCATTAAGCTACGCTCATAACATGTAAACTGTAAAATCCTTTGGCTACGCTCATAGAATTTTGAGTGTGTTATTTGCTTTTTTAATATTGAAGAGGGGGTTTAGCATAAATTTTGGAGGGGGTTTTAAAATCCAAAACTTCCTTAACTGTGCTCTTGGAATTTGGGGATTGTCGTTTGCATTTTTTGTTTTGTTTTATAGAACACACAAATTTAACTGCAAAAACCCCTAGTAGGGGTTTTAAACTCAAACCCCCCTGGTAGGGGATTTAAACTCGAGCCCCCCTGGTAGAAGGCTTTAAATTCAAAACCTCCCTGGTAGGGGGTTTTAAACTAAACCCCTTTTCTCCCCCGTAGGGGGTTTTAAACTCAAAACCCTCTGGTAGGGGTTTTAAACTCAAAACCCCCTAGGCTGTGCTGGGGCAAGTGATGGTTTAGTATTAAAATCTCACCTAAAATAAAGAAAAAAATCAGTCACTAAATTCCTACCTTCACCTTGAGAGGGGAGCAAATTCATTTCGGGGGGGGGTTGAACCCCAAGAATCCCCTCCCCTGGCTACGCCCATGCCTGGATCTGCTAAAATAAAGCCACTTTCATTAGCTTTGTTAACAGGGAACGTTATAGGGCACTTTATCAAACATATTTGTTACTCCACTGAAGGCATTTACCTGTTTGATTGTGTCAACCGCTGCAGCAATTTTTTGCTCGAAATCTGGACTCGGCAATGGAGCTTCTTCCTGGCTGATAACAGCCGCACAACCAACCAAAACAAAGAAACAGAGATGACTCAACATTGCGTCAGTTTAATGAAGCGTTTCTAAGTTCTATTACAGAGAAGAAAAAAAAAAGAAAAAAAATCTTTGCATTTTCTAAAAAAAAATAATCAAATTATAATATGCATATACAGAAATTATAGTTATTTTACAAAATATCACACATTATATCCTGAATTTAAGAAACACACACACAAACAAATTACTTTACTCTTAATAACTTAAAAAATGATAGATTAAAACAAAATGGAACATTAAAATATTTTCATGTCCCATTCCCCCCCCCCCCCCCAAACAAATCTGGTTACGCCTATTTAGAAAGCTACTCAGAGTTTTTAAAATTCAAGTCTGATGATATGGATCCAGATTGAAATACATCAAAACGACAGTTGTAAATATTTATAGAATTCCGGATCTATTTTGAGATATATTAATGCTATTATGTTATTACTACTTGATTCATTATTGGATACATATGTTTATTGTCACAAATCAATTCTAACAGACTTGCTAATGATTTCATTACAAGATGGTGCGAAAAATATTCATCTACGCCACTATTCATTTATTCAGCTTTTTTTTTAAATACATGCGGCAATTTCCACTGACTCGTGTTCAAAATAAACATTTAACTTTAATGATGATTACATTTTGATAAATTATGACGGTCAAACCAGAGTTTTCGACATGTGGTCAGTTAGCTACTATTTTTCGCCATATTTCATGGAATATCATTCTCTTTATTTGTTAATGGTGAACAAAAAATGTAGAAATTGATATTAGAAAAATCGTGTTCCATAAGCTACCAATTGACTTTATATTGAAACTAACTAGTAACTGCCTGATCGTATGTCATGCGTGTCGTTCGGTCGTGTCAATAGTCTCGATGCTTAACTCTAACCCTAACCCTATCCCTAACCATGCCCGATGCCATCGTCTGTCGTTCAGAGGAAGGCTCTGACTAGGAAGTAGATGGTCTTCAGCTTTGAAAGAATATCTGAAACGTGAAAATCATTTTACAAAATGTTGAAGACAACACATGAATGCCTAGTTCAAATACACACTTACCAAGAAAGAATAGTCTGTAAAAGAGACTGTAACTGGAGAATGATGGGTATCATTCTGACGTCCAGATTTTATAGAGTCTTGGTGACAGTTGACCAAATACGAGACTGAACTACGCCGTGACTGTCACAATCAAAAAAAAAAAAAAAGGTGTGAAACATAGTAGACAAAACGTGGTAGCCACACAGATTGGTCTTAGCATTTTGATAACTTGGGGATTCGTTTAATATAAATTCGTGAGTACTACATTTCTTGTGCTTGATTTAACTTGTGAGTATAATTGGTGTTGACATTGTACAAGCTCTATACCTGATCTAAACAAATGTAAATACGTAAAATGTGTTGAAGTCATGAGCAAGAGCATATGTTGCAGGCAGGGCCGGTCTTAGGCAACCTATGTGGCCGCAGTGGGCCCCGCACTTTCATAGGCCTCGCTCGAATTCTAGATATAATATATTTAAATAAACCATTTCAAATTATTATTAAAGGGTATCTGGAATTCTCCTGAAAGTGTAAAATATACGAAAAAAAGGTCATGAAAATCTCCTGAAATTATTAAAATCTTCTGAAAAGTGATGCGAATCTCCTAAAAAACAGACATCACGGACAGCCGCTAAATAGGGATGCTGAAGCACTTGTCAAATTGGTCTGTGCTAAACTGATCTAAAAGACTGATATATTGCTGCTTTGGTTGTTCACTACTACAAAAAAGAAGGTAGTTTTTTGTATAATGACAACGCTGTTAGAATATTAGGTTTATTGTTTTAAAATAATATTGGATCTAAAAAAAACAAAAAAAAACCCCACAAAACCTTAGAGAGTACTCGTTGTATTAATGGTCGTTGTTAACTAAAAGAGACATTGAAAGAATAATAATTAAGATAATGAAAAGAGAGAACGACAGAGAGTGAGAGAGAGCGACAGAAAGTGAGAAAGAGAGAGATAGAAAGAGAAAGATATGTACATAGAGAGAGAGAGAGAGAGAAACCGAGAGAGAGTCAGAGAGAGAGTCAGAGAGAGAGTCAGAGAGAGAGTCAGAGAGAGAGTCAGAGAGAGAGTCAGAGAGAGAGTCAGAGAGAGAGTCAGAGACAGCGTTAGAGACAGACAGAGCTAGAGACAGAGTTAGAGACAGAGTTAGAGACAGAGTTAGAGACAGAGCTAGAGACAGAGTTAGAGACAGAGTTAGAGACAGATCTAGAGACAGAGTTAGAGACAGAGTTAGAGACAGAGCTAGAGACAGAGCTAGAGACAGAGTTAGAGACAGAGTTAGAGACAGAGTTAGAGACAGAGCTGGAGACAGAGCTGGAGACAGAGTTAGAGACAGAGTTAGAGACAGAGCTAGAGACAGAGTTAGAGACAGAGTTAGAGACAGAGCTAGAGACAGAGCTAGAGACAGAGTTAGAGACAGAGTTAGAGACAGAGTTAGAGACAGAGTTAGAGACAGAGCTAGAGACAGAGTTAGAGACAGAGCTAGAGACAGAGCTAGAGACAGAGTTAGAGACAGAGTTAGAGACAGAGCTAGAGACAGAGCTAGAGACAGAGCTAGAGACAGAGCTAGAGACAGAGCTAGAGACAGAGCTAGAGACAGAGCTAGAGACAGAATTAGAGACAGAGTTAGAGACAGAGTTAGAGACAGAGTTAGAGACAGAGTAAGAGACAGAGTTAGAGACAGAGCTAGAGACAGAGCTAGAGACAGAGCTAGAGACAGAGTTAGAGACAGAGTTAGAGACAGAGTTAGAGACAGAGCTAGAGACAGAGCTAGAGACAGAGTTAGAGACAGAGTTAGAGACAGAGAGACAGAGCTAGAGATAGAGACAGAGCTAGAGACAGAGCTAGTGACAGAGTTAGAGACAGAGTTAGAGACAGAGCTAGAGACAGAGCTAGAGACAGAGTTAGAGACAGAGTTAGAGACAGAGTTAGAGACAGAGCTAGAGACAGAGCTAGAGACAGAGTTAGAGACAGAGTTAGAGACAGAGCTAGAGACAGAGCTAGAGACAGAGTTAGAGACAGAGTTAGAGACAGAGCTAGAGACAGAGCTAGAGTCAGAGCTAGAGACAGAGCTAGAGACAGAGCTAGAGACAGAGCTAGAGACAGAAAGAATAAGGAACTAATACAATATTTAACATACTTTTAAAAAAAGCATATATTTTGTAAAATTGAATCAATTACTTCACGTAATTACTTTCTAATAAATATATACTCACAATAATTAATATGTATGATAGGAAATAATTACAGTATTTTGTTACGCACAACTGAAAATATATATATAAATACTGAAATATTTGTTTCCCTTTTTCGATATCAATCAAAATTAATTGCCTCTATTATATAAAATAATTGGTTCATTTTTTTTTGTTATTGTAAGGAAAATAAATAATTGTGCAAAGTTTCGACTTGATTCGACAATGGGAGAAGTAACAGGTTTCAAAATTTGACTCAGAGACTCAGACTAAGTTGATACAATAATCTTTGTAAAAATAGCCACAGTTTGACTGAAAAGATGTATCTAACAAGGAGTGAGTATGGAATAGGGTAAACCAAATAACGGGCTTCCAGCTGTCAGGGTGTTAACGAAGCTTAGATGGCGAATCTATCTCTAAAATAAGTGCGTGTTCTGAGATCGTGCCAGAAGCATTCGCCAACTCATTTCAAACTCACTACAAACAAACAAAATCTTGACTACAAGAGAGCCTGACCTTGAGTCAAGGTCATCAAAATACCGATAATAATTTCCAGTTTGGCTTAGGCAAAAGCAAATTAAGAACATTTCTTTTTCAGACCTTTTCGATGTGTAGGGTCAATGTAAAGATTACATGTAGTCCACGATTAACGAGGTCGTCATGTGGCCAGCACAATGACCAATGTTCTTTACTTTTCCCAATTAAATGTCAGGTACCCATTAAAGATGGTCGGAGTTATAGGCGCCCTGAGGATCCCGAAATTAAATATCACAAGGATGCGAACACCTGGCTTGAGAAAAAAACAGTTCCAGGTCGCTGTTTAAAAAAAACTGACAGGAAGAAAGAAGAAAGAAATAACCCGAGAATTGGAATACAGAGAGGAACTAAAGATTAGAGAGAATTGGAATACAGAGAGGAACTAAAGATTAGAGAGAAGTGGAATACAGAGAGGAACTAAAGATTAGAGAGAATTGGAATACAGAGAGGAACTAAAGATTAGAGAGAATTGGAATACAGAGAGGAACTAAAGATTAGAGAGAATTGGAATGGAACTAAAGATTAGAGAGAAGTGGAATACAGAGAGGAACTACCGATGAGAGAGAAGTGGAATACAGAGAGGAACTAAAGATTAGAGAGAATTGGAATACAGAGAGGAACTAAAGATTAGAGAGAATTGGAATACAGAGAGGAACTAATGATTAGAGAGAATTGGAATGGAACTAAAGATTAGAGAGAAGTGGAATACAGAGAGGAACTAAAGATTAGAGAGAAGTGGAATACAGAGAGGAACTAAAGATTAGAGAGAAGTGGAATACAGAGAGGAACTAAAGATTAGAGAGAAGTGGAATACAGAGAGGAACTAAAGATTAGAGAGAAGTGGAATACAGAGAGGAACTAAAGATTAGAGAGAATTGGAATACAGAGAGGAACTAAAGATTAGAGAGAATTGGAATACAGAGAGGAACTACAGATTAGAGAGAAGTGGAGTACAGAGAGGAACTAAAGATTAGAGCTTCTGGTATGACTTAAAGAGATATTTATGTTACAAGGACACAGCTCCTGACACAAAAAGGGCATGTACTTCAGCCATGACAATAGCTTCCTTACACGCCAACGCTAACAGCACATGACAGAACAACAACAACAACGAATATAGTTTGATGTTACAAAGACAAAGCTGTTGCCATGACAACGTCGATAACTTCTGCATAGCAACAACGGTAACCCGACAAAAAAAAAAGCGACGACAAAGTTTCAACTTGATCCGAGAAGTGAAAAGTGCCATAAATCCGTTTCCCCATTCATTAATTCCCTGCTCAATATTTTTTTAGCGATTTCAGTTCAATTTCGATGATCCGAATGGG
This sequence comes from Biomphalaria sudanica, assembly GCA_036873155.1. Taxonomy (NCBI): domain Eukaryota; kingdom Metazoa; phylum Mollusca; class Gastropoda; family Planorbidae; genus Biomphalaria; species Biomphalaria sudanica. The sequence goes on from JAZGLO010004305.1 coordinate 156,378, forward strand.
AATCAAACTTTCCCCTGCATATCACTTATTAATACACTTTTACAAGAAATACATTCTCTCAATTTCTGTTGTTTTTTTGTTCACCACATACCTACAGACATTCCTGTAAAGTAACGCTTCCTTTAGTACAACTAGGAAATCCCAAATGTGTTCTATAAATGAAAATTGAACTGATTCAGCTTCTTCTACTCTAAAAAAATTTACAAATTAGTCAAGTATATACATGAAAAGTTCATCATTGTAGCTGTCCAGGATGGTTGCCTGGTCGTGCGGTTTGCACACTGGACTGTCGTTTAAATTTTATCGATGGTCCCGGGTTCAAACCCTGCCCGCTCCCATCCCACGTCTTCCTGCGGGAGGTTTGGACTAGAAAGTAAACTATCTTCAACTCTGAAGGAACATCCGAAACATGTAAAACAAACATTTTATTATTTATAACCGTTGTGAAGTCAAAATACGTCTATACGTTTCCGACCATTGTTGTGTACTTTCCACCCATTAACTGCTGTTTTATCTTTGCTACTGTTTCCCACAGATTCATTGGCCTCCTTCAGTCATAGAACGACTCTGGTTCATCTCGCACACTTCCTCTTGTAACTGTGGAGCCCTATTTCGGATACACACTCTCGTCCACAAATATCGCATGTTTTGCTTCAGTGGTAGAGGAGCTGGCCGTTTTTCGCATTGTCCGTTTTTCTCCCAGAGCTGAGGCCCATGTTCTTTCACTGTCCATAGCTTTCTTGGTCACTGTCTATCTCCATCTGGTGCGGTCTAGAGCTATGTTTTCCCAATGGTCAGTATTGATATTCACTGATTTGAGGTCCCGTTTTATTACATCAATGTAACGGAGGTGGGGGCGACCAGTTTTTTTGTCCATAGAGGATGACTTTCGGGATGCGCTTGTCCTCCATCCGGCAAACATGTCCAAGCCAGCGCAGGCGGCGTTGTCTGAGGGCTGTAAAGATGTTGGTAATACCTGTTCGTGCAAGGATCTCAGTATTGCAGTCTTTTTCTTTCCATGTGACTTTCAAGATCCTACGGAGACATTGCAAATGGAATGAGTTAAGGTTTCTCTCTTGCTTTGCGTAGGCGGTCATGATTCACGACCGTACAGTAGTGTACTCACAGACTAAAGACAAGAATATTGTCGTTGAAACCAAATGCATACCTTGCATTGTCTATAAAGCGATTAAAATTATCAGTTTCTTGAGTCTTAAGACTAAGGCTCAGAGTTCCCTTTGCTGGTGGGGTTGAAATTTTGTTAATTTTTTTTTATCTCGGACCTAAACATGTAAATACGCTTGTTGTGTGACAAAATCAGGTAAATGTTAGTATTTAACCTAACACGCAGATCCATTACTTAATGGGAAAATGAATCCATTTCTTCACTTTCACTATTTTAGTGTCATGGGCAAGTCCATCACTTAAAAATACGAAACCTCTTTTTGTCTTTGAAAGAAATAAATCTCAATGAAACATCCACAAATGACGCCAACATGTGCTAAATGGCTGCTTCGTGCCAAAAGCCATTTAGATTGCTGGAACGTTGTCTGTTGCCTTTAACAAAAATGTCTTCACCTGAGTGTTGTTCTGTGTTAATTGTTTTAATGAAAACATTCTTGATACAACTTCCAGAGACTAGAATGTACTACAGATTTATACACTTTTATGTAGAAAAAAAAAAGAGATTTCATTCGATTGATTGCCACTTACAACTAATGGTGTGTCTTATTCATCCTCTTGACGTTGAAAATCGTCATCAATAGCGAGAATGAGATTCTCGGATTAAGCAATAGCAAAATATGTTTGTGCAGGAGTCATTCAGTTACAGGCATTTACGGCATTTTTATCTTGTTCCTAGGAATGACATTACCGAAGACAAGCTCTGCTTAAAGGATCTTTCGAATTGTCAAGACCAATCAGCATTAACCGATCGAAAACACAATAATATCTAAGATACAAATCTCATAGAAGTAAAGAGCGTTGTTTCTTTAAAGACCTGGTGTCATCTTCAAAAAGCAACTTTTGCTTTAACCCAAGTATGGGGTTAGGGGTCATAGGTTTAACTTTCATTTGACAATTCAACGTTAAACCAAAACTAACCTGGCACGCTATTTATTCTTTTTTAATTAAAAAAAACTTTTGCACAACTATATTTTAATTACGGCGCTTGGTGGCTGCGTGGTTAAGCACTTGGCTTCCGAACTTGGGATCCTGGGTTTGAATCTCGGTGATAACTAGGATTTCGGGATTAAATTATATGGCGCCCCTGAGTCCACCTAACTCTAATGGGTACCAGACTTAGTTGGGGAAAGTAAGGGCGGTTGGTCGTTGTGCTGTTTACATCACGCCTTGCTCGTTAACTGTTAGCCAAAGAAACAGATGACTTTAACTTCAAGATCGTAAGGTCAGAAAAGTGGGCAATTTTTTTTATATTATTTATATTACAACAGCAGTGGCCGCAATGATTAGATATCAGTGTATCTCCATCTATTTTTTTAAACTTATCTTCTTATTATCTTATATAATACAGAAGATGATTACGTCCTAAGCGTCATGTATTTAGTCATGCATATTAACCAATGACCTAAATTCTGCCAAGTCACTGGTTTTCCTGGCTAGCTCAGGCAACCCATTCCATGCTCTAATAGCACTAAGGACGAAGGAGTATTTGTACTAATTTGTCCTAGCATATGGGACGAGGAATGTACCTTTATCTTTGTGTCTTTCAGAGTATTTTATTAAATTTTGTTTTTGTATTTGAAGATTATGGTTCAGTGTTTTATGTATAGTTGCTACTTTACTTTTTTGAGTCTTCTGTCCTGAAGGCTTTCTAAATTTAGTGATTTTACTAAAGGTGTTACTTTATAGTCAAATGTGAATATTCGTTTGTTATGAATCTCACTGCTCTATTTTGTGTCTGTTCCAGTTTATTAATGTTTTCTTCAGTTGAGGTGTCCCAAACGGAGGATGCATATTCTATTATTGGACTAACATTAAATAACATTTTAGTTTTATGTTCTCATTTGATTTATAGAAATTTCTTTTAATAAACCCTAATACTTTCATTAGACGGCCAGATTTTAACAATCTCCCTTAAATTGAACCGCTGGGGTTGTTTTAATCTTGAAAAAACTCATTTTTTAATGGTTCTAGGCTTATATTTAGAAAGAATAGATTACATTTCATATACTATCGTCCATGTCACGTTGCAGAATTAATGATCATTATTATGAGTGATTGGTCAGAACCAAAAATTTATACAAAATAATGATATAATTATGTATATAGTGACTGATTATGTCCAAATCAGTCAAGACGATGCACTTGAACTGGTCATGCGCAAAGCCAATGTTATTTAATTCTTATCTAAAAATTCCGGCTGAAATTTTTGCGTACACTGTCAGAGGCAGTTAAAACGAGAGTGAATGTGTTATTTCTTTGTTGATATCTTTGTATGGAAGAGTTATATCCCTTTGCGTATATCCCCATGTATGAATGTGAGCAGTATACACAAGATGGCTTTAAAAGTTAGTTTTCTTTTATGATAGAGAGAATCTGATAGGTTAGACAGTTGTTTCCTGGACTAGTGTTTGTATTAGTTTTTATAGAAGAAGAGGACAGATTTTTCTTTGCTATTATTGAGTGTTTTCTATATAAATAATAAAGTTTAGAAATATATCTGTTATCTATATGTTGTTGTGGTGTTTTAGTAATAAATGTAGAAGATTACTTCAAATCAATACTTGATAAAGTTGATATAACTATTAGATCAAATCACTCACAGTCTGGATTGCGGTTCATTCACCCAACATATATTCGAGTACATAAATACTTGATAACTCTTGTTCAATATGAAAATATAATTTAATCCATATAATGAAGGGGCACAGTCCATATGTCAACAGTACTACTAAAATTGATATCTCGCCATTAAAAGAGTGAGTCGTTCTATAACCGTCAAATTATCCCATCATTCCATATCCGGTTAATATCCCATAATTCCGTCCAAAATAGTCTATCTATAGTCTCGTCAAATTCCCGATTAAACTAAACCTATAACAATGTGTTTACTATAGAACTGCAATAATCGTTCGTAAGAAACTTCTAATGAGCCAAGAACTACGCTTATGCACATGCGAATTGCTGCTTTTCTGGAAGAATCTGCCATTTTTACCGCACGATTTGAATGTCTTCTATTGTCGTGAATTGGCTTATTTGGATTGTCACCCTTTAGTGTTTGTTACATTTGTTAACCCGTGTACTGACCGTATTTCGTAGTCCGTGCTGTGAACTCTATTATGTGTGTAGTTGTTTGTCATTCAGTGAAATAAAACTTTGAATGTAACATGGTATTGTTATTAATAAGTACGACAATTTATTTTACTGAATCTGTCTAAACATGGATAGACTATTTCGGCCTGAAAGGTTCGATGTGGAACCTACCGCATCTCAAGCACAAGAAAAGTGGCTGCACTGGTACGAAACATTTAAAAACTTTGTGTCTGTAGTTACTATAGAAAATGTAGATAACAAAAAACTACTAATTAACTACATTTCGCCATTGGTGTACCAGATGATTAGTGACAAGGAAACATATGAGGAAACGATCCAGTCACTAAACAACATTTATGTGCAGCCCAATAACGAGGTCTTCGCAAGGCACAAGTTAGCCACGTGCAAACAACAACAGGGTCAAAGCGTTGACGCCTTTCTACAAAAACTCCGCAGTCTATCCAAGGATTGCAATTTCAAAGCCGTGACAGCTGAGCAACATCGTGACGAGTCCATACGCGATGCATTCATTACAGGGATTGCCTCCAACAGCATTAGAAAACGTCTCCTAGAGAAAACAGATTTAAAGTTAAAGGATGCATTTGAGGAAGCCAGAGTACTTGAACACGCCTATCAACATTCGTTGTTGTACGAGTCACAGCCAGAATCCACTAGTGGGGCTACTACAAATGCTGTAAGAGAACACCCTGCTGATCCTGTCGCTCCCCAGTTGCCTGATCCACGAGCCTCGATTAATTCGACTCAAACAAAACAAGAGGTAAGCGCTATATGTACCAAGTGTTACTTCTGTGGCTGAGGAAGACATCATCGTTATGAGTGCCCCGCACGTGAAGCCACATGTAATCAGTGTGGCAAGAAGGGACATTTTCAGAGATCTTGCAAGTCAAGAAAATCTACTGCATTTGCCCTCGCTACGTTGCACTTTTTAGGACTAGGCAAATCAACCTCCTTGATTCTTCTCAATGGGGTGCCACTTAAAGCCTTGAAAGACACTGGAAGCTGTGAGAGTTACGTATCAGCTCGAGTTGCCAGGAGTCACAAATGGCCGATAAAAACCTCCTTGGACAGAATATTTATGGCTTCTACTCACCTGTCTCGAGTTACTGAAGGCCATATCTTCGCTACCATTCAACTCAAAGATGAAACATATGAAAATATTAAACTGTCACTTTTAGATGGATTGTGTTCAGATGTTATTCTAGGCTTGGACTTCATAAGCCTACACGAGAATGTAGATTCCTTTTAGTGGAAAGAGACCACCTCTGTGCGTAAGTACCCTTAGACCAGCTAAAGTAGAGGCGCCTAGTCTTTTTGGTAACTTATCTCCAAACTGCACCCCAGTGGCAACTAAGTCACGCAGACACTCACTGCAGGACTCTAAGTTTATTAATGATGAGATTCAGAGACTACTCAAAGAAGAAGTAATAGAACCCTCAAAGTCCCCTTGGCTGGCACAGGTTCTAATAACAGCCAATGAGAGGAACAACAGACGGATGGTTATTGACTATAGTCAGACGATCAACAGATTTACGTTGCTAGACGCCTATCCCATGCCAAGAATGGATGAATTAGCAGAGAAGATATCACAGTTTTCTGTCTTCAGCACTCTGGACCTCAAAAATGCTTATCATCAGATCCCGATTAAAGAAGAAGAAAGGCCATATACAGCTTTCGAGGCTGGGGGTAGACTTTACCAGTTTCGAAGAATTCCATTTGGAGTTACAAATGGAGTGGCTTGTTTCCAGCGAACCATTAGATAAAATAATCGAAGATGAGCAACTAGAAAATACATTCGCTTATGTGGACAATGTGACCATCTGTGGATATGATACCGAATCTTATGATAGAAACCTGCAGAGATTCTTCAAAGTAGTTCAGAAGTATGGTATTACCTTCAGCGAAGCTAAAAGTGAGATTGGAACACATAGTGTCAGACTGCTGGGATACGAAATATCTAAAGGTCAGCTCAAGCCTGACCCAGAAAGATTCACAGCCTTGCGGGAATTAAATGCTCCGTCGAACCTGCGAGAACAGAAACGAATAGTGGGCCTACTGGCTTATTCTTCTCTAAGGATTCCTAACTTCTCAGACAAAATCAGCCTCTTAGCTAGAAATAAACGATTTCCTGTCCCTAAGGAAGTCAAATAAGCATTCCAGAACCTAAAGGACGAGCTCGAGGAATCTGCCGTGAACACCATTGATTACACTCGCCCGCTAACAGTGGAGACAGATGCGTCTGGCATAGCTATAGCAGCTATACTTAATCAAGATGGCCGGCCTGTGGCTTTCTTTTCCCGGACACTATCGCAAGGCGAAAGAAGGCACTCATCAGTGGAAAAAGAAGCGTATGCAATAGTAGAATCTTTGAGAAAGTGGAAAAACTTTCTTATCGGAAGACCATTTACCCTTGTCACAGACCAGCGATCCGTGTCCTTTATGTATTGTAGACAAAATAAAGGCAAGATCAAGAATGAGAAGATCCAAAGGTGGAGGTTAGAGCTATCCTGCTTTCACTACGACGTCGTTTAGAGACCAGGTACACAGAACACTGCTGCTGACACTTTCAGCATAAATCGCTACTTATCCGCAATGTCACGTAACGACTTAAAATTACTCCACAATAGTTTGTGTCACCCTGGTGTAACAAGAATGCTACATTTTGTGAGATCAAAAAATCTACCCTTTTCTACCGATGACGTCAGAACAGTGATCGACCAGTGCCAGTCGTGTGCTGAACTTAAACCTCGATTCTTCAGGCCACCAATAGGACAATTAATCAAAGCCACTCAGCCATTCGAAAGAATAAGCATGGACTTTAAGGGACCTCTCCCTTCCAACTTACGCAATAAATATCTGCTTACCATTATCGACGAATTCTCTAGGTTTCCTTTTGCCTTTGCATGCCCAGATATGTCATCTGCTACTGTTGTTAAATGCCTAAATGAGTTGTTCGCCTTATTTGGGCTACCTTCCTATGTCCATACCGACAGAGGTACTTCTTTTATGTCTGCTGAAGTACAGAAGTACCTTAACGAAAGAGGAGTTGCTACGAGCAGGACCACGGCTTACAATTCTAGAGGAAATGGTCAAATAGAGAAACTGAACAGTACCCTTTGGAAAGCTATAACCTTAGCTTTACACTCCCAGGACTTGAGTACAGTTCTCAGTGGGAACTAGTATTGCAAGACGCGCTGCACTCAATTCGGTAACTTTTGTTTACGGCGACGAATAAAACTCCACATGAGAGACTCTTTGGATACTATCGCAGAAGTACTTCTGGAACATCCCTACCAACGTGGTTAACATCTCCTGGTCCCGTGTTGTTAAAAAGAAATAATAGATCCTCTAAGTATGACCCTTTAACAGAGGAGGTAGAGATTGTGAACAGCAACCGTCAATACGCTTTCTTTTATAAAAATATCTACGGGCCGAGAAGAAACAGTTTCTTTAAGATTGTTGGCGCCCAAAGAAAAAGACTGTTTCACAGTGAATGTGAGACCCTCTGTGCTGAGAGACGGTTCGTTCAGCAATTCGACACACTCACTTCAAAGCGAAACAGAAAACAACGCAGAGAACTCTTTTCTGAACCCTCCTGTTAACCGAACTACCTAACCAACCCTATCGGGGGAAGTGGACCCGGTTGAAGCTCCGACCATCGTGTCACCAAGTAATGTTGTTAGTATTGATACTGATAGTACTAATAGTGCCGATCCAAACTGCCGCTACAACTTAAGAGAAAGAAAATCAAAACCATACTACAGGGTTTAACAGACTAATGTGTTTGATAAACAGTTTGCTATTAACCAGTATTGCAGATGTGTTTAGATGCTTATGTTTATTAATCTTTGTATTTGCTTTGACTACTTGATGTTGTTTCATATGTATAAAATTAAACGTGGGGTGAATGTCGTGAATTTGCTTATTTGGATTGTCACCCTTTAGTGTTTGTTACATTTGTTAACCTGTGTACTGACCGTATTTCGTAGTCCGTGTTGTGAACTCTATTATGTGTGTAGTTGTTTGTTATTCAGTGAAATAAAGCTTTGAATGTAACATGGTATTGTTATTATTAAGTACCACATCTATATTACGTATAGTTGACGTTCCACTGGTCAGTCAATTGTGCTCTGTCATAGACATAGACCTTTCTGATATTGCTTATAATAAGGAAGATAAGGGGTCGTTGTTAATGACGTCACGCTCTAGGGGGGAGGGGGATCTGAGAATTTGTGATACTTTGTGACAAGGGGGAGGGGGGTTCATAAAAGGCCAATTTGTCCCACGTGAAACTGCTTGAGAATGGATAGGAATGTAGGTGGGCATCCCAGCCTAGCCAAAATACTCTACAAACCATAGCGACTGACCGTGTTGAAAGCCTTGGTGAGGTCCTCAAAGGCAGCGTATATGTTTAGGTTCTGCTCTTTGCATTTTTCCAGTAGTTGTCGCAGAATAAATATCATGTAAGGTGTACCTCTAACGGCTCTGAAGCCACATTCAGATAAGACCTCGTCCACTAAAGAGTGGGTTAGTCTGTCTAACAACACTCAAGCAAAGATCTTTCCTGCTACTGACAGAAGTGTAATGCCTCGATAGTTGGAGCAGTTAGACTTGTCACCCTTTTTTTTGTACAGGGATATGATTACGGATTCTCGAAGTTCATGTTGGATCACGCACTTCTCCCAGCATAGAGAAAACAAGTCTGTTAGCTTCTTGGTTAGGGCGACACCAACAATTTTAAATATTACAGCTGAAAGTCCATCAGAGCAAGTTCATATGTGCTTTTTTAAGATTATGAATCGCTGTCTCAATTTCCTCAAATGTCGGTGGGTTTTCGAGCTCCCCTCTCATAATGTGTGTGTGTGTACATAATTTTTATTACATTCTGACCCATGCTTTCGGATGACGTTTATTGTGCCCTAGATTTGGTTCTTCCTGGAGTTAGTGAAAAAATTGAAGACTCCCCGCCATTACCAGCAAGGAGGTTGGGGGGAGCGCTAGGAGGTCCTCCAGCGCGGGGAGCCGCCAAGCACTATTTCTGGTATTGAAAGCCAACTAAATGCATATTCTGAGGTATCTACAGGTATCTACAGTTTTATTTCAAATACCTAATGTGTTATTCTTACAGACTTAGACCCTCCCGCGCCGTTCGGCGCATTTCAAACTGTTTCCACAAAAATCTGTCACTGGCAGTGGCGTAGCTACCAATGTGCGGGTGGTGTGGGCCGCACAGGGCACCAAGTGGAGAGGGGCACCAAAATTCCCCCAGTTTGTATTAATTTCCTATTTCCCTGAGCTTTTCAGTGAAAACGACTAATTGTTTGGACACGAACAAACTTAAACTACTGTATTTTAAACATGAACTAACGATTTATAAACTAGTCATGTCGCTATTTTGTTTCATCTCCTTGACTATTTCTTCAATACAATGTAAGCTATAGAACAGTTTGAATCTAATTTACGAGATTTTTTTCGGACACACGGTACATGTTGTTTTTACACTGATCAAAGCTCTGTAATATAAAGAAGAAGATAGGCCTACCTTTTTTTACTTCATTGTTTAGTCCATTGGTTTAATCTAGATATTGAGTTTACAAATATATTTCTAAACTCTAGCTCTAAACAATTGTCTTAGTTTATTCATTTTTTTATGATTCTTTATAGTTTAATTTTGGAAATAATTCTATTGTAATGTCAATATTTTTAAATAAGCCAACCTTTGTTTTCTACGAGTTTTTTTTAACTAACTAATTAATTGTAATACTGTAACGTAAACAAAATGATGAACAATGCTCAAGACTGACTAGTCTGGCTGGCGCCTCAAAACCTTTTTAAGGTTCTGGTTCTGTCCGGTCTGGGTAGACTATAAGGGCCCCATACCTAGATCTATCGGGGTCCCTCATTAACAACCCATCGGTATAACAGAAAATAGCATCTGATGGGTAGGACTTTAGTGTAGCTGATGCCAAGTTTTGGAGTATGGCAGGTGTTAATCGCCTCTTGGTGGCTCCCTCTTGCCCTATAAGGGACATGCTTATTAGTGGGGCTGGCTTCTCCTCCACGTAGGGCAAGTACTTATTATTCTAATTGGGATTATGTCAGTGGAGAGCCCAGCTGATTTAGACACATTGGCCACAATGTGGAGGAACGATCGCATTTTATGCGGTTCCCCTCTCTCCACTGTCGCACTAATATTTAGGTGGGTAGCCTAAAGTCGCCCCTTTTATAGCGCTCATAGGCTGTAAGTACCGCCCTCTCCCTCCTTAAATGTAAAGGGGCCACGTTTGTTAAGATTTCAGAAGCATTTGTTGGGCTTGTCCGAAAGGTGTCACAAATGAACCTTAGTGCCTGTGATTGTACTCGGTCGAGTAATTCGAGGGCAGTTTTACTAGCATATTCTTGAGCTGTACTCAATTTGTGATCTGACTGCCCCTAAGTACAATGTGCGTAGCATGTAATCTTTGGCACCCCACTTTGTGCTGGCCAGCTTTCTTAGTAACCCTAACTTCTCCGAGGCTTTTCTTTCATTTTCCTGGACGTGCTGGAGCAATGACAACTTTCTATCCAGGGTTACCCCTAGATATTTGGCGTGTTTTCACGTTGGAGTCGCAGCCCACCGAGTTGAAGCTCGAATAGAGCCTTAAGAATGTCGATCCTAGGCTGAACAGGGACCAGGTCGTTTTAGCAACGTTTATCTGAATCTGTCATTTGTCGCAATACGAGGAGATGGTTTGGAGGTCTGCTTGTAATGCCGCCTGTATTTGGTCAGCTTTCTTCCCGGTTGACCAGAGGACAATGTCATCCGCATAAAGCAGTTTCTTTGACCGCAGTGCGGTGCGTTTCTTAAATTTATTAAGTCTAAAGAAGCATCGAGACAATTTCAAGTCACATCATTGCCAGAGTCCACCGACTATAGGCGAGCTGTTAATAGGTATGAATCAACTGAACAATTAAAAGCAACAAAGCAAGATGAGACGGTTGTCATTGAATCCAGAAAAAAATGATGAGGCCGACATTGTGAAAAGAAAAAAATACTTCAATACCGCAGGTTCTAGAGAGTAAAGGACAGCACACAAGCATGTCCTCAAAAATTCATACTGAAGAAGCTGAACCATCAGACAGTGTAAACAATACAGAAATAAACTCTAGACTGAACGACATTGGAGATTGGCCTGATGTTATCACAGATATTATTCGCATACACCTTGTCACTCAAGGATCTGAAAAAGTTCAGCGTATGTACAGTCAATTCAGAGAGGCGTATAGACATCAAGAATCAGGCAAAGGAAAGGCTCGAAAGCTTTCAAAGGCTTGGTTTTTCCGGCAAATGTCAAACGGCGAGAAAGTTCTTAGAAAGTGGATGTGTTATTCGCCAAAAAAAAAAGAATCCTTATTTTGCTTAACCTGCACACTCTTCTCAACAAGATCAAGTACCAAATCTTCATTAAAATCCAAAGATGGATACAATGAGTGGTGGAGATTATCCCCAAAAATAGAAAAACATGAGACCAGCAGAGCTCACATTCAGTCATCGCTTGCTTGGAGGGAACTTGAAGTTCGCCTGAGAGTAGAGAACAATATTGACAACAAGGCCCAAGATTTGATTATACAAGAGACGAAAACCTGGAGAGTTAGTAAAATTACTATCAAAGTACGAGCCTCTCTTAAGGGAGCATGTGCTTCGAACTAAGCTTTGTTCCATACCGAATACATACACGTCTCCACAAATATAAAATGAATTTATTACAATATTGGGGGATCACGCTAAAAAACAAATCATACAGCAAGTAAAACAAGCCAAATATTTCTCTATTATTTTTTACAGTACACCTGACATCTCAAAGCTGGATCAAACTTCCCAAATTTTACGGTACGTTGTCATGGATAATGACGGGGTGCAGGTTCGTGAGTCTTTTGTTGACTTCATCGACACAAAGCATGCTGCTGGAATCGCTGAGATGATTCTAGAGAAATTGCGTTTGGATGGCTTAGACATAATGGACTGCAGGGGTCAAGGCTATGATAATGCTGCGGTCATGAAAAGTCATTAAGGTCATGAAAGAATTAATAATATTTGATTAATGAATACATATTATTTTTAAAAAATGTAAGGTTTTGCAATGTTATTAATTAGTTAGTTGTTGTTTTTTTATTGGGGGGGGGAGGGCATCAAGATGAGGTACCGCACCAGGCATCATATACTCTAGCTACGCCACTGGTCACTGGTAATGTCTGAAGCCTCTTCCCACCTGCTCTGAGGACCTCAATAAATGTGTGGCGCCAAATTGTACTAGGATGTCATCGCAACTCTTCTTATGCGTAATTCATTTCGTCGGAGAAAATGTCCTGAAAACCTCATGCGACGCTCTGTCGCAAACTTACTAAGGTGTCGACTCCCAGTTCGGCATAGGATTTCCTTGATTTAGACCCTATCTATATAACGGACTCCTAAAATCCGTCTTAGCCATCTTTGTAGAGCCACATTTAGTTCTTTTCAATTTCATTGCACTTTATTATAGGAGCCCAGCCACTGGTAGACATGTGTAACGTCTCTTGACTACGATCTTGGAATTAGGTGACTATTTGGCTTGAGATGTTATATCGAGATGGGAAGTTTTATCGCCAAAATCGTCTGTTGGTGGGTTTTAAACTAAAATATATCTGGAGTTGTTTTTTTTTTATATTCAAAACCACATTTAGCTACGGTCATAGCATTTGGTGATTGTAGTTTGCTTTAGAAATAATATTGAAGAGAGAGGCTTTCAACCTTAAAACGCTTTGTAGGGGGATTTTAAACTTAAAACTATCTTGAGGGGTCTTAAACTTTTAAAAAAGCAATTTGGAAAGTGGGGTTGAAACTCAAAGCCCCCCCCTCCCCATTGGCTTGGCTACGTTCAAAGAATTTTAGGGTGTAATGTGCTTTTTTTTCCATATTAAAGATGTATTTTTTAGCATCAAAGCCCTCTGAGAGGAAATTTAAACTCAAAACACCCAATAGGCTTGGCTACGCTCATAGCATTTTGATTTCGAAATTGTTTTTTTTTTAATTTTGAAGATTTATTTTTTAGCTTCAAACCCTGCTGTCGGGGGTGGGGTGGTTTAAACTAATATCCCTTTGGCTACACTCCTACAATTTTTAGTATGTAATTTCCTTTTTTATATTGAAGAGGAGATTATCGTAAATTTTGGAGAGGGGTTTAAAATCAAAATCTTCCTTAGATATGCTCTTGAAATTTGGGGATTGTCGTTTGCATTTTTTTGTTTTATACAAGAAAGGGATTTAAATGCAAAACACCCGGGTAGGGGTTTTTAAACACAAAAACCCCTGGTAGGGGGTTTCAAACTCAAAACCCTTAGGTAGGAGGTTTCAAACTCAAAACCCATGGTAGGGGGTTTCAAACTCAAAACCCCTACCAGGGGGTTTTAAACTGAAAACCCTGGTAGGGGGTTTTAAACTGAAATCCCTTTGGTTGTGCTAGGGCAAGTGATGGTTTAGTATTAAAAAATTACCTAAAAAAAACAAACAAAATAAAGCAAAGATCAGTCACTAAACTCCGACACCCCCCCTCCCGAAATGAAATCCCCCCCTGACTACACCCATGCTATATATATATTCAGCATGATTCAGAGAGATAGTTAAATTGAAAATTTGTGAAAACTTGCCTTGGACATTGAGCCGGTAGAAATTCTGTTCACTTCTATGCTAGTTCTGTCTCCAATATGTCCTGTAAAACACAGATCTTCAGTTGATCCATTTCTATATAATTTATTTTTTAATTCGAGTTGGTTGTAGTTAAATATTTCATATTTAGAAAATTATAGTAAGTGGAGGTGCATAGTGTTCAGGAAATATTATGGATATAGATGCAAATAAAATAAATCGGCCCCCGAAGTGGTCGACCAAGGCAGGCTTCAATATTTTCAGGAAGAACATCCGAATGAAATTATATCAAAGACAAATGAGAGATAAGAATGGAGAAAGAAGGTTAACAGATCTTGTGTAGTGCCCCAACAGTCCCGCAGATCAAAGGATAGGTGAAAGTGAATGTAAAGTTAGATGTGAACCTGGCCTAACTAGTTCCCCTTTCTGACCTTGTGGTCTATAGGACAGATGTTTTGTTCATCTGTTTTTGTGGCCTACGGTTAACGAGGGTGTAATGTAGATAGCACAATGACCAACCGCCTTTCCACCTTTACTATTCCAGAACTAATGTCAGGTACCCATTAGAGCTGAGCGGACTCAGAGGCGCCCAAAGATTCCAAAGTTTAAAATCCCAGTCTTTACCAGGATTCAAACACGGGAGTCCCGGTTCGGAAGCCAAGCACTTTACCGCTCAGACACCGCGACTCCCCTGGCCTGAATTGTTTTGAAAAGGCTCAATCTCTTATTCGAATCCTCAAAAAAAAATTTAATAAATTCCGCATTTTAAAAAAAAGTATAGGAAAATGAAGTTTACAAGATTATTATTAGTTTGAAATTAGGTCTAACTTTTAATGCATACTAATTAGCTTTTTCTGTTTAAAAAACTGCTTGCATAACTGATTTTAAAAATTAGATTTTTCGCTTTCAGAAAAAAAAAGTAGCCGTTGCATCAGAACTTTGAATGGTCTAAAATATTATGATGTCGGATTTTCAATATCTATTCTAGTTTACGAGATCTAAACTGGACGAACGGACAGACCGACAGAGGACAGACATTTCGCACAAAACTAATAGCGTCTTTTCCCCTTGCGGGGGCCGCTAATAAAAGTAGTATTTTTGTTACATCTAATTATTGAATATACTCAACACTGCATTTTAATTTGATTAGAAACTGACATGTTTCCTAACTTACTGATTTCATTCAAAGCTCCCACGACGTCTTGAATCTCTAGAAGTTCACTCCCTTAAACATTCCCATCCATGCTATTGACCAAGATCGACTGAAAGGTAAAAATAAAAAGATATGCAAAATACAAAGGTTACGTAAAATTGTATCATTTAGTCTGGATCAGTCATGTTCTATTTTATATATATTTTTTTGCTGTTAGTTTTATTTGTAAAAAGAGTCTTTGTCATAAAAATGAAAAAAAAAAAATAAGGATCGACAAAGTAATGCTCTTCTTCTTCCCTATTGCTATTAGAGCGTGGAATGGGTTGCCTGAGCAATTTTTTAAGTCATTGGTTATCAGATGTATAACGCGTAGGACGTCTTTTCTTATATCTCTCTACCTCCCTCTCCTTATATCTCTCTACCTCCCTCTCCTTATATCTCTCTACCTCCCTCTCCTTATATCTCTCTACCTCCCTCTCCTTATATCTCTCTACCTCCCTCTCCTTATATCTCTCTACCTCCCTCTCCTTATATCTCTCTACCTCCCTCTCCTTATATCTCTCTACCTCCCTCTCCTTATATCTCTCTACCTCCCTCTCCTTATATCTCTCTACCTCCCTCTCCTTATATCTCTCTACCTCCCTCTCCTTATATCTCTCTACCTCCCTCTCCTTATATCTCTCTACCTCCCTCTCCTTATATCTCTCTACCTCCCTCTCCTTATATCTCTCTACCTCCCTCTCCTTATATCTCTCTACCTCCCTCTCCTTATATCTCTCTACCTCCCTCTCCTTATATCTCTCTACCTCCCTCTCCTTATATCTCTCTACCTCCCTCTTCTTATATCTCTCTAACTCCCTCTCCTTACATCTCTCTACCTCCCTCTCCTTATATCTCTCTACCTCCCTCTCCTTATATCTCTACATCTCTTTCTACTTCTCTCTCTCACTCACACTCTCACTCTTTACTCTCTCATATGTCTCTCCCTCTATTTCCTAATATCTCTATCTCATTTTCTCCTCTCTCTCACTCTCACTCTTTACTCTCTTCTTATATCTCTCTTCCTCTCTCTCCTTCTATTTCAACCTCTCTTTCTCCTTTTCTCTCTCACTCAAACTCTCACTCTTTACTCTCTCCTTATATGTCTATCCCTCTCTCTCCTTTGATCTCTACCTCTCTTTCTCCTTCTCTGTTTGGTTATTATCGGAATTTTGTTTGTTTTGTTTCGATGATGTTTCTTATAGGAGGTAAGTAGCTTCTATTTGAGAGAGAGGTTACACTCTGCATTTACCAAGGCCCGAGTAAAGCTTTTTTTTTGTCTATATGCTATGGATATTGACTTACCTTTGTGTTCAATGGGCTTTCAGAAAACCATTAACGGTAACGGTCCGTGTGTGGCTGTTTGATTCTTGCGAGTCGGACCCGATTAGAACCAATGTTTCCGGCATCTGACCAGTAATTTAAAAAAAGAATTCATCTTTTGCACGGAAATCTTTCATTCTATGCTACATCTTAATTACATAATTTAACTCTTTCTCTCCGTAATTATTTACCACATTCTGGTGGAATCAACGCTGGTATCGTAAATTAGGAGAGAAAGAGTTAATTTAGGAACAATTTTTTATTTGTGTTATCTTTTTATCTTATAAATTACAGATGATATTTCAAAATAAAAGATGATTACATCCGACGCATTTCATGTGTCAATTTAGTCATACATGTTGATCAGTGACTTAAACTTTTGCCAATTCGTTGGTTTTCCTGGCTGATTCAAGCAACCCATTCCAAGTTCTATTAGCACGAGGGAAGAGGGAGTATTTAAACAAATTTGTCCTAGCATATTTAAGCTAGAAATTATCCCTTATCTTTGTGTTAGAGCGATCCTTAACAAAACACTATTACTCATGATTCAACGCTAGAGATCAATCAATCAACAGAATCTTACCATACTTATTTGAGAGTTGCTGTCAAAACACAAAAATCCAACAGGTTACAATTGACAAGACAAATATATATAAACATAATCTTTTTTCCGCCTAGTTTATATTCAACAACTATTCCTGGAAATTAAGAAAATATATGCCCCTGACTCAAACCTTAAATGCTATTTAAACAAAAACAGAAATCGAATTTACAAGAAGATTAGTAATTTATGAGATTTATCTACATGGGTTCATCTTAGATACAAAATGAAACATCCAATAAAAGTATCATCTCTTCAATGCCTAACTATCAAAAGAATGATACCACACATTATAGAAACATAAGGCTATATTTAACTTTATTAATTCTTTTTAACCTCTGTCAGTATACCAATATTAACTGTAGGCCTCATTTCTTTAAGCTAGTCAAGATAGAGACACACATGTATTCAAGATTCAATTGAACACATGATGGCGAGATGTTAACCTTTGTCGAAATCCGCCAATCAAAGTTGCCGATAATAGGCCAAAAATAGAATATGGATTCTCTGTTAGGGACCCCTCAACTCAAGAAAACATTAAGAAACTGGAACAGACACAAAATAGAGCAGTGAGATTCATAACAAACGAATATTCACATTTGACTATAAAGTAACACCTTTAGTAAAATCACTAAATTTAGAAAGCCTTCAGGACAGAAGACTCAAAAGTAAAGTAGCAACTATACATAAAACACTGAACCATAATCTTCAAATACAAAAACAGAATTTATTATAATACTCAGAAAGACACTAAGATACAGACATATCTCTCATTCCATATGCTAGGACAATTTTTTACTAATGCTCCTTCTTCCCTAGTGCTATTAGAGCATGGAATGGGTTGCCTGATCTAGCCAGGAAGACCAGTGACTTGGCAGAATTTAGGTCATTGGTTAACATACATGACTAGATGCATGACGCGTGTTGCGCAATGTTCTTCTTTGTGAAATGACGTGTATTATATAACATAAGATTGACCAGAACCTGGGTTTGAGACATTATCTGTTAGAAAAAGGAACACCTCTTTCTACAAATACTTAACAACAGTGGGTTCTCGTGTCAACCAATTAAGTATTTGACTGGGAAAGAGCTATTTTCGTGCAATAAGATCGTGAATTTGAATGATTAGATTTACTCTTTATGGACAAACAATCAGTATATCTCATTGACATCGCTAGACTATCACTAACATATAAGAAAGCTTAAAGTCAAAAGGAAATAATTTTAAATATGAGCTTAGAGATTAAGCAATACGGACGATAAGTGGAATACAGTAGAACGTCGTTTATCCGACTCAATTGGGACCGGACACCGTTCGGATACGCGATTGTTCGGATAACCGAAAACCGAAGCGATCCATGCAGTATATGTAACCGGACACTATACGAATATTGAAAATCATCACATGCGGGACACGTGCGTGAAGAACGAGCAAAATAGGTGACAAATGTCGCAATTTTACCTTTATTGTGGAAAATAATCACTTATTTTTCGTATTCATACAGTATATGTGCATCACAGTACATGTGGTTGATAAAAAAAAAAAAAAAAACTGGTCCGGATATTTGACGCTCCGGATAATAAACGTTCGGATAAACGACGTTCTACTGTAACAATATACCCTGCTGTTATATCAGCTTGACACCTGACGTAGCAGAATTATTTGATGCCTTAAACATTCCTAAGACGATTCTTCTGTCAGAGTGCGATACTGCTGCAGACCTGCCACATCATCAGAAAATATTTCGGTTATGGGGACAACAATGAATTATGTTTCCCTTTAAATAATCTCGACCCTGGCAGTGGTGCCAGAGATTATAAATTAGTTCATCTAAAATAAAAACAATAGCAAATATAATAATGCATTAATGGATACTTACATCTTTATGGGTGGAGAACAAGCTTAGACCAACTGATAAAATCTACGTATATATAATCTGTTAATTGGATGACAGGAGTGGTGGCTGGAATAAGAAATATCTTAAACATTTGTATTTTCACAGAACTTCTCAGTCACATGAACAAATGAAATGTTATTGGAGTCATTTTTAATATTTGAAAAATATTCTATTAGCCATTTATCTATTTAAAAAGATTTATTATTGAAGAAAGACGTCGGCTACTAGCTTACAAATTATACAGATAACTTGTGGGGAAATGAAGACAAATAAATATTCGAAGTATTCCTTTTAATGTAGATTGTAGATAGTGAAATAGGGAAACCAGGTCTGAAGCTTGAATGATTTTAACTCATAAATAGATTTACGGCTGAAATTTTAGTACATTTTAATGAATAATGAAGTCCAATCTCAACCAAATCATTACAAACTAAAAGTCAACACTCTTACAGCATCATATATCGCATAAGTTTAATGCTAAATGTAAAACGAAATGACTTTTTTTTGTTTCAAAAAATGAATTGAGAAACCCAAGTGTGTGTGTGTGTGTGTGTGTCGGGGGAACGTTATGAAGTGTGTCATTCCAAATCAAGTTAAAAGTCTATATCAGAGAAATTACAATGCACAGGTAAAGACAAACAAAATACGGGTCCTAGAGAGTGAAAGAGAAAGAGGAAGAAAGAAAGAGAGAGAGAGACCGTGACATTTTATTGTAACAATGACACGGGTTCAGAAATTAAAGGTATATTAGGGAAATCGTAAAAGTGTAACCCATTTTTTTAAGGTCAATATAATTATTTATATAAATTATAATACGGGAATTATTAGGGAGAGATAGCAAAAAAAATGGCAAAAGGAAGATAACTAAATAACAAAATAAGAAGCCAAAACAGAAAAAGCTTGACACAATCACTCCATTCTCCTCCAATGTTAGCAAGAGAAACAAACTGATGTTAAAAAATTAAACTGAACTTTTTTGTTGTACATTTGTGAAACCTCCAGTATCTTCCTAACTAGAATACCCACTCATGTTGAGTAAGCTAATGTTGCTTACACTTACCCTATCTGCGTTTACCTGTGTGCGTCCTTTCGTTGACCTCAGATAGCCCTTCGCTCAATGGACTAAACGCCACGTAACTCCCTTAAATGCTATGGTCTGCGGGCTTTTCCAATGAACGGACCAAAGGTTTGGAACTCACTCCCCGTTTATCTGAGACAGACAAGAAGAACATTAAGACCTACCTGTTTAAAACTTTTTAGATTAGTTTGTTAGCTCTTGTGTTTGTTATATTATAACAGCGCCTTGAGCCTACATTTTGTTTGTGTACAGGGCTTTATAAAGAAAATTATTATTATTATTATTATTACCAATGGATGTTAAGACTGACTGGCCAATAATATGATTCCCTTGTTTAAGATTGCCAGGGGCGGACTTCGTCTTAAATTGGCCCGGACATTTCTATACACTCTCGCCCATAAATTGTATATTAAACAATGGGCATCTAGTTATAGGCCTACTTGTCCTCAAAATTATTATGTTAAGTTTGATAATGTTTGGATAACTGTACACATGTATGCAGTGAACTCTATATACATATTTAAAAGAAATATACATGTATCTCTAAGTGTGACTATGTCCTAAAAGGATAAAGCTAACTAGTAGCACTGTCTACCAATGTAAGCTATTTATGCATTATTTCGGAAATGTATTAGATTTAAGTAGTATTACCATGTAGTCTGTAAAAGATTTATTTTTTTACCACAAAACTCAGATGGTCACTTTTATAAGAGAATTAAGAGAATATTGTAAAACCATTTAATACGTGTCATATAGTGGCGTTCATTCGCCCTTTTTGGTACAGCCCACCGGGCATCAGACCGGGTATTAGCCCGAATGCCCACATAGCCAGTTCGCCCCCTAAATATTGCCAATTACAACGAAGCTCGGTGCTGAAATGAATGATGCTAAAAACATTAAATAAAATGATCAACATCACCAGGGAGAAGGTTTTTTTAAGGA
Organism: Biomphalaria sudanica; assembly: GCA_036873155.1. Classification (NCBI taxonomy): domain Eukaryota; kingdom Metazoa; phylum Mollusca; class Gastropoda; family Planorbidae; genus Biomphalaria; species Biomphalaria sudanica. The sequence goes on from JAZGLO010004305.1 coordinate 177,366, forward strand.
GTGAAAGTAGTGAATTAAATGCGACGAAAAAAAAGGGGGGGGGCTGTCGGCTCTATTGGAGTTGGGGAAGACGGATGTGGTGAGGTGAGGAGCGGAGCTTGGTAGGGCATGTGATCATTGACCACTTGGGTGGTGATTTGCATATGGGTGAATGACTCTGGACCAGACAAATGTTGTTTTTTTTTGAACATTCTGATTGTCTAGATGTTAAGTTTGCGTAGTGCGTTATCGCAAGCCGGTGTTATCCTTTCCAGAGTCACTGGTTCGAACACCGTCGGCGAAGTACATTTTGTTCAATATGTTTCTATTATCATTTAAGAATGTCAACTTCGGGTTCTAAGACATATTACAGCGCCCGAGCCTTGAAAAGAGTGATTTTAGTAAATTCCCTGCATTTATTGTGAGCTGAAATATTCATTGAAATTATGTTTTCAGACGAGGCAGTAGTGTACCTTAGTGACAGCGGTCATTTGATGTTCTAACCTGTACTTATCCTATTGTCGATATTTCCATATTTTAGTTTCGGTTGTTAGCCTATACGACGTTTAGTTCTGTATTTGTTGTTGGTCTACTCTTCTATTTCTTTTTTAGTTTATAAACTCTTTTGTATTGTTTGTAACTGAAAATGTGTATAAATCAGTAAAGCACTTTACTTTAACTTGATCAATACCCAAAGAAACCAGAAAGTACCATTCGACAAGTATAAGATCACAAGCTTCTAAAGTGACTTAAGCCGCTTAAGATAGACTCATGTAAGATATATATAGAACTGCTTCAAGAAATTATTCTTTCCTAGTCAGTTGCGTGAAAAGATGCTTAAACTTGTACAGTTACGCAAGTAAGGCCATATATCCGTATGAGGGGACCACCGTGCGCCTCAAACAAAATTGTTTGGCAAGTTAACATGTGATAGTCGTAACAAAAAGGCCTCCTAAAAAATGTCATAAAGAGAAGCTTAGGTGCAAATTTGTGTAAAATGGCATAGAAGAGATCAATTAAATGCAGGCGGATTCTGAACGAGACAGTTGGAGATTTCATAAAAATAAACCTCGCCTTATTGAATAGCTGAAGCAATAACTTGATATTCTGTTAGAACGTAAACATTTTGAACCAAGTCATACATATCTGTAGCTTTGAGACAAATTTCGCAAGCCGCAGAAGCAGTTACATGGAGTGTACCAAACAGCAATGCAATAATCAAAAAAGTTAAATGGGATTGGATTGGTATGACAATGCCAAAATCAAGGGAAAATATTTTAAATTAGTTTCTAATCTGGAACCCAAAGACAAAGATTAAAACTGTGTGATAAATGGGATAGATCAACAAAACAAAAAGCAAAGATAACAGGGTATACATTGAAACAAGAAAAAATTGGCCAGAACAGAGTACATAAGCAAAGTACTTTTGCGGCTATATGCTTTTACTGGTAGTCAATAGGGTTGGTCAAGTGAATGAAAAAAATTTTTTAAAAAAATTACTAAATAAAGCAGAAAATATTTAGTAGTTTTATCTTTTGAAAACTATTTTAAGTCGTATGTTTTTATAACCGTGTTTTATATTACGGCCGTGTGGCATTCCCGTTGACGGTTGGCTTTTAAAGCTTACCGTGCTGGGTTCAATTCTTACTAATAGCAATTAAAATTTTTTTTTACTTTATTATTTTCTTTAAACTAAATGAAAAAATGCTTGCTCTGTCCAATCATCATTCAAGATACAAAATTTCTAAAATTACAAAGAAAGCTAGATGATCGTCCTAAAGCAATCTCTTTATTTTCTGCAAAGATCAGGGTCGGACGGACTATATAGCCATTAAGGCAAATGCCAGATGTGCCGGATCTCAAGTGTGTTTTTAGTGCCTAATCAATGCCACTATGGCACGCATTAAACTGTTAAAGGTTTTATAATATTTTTCTTATATACGGAGGTATATAAGCGTCATGCTAAAAACATCTTTTACAGACTACAGTGTAATACTAATTTAATCTAACGCATTTTTAAAAAATAATGTAATAGCCTACATCCGTAGACAGTGCTATTAGTAGGCCTCATCCTTTTAGAGGCTAGAAACATAGCGATTAAAAAGCACCATTATGCCTATTTCTTAAAAAGATATAGTGCATCCATACAGTTATCAAAAAATAATAGAAAAAAATAACAATGATTTTAAGAACAGATAGGAATTAAATTGGAGGCCCATCATATGATATACAAGTTATGGGCTGTACTGTTTAGAAATGACTGTGCCGATTTTGACATCAATTCCGCCCCTGGAAAGAATATATATATATTCAGATAAACTTATCAATTTATTGAGTTACGTAGTAATATTTTCATTTAGAAAAAAAATATAAACATATACAAAAAAAAATTACTCTTGGTGAGATTTGAACCCTGTACGTTACTCTTTAAAAGCCAACACTAAATCGAAATGCCACACGTCCGATAGAAATTATTTAAATTACGGATATAAAAACATACGATTTAATTTTGCTTTTCAAACGATAAATTTATAAAATATTTTCTGCTATATTATTCAAATATTTATTGAAACTTAAAAAGTTTATTTCAAATAAAACTATTTATGTGATTTGAAACAGTATTTCTAAAAAAAAATAAGATAATATTTTATCTTTTTTTAAGGTTGACCTTTAAAATGGTTTATCTAGTAATATTTATATAAATTAAAAATAGATTTAATCTTGTTCCAACATTTGTCTACCTTTGACGATGACCTTTCCGTATTTCATTTGCGTAGTACAATGACATAGAGAACTCTATAGACTTTTAATGAACAAATTTTTGCATTTTTCATCCTGAAAAATACTTTTTTTCAAGTAAAAAATAAAATAAGCATATCATGTATACAATGGTTTTAAACTACTTTATTACAAAATTATTACAAAACAAATTTTGTATTTATATATGTGTTTAATTTTCAATTTAAACATTTTAAAACTGTTACATTTTAATCAAACACCAGTCTTAGATTGAATGACTTCTTTATATAGTTTTAGAATTAAAAATCTTATTACATGGTAGAAATATAACATACTGAATATCCTATCTTTCTACATAGTGTTTATCATTGTTAGAAAATGTACTAGTCCTGGTTCTAATAGTTTCATCGATGTTAAACCAATTTAAGATAGACTCATGTAAGATATATATAGAACTGCTTCAAGAAAGAATTCTTTCCTAGTCAGTTGCGTGAAAAGATGCTTAAATTTGTACTATTACGCAAGTAAGGCAATATATCCGTATAAGGGGACCACCGTGCGCCTCAAACAAAATTGTTTGGCTAAAAACATCTTTTACAGACTACAGTGTAATACTAATTTAATCTAACGCATTTTTTTAAAATAATGTAATAGCCTACATTCGTAGACAGTGCTATTAGTAGGCCTCATCCTTTTAGAGTCTACAAACATAGCGATTAAAAAGCAACATTATGCCTATTTCTTAGAAAGATATAGTGCATCCATACAGTTATTGTAATACAATAGAAAAAAATAACATATTAATTGTTTTTTATTTCCTGTGCAAGGAGCACAACCCCTTTTATCTCATTTGTGTTTCACCTGTTTATTTTCTAACTCTGTTTTGTTACTAACATGTCTGTGAAGACATTTCTTATTGAGCGTAAGGACTTGGAGGGAGGCCTTGTCCACCCTCCAGGAACCTTGCTGCTCAAACTTTCCGGACAGGGGGCAGTCAGAGCCTCGATGGCGTCCATCGTCGCCGCCTTGGGGCTCAGGCCGGAGGAGGTGGGTCCCATGTACCGTTTCGAAAACCCGTACCTATGGTTTCTGGGCGTCTCCTCACCCGTTGTGAGGGGAAGGATCATGGGGCGGGTTTTCGGAAAAGAAGAATTGTTCAAGGTGGAAGTAACCACCTTGGACGAGGAAAATATCAAGGTCACTCTCCACTGGGTGTCCCCCACCATATCTAAGGTAAAAATGGAGGAAATATTTGGAAGTATGGCGGAGGAGGGAACCAAAGTAGAAATCCAGAAAGTAGAAGGCAGCGACAAGTGGGTGAGCTGGATTAAACCAAGAAAGGGCGTGGAGCTACCCCACTACATTCAGCTGAGGTACCAAGACGATCCGAGAACCTATAAGGTTTTGGTCACAACTCCGGGGAGGAGGCAGCAGTGCTGGTATTGCCAGAAAGAAGACCACTGGTCAAATAAGTGCCCGACTAGAGCCGCCCCCAGGGGAAATAAAAGGGAAACAGGGAAGTCCCAAGAGCCCTCAAAGTCCCAAGAGCCCTCAAAGGCAACATATGCAACGGCCCTGAAGGGAGTTAGCCCAAGGAAAACTGCAGAAGGGGAGGCAAAGGAGGATGGTTTTACTTTGGTGAGGAAAAAGAAAGAGAAACTTCAAGAAGGGAATAAGATGGGAAAAACACCACCCTCCTCCCCAACAAAAGGGGAAAGGAGAAATAGTGCAGGAGGTACAAACTCCCACAATAAATTGAAGCCAGAAGGGAGGATAAGGTCGGAGCCTAACTCTCCGACCAAAAAGAAAAGGCAAAGGACTTTATCGTCCTCCTCCTCTTCTTCCTCCGACGACCAGTGCGTGGACTTGGAGGCAGAGGAGGAAAGAAAGATAGAGATAGAGTTCCCCGATTCCCCAACCCCACTGGTCATAGATGAGGGGGGGACCCCAGAACGCACTCTAACTCATAACACACAAAGTATAACAAATAGGAGACCACGTACACACGCACACTTACAGAAGACAGACATAAAAAAAATTCAAGGTCACACACACACACACAGATAATATCACACACATACTCCTTAGTTACAAACAAACCCACTTAAATACATAATCATGGAGGACATCACGCTTTTGACCCTTAACATACGTGGACTCACAAACAAACAAAAATACGTAGTCCACTTATCGAGAAAGTACAAACCAGACTTTATTTTTTTACAAGAAACAAATTTAGATACAGAACACAAAGCACACAAATACACAACAGATATGGGCTTTAAGGAAGGGTGTTTTAGTTATTGTAGCAGATCCAGGGGGGTAGCCATCTTTCAAGTGTCAGACAGGTTTAAAATAGTACACAAATATAGTGACAATAAAGGGAGAGTAGTCATCATAAAAGTGGAAACAAGAAATGAAACAATTACACTGGCTAACATCTATGCACCAGCAAAACAAACTGAGAAACGGGAATTTTTTGAATTTTTGAGCGGAAAATTACATGACACATATAAAGGGGATACTTTGATTCTAGGAGGGGATTTTAATTACATCACGTCCTCACTAGACAAACAGTACACAGCAACGGCGAATCTTCCTTTACAGACGAACCCTACCATAAATAACTTTCTAAAAGACATTGAGAGCGAATTCAAAATAGCTGATGCGTACAGAAGTGTAAACCCCACAGGTCAGGGCACCACTTCGGTGAACAAAGCTTATCCCGTAACCTCCAGACTAGACAGATTTTATGTTCCAGCGGAGTACCATATAAATAAGATAGCTCATTTGGAAGAGCCTCTGGAATACTCAGACCATAATGCAGTAATAGCTACAATAAGTAAGGAAAGTAAAAAAAAGAAAAGGAAAACTAGTCATTGGAAATTTAATAACTCTCTCCTAGAAATACCTCTTTTTATAGAACTAATCTCAAACACACTCAATTCCTGCTTGCAAGATCTAAACAATCCAAACGTTAACCTAGCACAAATATGGACAATAGTTAAAAATTCAATAAAACAACAATGTCAGGTAATATCAACACTGGTACAAACACGGAGAAAACAAGAATTAGAAAAACTGAAGCACACTCTATTACACGCTGAGGATGAAATAGATAGAACACAAGCCTCTTTAAAGCTGGCAGAATTAAACAATTACATCTACAAAGGAGCTGAAGTGAGATGCAGAAACTATATTAGTCAGGAGGGTCCTAATAAACTCTTTTTGTCAATTGAACAAAATGTCCAGTCAAATAAATGCATAACAAGTGTTCTTGATATACACGGCTCCAAAGTTGAAGATGAAGACAAAATAAAAGATGTTTTCACGAGACATTTCACAAACATCTATCAGGAAGAACCCATAAATAAGGAGGCTCAAGAATGTTTTCTAAAATATTGTAAACAGTTGAAGCAGGCTGACGAAGAATTTTTGGGGACCCCATTTACTCTAGATGAACTCAAAACGGCATTAGACTCGACACAAAAAAATAAATCCCCCGGACAGGACGGTCTGACATTCGAGTTCTATACGGCTTTTTTCCCCATAATAAGTCCTCTATTACTGCGACTATATAGTGACGCTATTATAACAGGACAACTTCCAGAAAAATTCAACGAAGCATATATTACACTAATAGATAAAAAAACAACAGATAACAGTTCTCCAAGTGACTACAGACCCATTTTACTACTCAATACAGACTATAAACTACTGACAAAAATGATCTTTAAGCGACTTAAACCCTTCATTCCCCAACTCGTAGGACAAGACCAATACTGCACCCACCCCGACAGGAATATTGATGGAATGACACATTTCATTCGGGATTTTATCATTTACAGCCATGAAAAAAACTCTAGCGCTTCCTTGTTATCTGTAGACCAAGAAAAAGCATTTGACAGAGTCAGTCATAACTACCTCTTTAAAGTAATAGAAAAATGTAAAATCAGCCCGTTTTTAATTAAACTTATTAAACTAATTTATACCAATGCCAACAGTAGACTAATAATCAACCATTCTCTAAGCCAACCTTTTGCAATTCAAAGATCTGTTAGACAGGGCTGTCCCTTATCCCCCTTTTTATATATCCTTTGTCTGGAACCTTTTCTAGAATCTATTAGGTCAGATCCTTCTATCAAAGGAACAAAAATCCCGGGACCCAACCCGTAGTCAAAGTTAAGGCCTATGCCGACGACACAACATTTTTTCCCTCCTCTGAATAACATAGTTAAAAAGTTTACCCTTTTTAGCCAGGCCAGTGGATCAAAAATTAACATAAATAAATCCTCAATAATGGGTGTAGGGAGGTGGACATTTAAGGAAAAATATTCATTGAAACTTGTAAACAGAATTAAAATAGGTGGTATAGAATACAATAGTAACCCTTTTTTGTTCTGTGAAGATCAGTGGAAAAATATTATTATTAAGGCATCCAATATAGTTAACATGTACAAGCATACAAGTTCTACCATCTTTGGTAGAGCCATTCTTATAAACAATTTAGTCATCCCAAAGATAGTCTATCTAGCCAATATTGTAGAACCTCAAACAAAATACATATTTCAATTAAATAACATAATTAGAAGTTTCATCTTCAAAAATACACTTAAAAACATCAAACATACTACAATCATTCAAAACAAAGAGGATGGGGGGATCAATTTTACAAGACATCAAAACTAAAATATGTGCACTCAGATTAAAATTCATAGGTCAAGTAGTTAAAAATCCAAGTGATTTCCCCTTTACAATATATTATTATGGTTTGAGATTAAGCAATTTAATTCCAATACAAAACAACGCTCCACACTATTTTGGTACAAACTTACATCCTTTTTATAGATCCATTTCAAGAACTCTTCCTGGCAATGAACCCTTAATACACAAGAAATATAAAGAAATATACACAACATTAAAAAAACAGTTACAAGAAAATTTAGCTATGAGGATTAAATGGGGAAAAGATTTAAATATAACAGATTTTAAAGACACTTTTACAAACCTTCATAACAAACACATTACAACAAAGGCTAAAGAAATATCTTACAGACTCATCTTTGGGATGACTCCATTTTCAAAAAAAAAACCTGGTGTAAAATTTTGTAAAATTTGTCAATCTGTTAATGGTGATAATGAAAAGCATTTATATTTAGAATGTTCTTTTTTTAGTAATGTCAGAAATACTGTAAGAGAGTTATTGGAAGGAAACTGTGAAACCCATGTGAACATTAATTTATCTTTTCTCTTAAATAAGTTGCCTAAAGCTAAACACAAAATGATACAAAATTTCAATTTAATAATTATATCTGAATAAAGAAACTTAGTATGGAACAGTAGACTTAAAGCTATGTATCAAAATGTCAATTTTAACCCTAAAATGTTGGATACAATATATAGAAATATAGTTGATTTTAAAATTCAACACTATAAAGGCTAACCCCAAATGTAATTTACTTTGATCCATTGTATGTACATATGTTATATATATATATATATATATATATATATATATATATATATATATATATATATATATATATATATATTTTAATGTAATGGAAGGTTACATTTGTATAATAAATTATCAATTTACAAAGTCTGTTTAAACAATGAAGAAAACAAGTTTGAATGTATAGGTGTGTGTGTTTTATATTTAAAATTTGCATGTGTATGTATCTAATACATCATTTATTTGCTTTAAAAATTATTACTTCTAAAAATTACCTGTAAACTATTTATTTATTTTCTTTCAACAAGAGAGACAATTAGGACTGGAAGATGCAAGGTGAAACTTCTTTTGATTACATCCCTTTGACCAGATCAACAAAATTTCAAGACAACCCAAACAGGACCGGATTTCATGAAAATGAACCAAATGGACTACTAAATTGTTTAAAAAACATAGCAGAAACGGAAAAAGAGGGGGAAAAAAAGAACACTATTACAATAAACAATAATAAAAAAAAAAAGAAATAGAGATAACCTAAAAATGAGTTATATTCCAAAATGAAATAACTTTTAAGTTCTTCATGCACATACTTACTTTGAGCTCTGTACTTTTATAGAAATTAAATAACTTCATTATATGTACATTTTTGTAACTCTAGCAGACCCCAAAGAATCCTAGGGATATAGGATGAAGGTCCTTTGTCTTAGGTTCTTAAGGGAAAAAATGTTGCAAAAATAATATAAACAAAAATGAATTTTTAATAACTCATAAGTCTTTAAAAAAAAAAAAAAGAAATTATTTTTGGCAATACTCATTTTAAGGAACACTTTCAAAATTTTTTGTGAATGTCTTCCAGACCCTTGGTGTCATCAATTTCTGGACATTTACTGCCACCATTTTATGGACCTTTGCTGTCACCTTTTTCTGGACCATTGCTGTATCATTTTATTGGACTTCTGCTGTCATCATTTTTTGGACCTTGCTGTTACAATTTGATGAATCTTCGCTGCAGCCTACTCCGCGATCATACTGAAAATCCTGCAACATGACTTTGATAAAAATAATTTTTTTTTTTTTTTTTTTTTAATGAAATTTTCTTTCTGTTATTATTAACTTGGAACGATGTTTTGTGTGTCTTCTTTTTTATAAAAAAAAAAAGCCCAATAAAGAGGGCAAGAGCCCAAAAAAGAGGCAACGCCCAAAAAAGAGGCAAAGAAAAGAGGCAAAAGCCCAAGGATTCCTAGGATGTACTAAGCTCGACAACTGAAGTCAAAAGCTAAAAAGCTGAGGTATCCTAATAAAAAAAAAATTTTTCTTCATAGTGTTTATCATTGTTAGAAAATGTACTAGTCCTGGTTCTAATAGTTTCATCGATGTTAAACCAATTTAAGAAAGACTCATGTAAGATATATATAGAACTGCTTCAAGAAAGAATTCTTTCCTAATCAGTTGCGTGAAAAGATGCTTAAATTTTTACAGTTACGCAAGTAAGGCCATATATCCGTATAAGGGGACCACCGTGCGCCTCAAACAAAATTGTTTGGCAAGTTAACATGTGATAGTCGTAACAAAAAGGCATTATAAAAAATGTCATAAAGAGTTGCTAAAGTGCAAATTTGTTTGAAATGGCATAGAAGAGATCAATTGAATGCAGGCGGCTTCTGAACGAGACAGTTTGAGATTTCATAAAAATAAACCTCGCCTTATTGAATAGCTGAAGCAATAACTTGATATTCTGTTAGAACGTAAACATTTTGAACCAAGTCATACATATCTGTAGCTTTGAGACAAATTTCGCAAGCCGCAGAAGCGGCGCATGTCGCAGTGCGCAGTTACATGGAGTGTACCAAACAGCAATGCAATAATCAAAAAAGTTAAATGGGATTGGATTGGTATGACAATGCCAAAATCAAGAGAAAAAATTTTAAATTAGTTTCTAATCTGGAACCCACAGACAAAGATTAAAACTGTGTGATGAATGGAAGAGATCAACAAAACAAAAAGCAAAGATAACAGGGTATACATGGAAACAAGAAAAAATTGCCCAGAACAGAGTACATAAGCAAAGTACTTTTGCGGCTATATGCTTTTACTGGTAGTCTATAGGGTTGGTCAAGTGAATGCAAAAAAATAAAAAAAAATATTACTAAATAAAGCAGAAAATATTAAGTAGTTTTATCTTTTGAAAACTATTTTAAGTCGTATGTTTTTATAACCGTGTTTTAATTAATTTATATCGGCCGTGTGGCATTCCCGATGACGGTTGGCTTTTAAAAGCTTAACGTGCTGGGTTCAATTCTTACGAATAGCAATTAATTATTTTTTTTTTTAATTTATTCTTTTCTTTAAACTAAATGAAATATGCTTGCTCTGTCCAATCATCATTCAAGATACAAAATTTCTAAAATTACAAAGAAAGCTAGATGATCGTCCTAAAATAGTTAACTGACAAATCTCTTTATTTTCTGCAAAGAACAGGGGCGGACGGGCTATATAGCCATTTAGGCAAATGCCAGATGTGCCGAATCTCAAATGTGTTCAAAGGGCTTCATCAATGCCACTATGGTAGGCATAAAACTGTTAAAGGTTATGTAATATTTTTCATATATAAGGAGTTATATAAGCGTCATGCTTAAAACATCTTTTACAGACTACAGTGTAATACTAATTTAATCTAACGCATTTTTTTTTAACAATGTATTAGCCTACATCCGTAGACAGTGTTATTAGTAGGCCTCATCCTTTTAGAGTCTACAGACATAGCGATTAAAAAGCACCATTATGCCTATATTTCTTAGAAAGATATTGTGCATCCATACAGTTAACGTAAAACAATAGAAAAAAATAACAATGTTTTTGAGAATAGATAGGCCTTAAATTGGAGACCCATCATATGATATACAAGTTATGGGCTGTACTGTTTAGAAATGACTGTGCCGATTTTGACATCAATTCCGCCCCTGGAAAGAATATATATATATTCAGATAAACTTATCAATTTATTCAGTTACGTAGTAATATTTTCATTTAGAAAAAAAATATAAATATATACAAAAAAAAATTACTCTTGGTGAGATTTGAACCCTGTACGTTACTCTTTAAAAGCCAACACTAAATCGAAATGCCACACGGCCGATAGAAATTATTTAAAATACGGGTATAAAAACATACGATTTAATTTTGCTTTTCAAACGATAAATCTATAAAATATTTTCTGCTATATTATACAAATATTTATTGAAACTTAAAAAGTTTATTTCAAATAAAACTATTTATGTGATTTGAAACAGTATTTCTAAAAAAAAAAAAGATAATATTTTATCTTTTTATAAGGTTGACCTTTAAAATGGTTTATCTAGTAATATTTATATAAATTAAAAATAGATTTCATCTTGTTCCAACATTTATCTGCCTTTGACGATGACCTTTCCGTATTTCATTTGCGTAGTACAATGACATAGAGAACTCTATAGACTTTTAATGAACAAATTTTTGCATTTTTCATCCTGAAAAATACTTTTTTTCAAGTAAAAAATAAAATAAGCATATCATGTATACAATGGTTTTAAACTATTTTATTACAAAATTATTACAAAACAAATTTTGTATTTATATATGTGTTTAATTTTCAATTTAAACATTTTAAAACTGTTACATTTTAATCAAATACCAGTCTTACATTGAATGACTTCTTTATATAGTTTTAGAATTAGATATCTTATTCCTTTGCAGTAATACAATATACTGAATATCCTATCTTTCTACATAGTGTTTATCATTGTTAGAAAATGTACTAGTCCTGGTTCTAATAGTTTCATCGATGTTAAACCAATTTAAGAAAGACTCATGTAAGATATATATAGAACTGCTTCAAGAAAGAATTCTTTCCTAATCAGTTGCGTGAAAAGATGCTTAAATTTGTACAGTTACGCAAGTAAGGCCATATATCCGTATAAGGGGACCACCGTGCGCCTCAAACAAAATTGTTTGGCAAGTTAACATGTGATAGTCGTAACAAAAAGGCATTATAAAAAATGTCATAAAGAGTTGCTAAAGTGCAAATTTGTTTGAAATGGCATAGAAGAGATCAATTGAATGCAGGCGGCTTCTGAACGAGACAGTTTGAGATTTCATAAAAATAAACCTCGCCTTATTGAATAGCTGAAGCAATAACTTGATATTCTGTTAGAACGTAAACATTTTGAACCAAGTCATACATATCTGTAGCTTTGAGACAAATTTCGCAAGACGCAGAAGCGGCGCAAGTCACAGTGCGCAGTTACATGGAGTGTACCAAACAGCAATGCAATAATCAAAAAAGGTAAATGGGATTGGGTTGGTATGACAATGCCAAAATCAAGGGAAAATATTTTAAATTAGTTTCTAATCTGGAACCCACAGACAAAGATTAAAACTGTGTGATGAATGGAAGAGATCAACAAAACAAAAAGCAAAGATAACAGGGTATACATGGAAACAAGAAAAAAAATGCCCAGAACAGAGTACATAAGCAAAGTACTTTTGCGGCTATATGCTTTTACTGGTAGTCTATAGGGTTGGTCAAGTTAATGCAAAAAAATTAAAAAAAATATTACTAAATAAAGCAGAAAATATTAAGTAGTTTTATCTTTTGAAAACTATTTTAAGTCGTATGTTTTTATAACCGTGTTTTAATTCATTTATATCGGCCGTGTGGCATTCCCGATGACGGTTGGCTTTTAAAAGCTTAACGTGCTGGGTTCAATTCTTACGAATAGCAATTAATTATTTTTTTTTAAATTTATTCTTTTCTTTAAACTAAATGAAATATGCTTGCTCTGTCCAATCATCATTCAAGATACAAAATTTCTAAAATTACAAAGAAAGCTAGATGATCGTCCTAAAATAGTTAACTGACAAATCTCTTTATTTTCTGCAAAGAACAGGGGCGGACGGGCTATATAGCCATTTAGGCAAATTGCCAGATGTGCCGAATCTCAAATGTGTTCAAAGGGCCTCATCAATGCCACTATGGTAGGCATTAAACTGTTAAAGGTTATGTAATATTTTTCATATATAAGGAGTTATATAAGCGTCATGCTTAAAACATCTTTTACAGACTACAGTGTAATACTAATTAAATCTAACGCATTTTTTTTAACAATGTATTAGCCTACATCCGTAGACAGTGTTATTAGTAGGCCTCATCCTTTTAGAGTCTACAGACATAGCGATTAAAAAGCACCATTATGCCTATATTTCTTAGAAAGATATTGTGCATCCATACAGTTAACGTAAAACAATAGAAAAAAATAACAATGTTTTTGAGAATAGATAGGCCTTAAATTGGAGGCCCATCATATGATATACAAGTTATGGGCTGTACTGTTTAGAAATGACTGTGCCGATTTTGACATCAATTCCGCCCCTGGAAAGAATATATATATATTCAGATAAACTTATCAATTTATTCAGTTACGTAGTAATATTTTCATTTAGAAAAAAAATTAAAATATATACAAAAAAAAAATACTCTTGGTGAGATTTGAACCCTGTTCGTTACTCTTTAAAAGCCAACACTAAATCGAAATGCCACACGGCCGATAGAAATTATTTAAAATACGGGTATAAAAACATACGATTTAATTTTGCTTTTCAAACGATAAATCTATAAAATATTTTCTGCTATATTATACAAATATTTATTGAAACTTAAAAAGTTTATTTCAAATAAAACTATTTATGTGATTTGAAACAGTATTTTTTTTAAAAAAAAAAAGATAATATTTTATCTTTTTATAAGGTTGACATTTAAAATGGTTTATCTAGTAATATTTATATAAATTAAAAACAGATTTCATCTTGTTCCAACATTTATCTGCCTTTGACGATGACCTTTCCGTATTTCATTTGCGTAGTACAATGACATAGAGAACTCTATAGACTTTTAATGAACAAATTTTTGCATTTTTCATCCTGAAAAATACTTTTTTTCAAGGTAAAAAATAAAATAAGCATATCATGTATACAATGGTTTTAAACTATTTTATTACAAAATTATTACAAAACAAATTTTGTATTTATATATGTGTTTAATTTTCAATTGAAACATTTTAAAACTGTTACATTTTAATCAAATACCAGTCTTACATTGAATGACTTCTTTATATAGTTTTAGAATTAGAAATCTTATTCCTTTGCAGTAATACAATATACTGAATATCCTATCTTTCTACATAGTGTTTATCATTGTTAGAAAATGTACTAGTCCTGGTTCTAATAGTTTCATCGATGTTAAACCAATTTAAGAAAGACTCATGTAAGATATATATAGAACTGCTTCAAGAAAGAATTCTTTCCTAATCAGTTGCGTGAAAAGATGCTTAAATTTGTACAGTTACGCAAGTAAGGCCATATATCCGTATAAGGGGACCACCGTGCGCCTCAAACAAAAATTGTTTGGCAAGTTAACATGTGATAGTCGTAACAAAAAGGCATTATAAAAAATGTCATAAAGAGTTGCTAAAGTGCAAATTTGTTTGAAATGGCATAGAAGAGATCAATTGAATGCAGGCGGCTTCTGAACGAGACAGTTTGAGATTTCATAAAAATAAACCTCGCCTTATTGAATAGCTGAAGCAATAACTTGATATTCTGTTAGAACGTAAACATTTTGAACCAAGTCATACATATCTGTAGCTTTGAGACAAATTTCGCAAGACGCAGAAGCGGCGCAAGTCACAGTGCGCAGTTACATGGAGTGTACCAAACAGCAATGCAATAATCAAAAAAGGTAAATGGGATTGGATTGGTAGGACAATGCCAAAATCAAGGGAAAATATTTCAAATTAGTTTCTAATCTGGAACCCACAGACAAAGATTAAAACTGTGTGATGAATGGAAGAGATCAACAAAACAAAAAGCAAAGATAACAGGGTATACATGGAAACAAGAAAAAATTGCCCAGAACAGAGTACATAAGCAAAGTACTTTTGCGGCTATATGCTTTTACTGGTAGTCTATAGGGTTGGTCAAGTGAATGCAAAAAAATTTAAAAAAATATTACTAAATAAAGCAGAAAATATTAAGTAGTTTTATCTTTTGAAAACTATTTTAAGTCGTATGTTTTTATAACCGTGTTTTAATTCATTTATATCGGCCGTGTGGCATTCCCGATGACGGTTGGCTTTTAAAAGCTTAACGTGCTGGGTTCAATTCTTACGAATAGCAATTTATTTATTTTTTTTAAATTTATTCTTTTCTTTAAACTAAATGAAATATGCTTGCTCTGTCCAATCATCATTCAAGATACAAAATTTCTAAAATTACAAAGAAAGCTAGATGATCGTCCTAAAATAGTTAACTGACAAATCTCTTTATTTTCTGCAAAGAACAGGGGCGGACGGGCTATATAGCCATTTAGGCAAATGCCAGATGTGCCGAATCTCAAATGTGTTCAAAGGGCCTCATCAATGCCACTATGGTAGGCATTAAACTGTTAAAGGTTATGTAATATTTTTCATATATAAGGAGTTATATAAGCGTCATGCTTCAAACATCTTTTACAGACTACAGTGTAATACTAATTAAATCTAACGCATTTTTTTTAACAATGTATTAGCCTACATCCGTAGACAGTGTTATTAGTAGGCCTCATCCTTTTAGAGTCTACAGACATAGCGATTAAAAAGCACCATTATGCCTATATTTCTTAGAAAGATATTGTGCATCCATACAGTTAACGTAAAACAATAGAAAAAAATAACAATGTTTTTGAGAATAGATAGGCCTTAAATTGGAGGCCCATCATATGATATACAAGTTATGGGCTGTACTGTTTAGAAATGACTGTGCCGATTTTGACATCAATTCCGCCCCTGGAAAGAATATATATATATTCAGATAAACTTATCAATTTATTCAGTTACGTAGTAATATTTTCATTTAGAAAAAAAATTAAAATATATACAAAAAAAAAATACTCTTGGTGAGATTTGAACCCTGTACGTTACTCTTTAAAAGCCAACACTAAATCGAAATGCCACACGGCCGATAGAAATTATTTAAAATACGGGTATAAAAACATACGATTTAATTTTGCTTTTCAAACGATAAATCTATAAAAATATTTTCTGCTATATTATACAAATATTTATTGAAACTTAAAAAGTTTATTTCAAATAAAACTATTTATGTTATTTGAAACAGTATTTCTAAAAAAAAAAAAAGATAATATTTTATCTTTTTATAAGGTTGACCTTTAAAATGGTTTATCTAGTAATATTTATATAAATTAAAAATAGAATTTCATCTTGTTCCAACATTTATCTGCCTTTGACGATGACCTTTCCGTATTTCATTTGCGTAGTACAATGACATAGAGAACTCTATAGACTTTTAATGAACAAATTTTTGCATTTTTCATCCTGAAAAATACTTTTTTTCAAGTAAAAAATAAAATAAACATATCATGTATACAATGGTTTTAAACTATTTTATTACAAAATTATTACAAAACAAATTTTGTATTTATATATGTGTTTAATTTTCAATTTAAACATTTTAAAACTGTTACATTTTAATCAAATACCAGTCTTACATTGAATGACTTCTTTATATAGTTTTAGAATTAGAAATCTTATTCCTTTGCAGTAATACAATATACTGAATATCCTATCTTTCTACATAGTGTTTATCATTGTTAGAAAATGTACTAGTCCTGGTTCTAATAGTTTCATCGATGTTAAACCAATTTAAGAAAGACTCATGTAAGATATATATAGAACTGCTTCAAGAAAGAATTCTTTCCTAATCAGTTGCGTGAAAAGATGCTTAAATTTGTACAGTTACGCAAGTAAGGCCATATATCCGTATAAGGGGACCACCGTGCGCCTCAAACAAAATTGTTTGGCAAGTTAACATGTGATAGTCGTAACAAAAAGGCATTATAAAAAATGTCATAAAGAGTTGCTAAAGTGCAAATTTGTTTGAAATGGCATAGAAGAGATCAATTGAATGCAGGCGGCTTCTGAACGAGACAGTTTGAGATTTCATAAAAATAAACCTCGCCTTATTGAATAGCTGAAGCAATAACTTGATATTCTGTTAGAACGTAAACATTTTGAACCAAGTCATACATATCTGTAGCTTTGAGACAAATTTCGCAAGACGCAGAAGCGGCGCAAGTCACAGTGCGCAGTTACATGGAGTGTACCAAACAGCAATGCAATAATCAAAAAAGGTAAATGGGATTGGATTGGTAGGACAATGCCAAAATCAAGGGAAAATATTTTAAATTAGTTTCTAATCTGGAACCCACAGACAAAGATTAAAACTGTGTGATGAATGGAAGAGATCAACAAAACAAAAAGCAAAGATAACAGGGTATACATGGAAACAAGAAAAAATTGCCCAGAACAGAGTACATAAGCAAAGTACTTTTGCGGCTATATGCTTCTACTGGTAGTCTATAGGGTTGGTCAAGTGAATGCAAAAAAATTTAAAAAAATATTACTAAATAAAGCAGAAAATATTAAGTAGTTTTATCTTTTGAAAACTATTTTAAGTCGTATGTTTTTATAACCGTGTTTTAATTCATTTATATCGGCCGTGTGGCATTCCCGATGACGGTTGGCTTTTAAAAGCTTAACGTGCTGGGTTCAATTCTTACGAATAGCAATTTATTTATTTTTTTTAAATTTATTCTTTTCTTTAAACTAAATGAAATATGCTTGCTCTGTCCAATCATCATTCAAGATACAAAATTTCTAAAATTACAAAGAAAGCTAGATGATCGTCCTAAAATAGTTAACTGACAAATCTCTTTATTTTCTGCAAAGAACAGGGGCGGACGGGCTATATAGCCATTTAGGCAAATGCCAGATGTGCCGAATCTCAAATGTGTTCAAAGGGCCTCATCAATGCCACTATGGTAGGCATTAAACTGTTAAAGGTTATGTAATATTTTTCATATATAAGGAGTTATATAAGCGTCATGCTTCAAACATCTTTTACAGACTACAGTGTAATACTAATTAAATCTAACGCATTTTTTTTTAACAATGTATTAGCCTACATCCGTAGACAGTGTTATTAGTAGGCCTCATCCTTTTAGAGTCTACAGACATAGCGATTAAAAAGCACCACATTATGCCTATTTCTTAGAAAGATATAGTGCATCCATACAGTTATCGTAAAACAATAGAAAAAAATAACAATGATTTTAAGAACAGATAGGCCTAAAATTGGAGGCCCATCATATGATATACAAGTTATGGGCTTTACTGTATAGAAATGACTGCACCGATTTTGACATCATGTCGCCCCTGGAAAGAATATATATATATTCAGATAAACTTATCAATTTATTGAGTTACGTAGTAATATTTTCATTTAGAAAAAAAATATAAATATATACAAAAAAAAATTACTCTTGGTGAGATTTGAACCCTGTACGTTACTCTTTAAAAGCCAACACTAAATCGAAATGCCACACGTCCGATAGAAATTATTTAAATTACGGCTATAAAAACATACGATTTAATTTTGCTTTTCAAACGATAAATCTATAAAATATTTTCTGCTATATTATACAAATATTTATTGAAACTTAAAAAGTTTATTTAAATAAAACTATTTATGTGATTTGAAACAGTATTTCTAAAAAAAAAAAAAAGATAATATTTTATCTTTTTTTAAGGTTGACCTTTAAAATGGTTTATCTAGTAATATTTATATAAATTAAAAATAGATTTAATCTTGTTCCAACATTTGTCTGCCTTTGACGATGACCTTTCCGTATTTCATTTGCGTAGTACAATGACATAGAGAACTCTATAGACTTTTAATGAACAAATTTTTGCATTTTTCATCCTGAAAAATACTTTTTTTCAAGTAAAAAATAAAATAAGCATATCATGTATACAATGGTTTTAAACTATTTTATTACAAAATTATTACAAAACAAATTTTGTATTTATATATGTGTTTTATTTTCAATTTAAACATTTTAAAACTGTTACATTTTAATCAAATACCAGTCTTACATTGAATGACTTCTTTATATAGTTTTAGAATTAGAAATCGTATTTTTTTGCAGTAATACAATATACTGAATATCCTATCTTTCTACATAGTGTTTATCATTGTTAGAAAATGTACTAGTCCTGGTTCTAATAGTTTCATCGATGTTAAACCAATTTAAGAAAGACTCATGTAAGATATATATAGAACTGCTTCAAAAAAGAATTCTTTCCTAGTCAGTTGCGTGAAAAGATGCTTAAATTTGTACAGTTACGCAAGTAAGGCCATATATCCGTATAAGGGGACCACCGTGCGCCTCAAACAAAATTGTTTGGCTAAAAACATCTTTTACAGACTACAGTGTAATATTAATTTAATCTAACGCATTTTTTAAAAATAATGTAATAGCCTACATTCGTAGACAGTGCTATTAGTAGGCCTCATCCTTTTAGAGTCTACAAACATAGCGATTAAAAAGCAACATTATGCCTATTTCTTAGAAAGATATAGTGCATCCATACAGTTATCGTAAAACAATAGAAAAAAATAACATATTAAGTGTTTTTTATTTCCTGTGCAAGGAGCACAACCCCTTTTATCTCATTTGTGTTTCACCTGTTTATTTTCTAACTCTGTTTTGTTACTAACATGTCTGTGAAGACATTTCTTATTGAGCGTAAGGACTTGGAGGGTGGCCTTGTCCACCCTCCAGGAACCTTGCTGCTCAAACTTTCCGGACAGGGGGCAGTCAGAGCCTCGATGGCGTCCATCGTCGCCGCCTTGGGGCTCAGGCCGGAGGAGGTGGGTAGTGGGAAGTAACCACCTTGGACGAGGAAAATATCAAGGTCACTCTCCACTGGGTGTCCCCCACCATATCTAAGGTAAAAATGGAGGAAATATTTGGAAGTATGGCGGAGGAGGGAACCAAAGTAGAAATCCAGAAAGTAGAAGGCAGCGACAAGTGGGTGAGCTGGATTAAACCAAGAAAGGGCGTGGAGCTACCCCACTACATTCAGCTGAGGTACCAAGACGATCCGAGAACCTATAAGGTTTTGGTCACAACTCCGGGGAGGAGGCAGCAGTGCTGGTATTGCCAGAAAGAAGACCACTGGTCAAACCAGTGCCCGACTAGAGCCGCCCCCAGGGGAAATAAAAGGGAAACAGGGAAGTCCCAAGAGCCCTCAAAGTCCCAAGAGCCCTCAAAGGCAACATATGCAACGGCCCTGAAGGGAGTTAGCCCAAGGAAAACTGCAGAAGGGGAGTCAAAGGAGGATGGTTTTACTTTGGTGAGGAAAAAGAAAGAGAAACCTCAAGAAGGGAATAAGATGGGAAAAACACCACCCTCCTCCCCAACAAAAGGGGAAAGGAGAAATAGTGCAGGAGGTACAAACTCCCACAATATATTGAAGCCAGAAGGGAGGATAAGGTCGGAGCCTAACTCTCCGACCAAAAAGAAAAGGCAAAGGACTTTATCGTCCTCCTCCTCTTCTTCCTCCGACGACCAGTGCGTGGACTTGGAGGCAGAGGAGGAAAGAAAGATAGAGATAGAATTCCCCGATTCCCCAACCCCACTGGTCATAGATGAGGGGGGGGACCCCAGAACGCACTCTAACTCATAACACACAAAGTATAACAAATAGGAGACCACGTACACACGCACACTTACAGAAGACAGACAAAAAAAATTCAAGGTCACACACACAATAATAACACACATACTCCTTAGTTACAAACAAACCCACTTAAATACATAATCATGGAGGACATCACGCTTTTGACCCTTAACATACGTGGACTCACAAACAAACAAAAATACGTAGTCCACTTATCGAGAAAGTACAAACCAGACTTTATTTTTTTACAAGAAACAAATTTAGATACAGAACACAAAGCACACAAATACACAACAGATATGGGCTTTAAGGAAGGGTGTTTTAGTTATGGTAGCAGATCCAGGGGGGTAGCCATCTTTTAAGTGTCAGACAGGTTTAAAATAGTACACAAATATAGTGACAATAAAGGGAGAGTAGTCATCATAAAAGTGGAAACAAGAAATGAAACAATTACACTGGCTAACATCTATGCACCAGCAAAACAAACTGAGAAACGGGAATTTTTTGAATTTTTGAGCGGAAAATTACATGACACATATAAAGGGGATACTTTGATTCTAGGAGGGGATTTTAATTACATCACGTCCTCACTAGACAAACAGTACACAGCAACGGCGAATCTTCCTTTACAGACGAACCCTACCATAAATAACTTTCTAAAAGACATTGAGAGCGAATTCAAAATAGCTGATGCGTACAGAAGTGTAAACCCCACAGGTCAGGGCACCACTTCGGTGAACAAAGCTTATCCCGTAACCTCCAGACTAGACAGATTTTATGTTCCAGCGGAGTACCATATAAATAAGATAGCTCATTTGGAAGAGCCTCTGGAATACTCAGACCATAATGCAGTAATAGCTACAATAAGTAAGGAAAGTAAAAAAAAGAAAAGGAAAACTAGTCATTGGAAATTTAATAACTCTCTCCTAGAAATACCTCTTTTTATAGAACTAATCTCAAACACACTCAATTCCTGCTTGCAAGATCTAAACAATCCAAACGTTAACCTAGCACAAATATGGACAATAGTTAAAAATTCAATAAAACAACAATGTCAGGTAATATCAACACTGGTACAAACACGGAGAAAACAAGAATTAGAAAAACTGAAGCACACTCTATTACACGCTGAGGATGAAATAGATAGAACACAAGCCTCTTTAAAGCTGGCAGAATTAAACAATTACATCTACAAAGGAGCTGAAGTGAGATGCAGAAACTATATTAGTCAGGAGGGTCCTAATAAACTCTTTTTGTCAATTGAACAAAATGTCCAGTCAAATAAATGCATAACAAGTGTTCTTGATATACACGGCTCCAAAGTTGAAGATGAAGACAAAATAAAAGATGTTTTCACGAGACATTTCACAAACATCTATCAGGAAGAACCCATAAATAAGGAGGCTCAAGAATGTTTTCTAAAATATTGTAAACAGTTGAAGCAGGCTGACGAAGAATTTTTGGGGACCCCATTTACTCTAGATGAACTCAAAACGGCATTAGACTCGACACAAAAAAATAAATCCCCCGGACAGGACGGTCTGACATTCGAGTTCTATACGGCTTTTTTCCCCTTAATAAGTCCTCTATTACTGCGACTATATAGTGACGCTATTATAACAGGACAACTTCCAGAAAAATTCAACGAAGCATATATTACACTAATAGCTAAAAAAAACAACAGATAACAGTTCTCCAAGTGACTACAGACCCATTTTACTACTCAATACAGACTATAAACTACTGACAAAAATGATCTTTAAGCGACTTAAACCCTTCATTCCCCAACTCGTAGGACAAGACCAATACTGCACCCACCCCGACAGGAATATTGATGGAATGACACATTTCATTCGGGATTTTATCATTTACAGCCATGAAAAAAACTCTAGCGCTTCCTTGTTATCTGTAGACCAAGAGAAAGCATTTGACAGAGTCAGTCATAACTACCTCTTTAAAGTAATAGAAAAATGTAAAATCAGCCCTTTTTTAATTAAACTTATTAAACTAATTTATACCAATGCCAACAGTAGACTAATAATCAACCATTCTCTAAGCCAACCTTTTGTAATTCAAAGATCTGTTAGACAGGGCTGTCCCTTATCTCCCTTTTTATATATCCTTTGTCTGGAACCTTTTCTAGAATCTATTAGGTCAGATCCTTCTATCAAAGGAACAAAAATCCCGGGACCCAACCCGTAGTCAAAGTTAAGGCCTATGCCGACGACACAACATTTTTTCCCTCCTCTGAATAACATAGTTAAAAAGTTTACCCTTTTTAGCCAGGCCAGTGGATCAAAAATTAACATAAATAAATCCTCAATAATGGGTGTAGGGAGGTGGACATTTAAGGAAAAATATTCATTGAAACTTGTAAACAGAATTAAAATAGGTGGTATAGAATACAATAGTAACCCTTTTTTGTTCTGTGAAGATCAGTGGAAAAATATTATTATTAAGGCATCCAATATAGTTAACATGTACAAGCATACAAGTTCTACCATCTTTGGTAGAGCCATTCTTATAAACAATTTAGTCATCCCAAAGATAGTCTATCTAGCCAATATTGTAGAACCTCAAACAAAATACATATTTCAATTAAATAACATAATTAGAAGTTTCATCTTCAAAAATACACTTAAAAACATCAAACATACTACAATCATTCAAAACAAAGAGGATGGGGGGATCAATTTTACAAGACATCAAAACTAAAATATGTGCACTCAGATTAAAATTCATAGGTCAAGTAGTTAAAAATCCAAGTGATTTCCCCTTTACAATATATTATTATGGTTTGAGATTAAGCAATTTAATTCCAATACAAAACAACGCTCCACACTATTTTGGTACAAACTTACATCCTTTTTATAGATCCATTTCAAGAACTCTTCCTGGCAATGAATCCTTAATACACAAGAAATATAAAGAAATATACACAACATTAAAAAAACAGTTACAAGAAAATTTAGCTATGAGGATTAAATGGGGAAAAGATTTAAATATAACAGATTTTAAAGACACATTTACAAACCTTCATAACAAACACATTGCAACAAAGGCTAAAGAAATATCTTACAGACTCATCTTTGGGATGACTTCATTTTCAAAAAAAAACCTGGTGTAAAATTTTGTAAAATTTGTCAATGTGTTAATGGTGATAATGAAAAGCATTTATATTTAGAATGTTCTTTTTTTAGTAATGTCAGAAATACTGTAAGAGAGTTATTGGAAGGAAACTGTGAAACCCATGTGAACATTAATTTATCTATCCTCTTAAATAAGTTGCCTAAAGCTAAACACAAAATGATACAAAACTTCAATTTAATAATTATATCTGAATACAGAAACTTAGTATGGAACAGTAGACTTAAAGCTATGTATCAAAATGTCAATTTTAACCCTAATATGTTGGATACAATATATAGAAATATAGTTGATTTTAAAATTGAACACTATAAAGGCTAACCCCAAATGTAATTTTACTTTGATCCATTGTATGTACATGTGTTATATATGTATAGGTATATATATATGTATATATGTGTGTATATATATATGTATATATGTATGTGTGTGTAATGGGAAGGTTACATTTGTATCATAAATTATCAATTTACAAAGTCTGTTTAGACAATGAAGAAAACAAGTTTGAATGTATGGGTGTGTGTGTTTTATATTTAAAATTTGCATGTGTATGTATCTAATACATCATTTATTTGCTTTAAAAATTATTACTTCTAAAAATTACCTGTAAACTATTTATTTATTTTCTTTCAACAAGAGAGACAATTAGGACTGAAAGATGCAAGGTGAAACTTCTTTTGATTACGTCCCTTTGACCAGATCAACAAAATTTCAAGACAACCCAAACAGGACCGGATTTCATGAAAATGAACCAAATGGACTACTAAATTGTCTAAAAAACATAGCAGAAACGGAAAAAGAGGGGGAAAAAAAAAGAACACTATTACATAAACAATAATAAAAAAAAAAAAGAGATAACCTAAAAATGAGTTATATTACAAAATGAAATAACTTTTAAGTTTTTCATGCACATACCTACTTTAAGCTCTGTACTTTTATAGAAACCAAATTACTTCATTATATGTACATTTTTGTAACTCTAGCAGACCCCAAAGAATCCTAGGGATATAGGATGAAGGTCCTTTGTCTTAGGTTCTTAAGGGAAAAATTGTTGCAAAAATAATATAAACAAAAATGAATTTTAATAACTCATAAGTCTTTTAAAAAAAAAAAAAAAAATTATTTTTGGCAATACTCATTTTAAGGAACACTTTCAAAATTTTTTGTGAATGTCTTCCAGACCCTTGGTGTCATCAATTTCTGGACATTTACTGCCACCATTTTATGGACCTTTGCTGTCACCTTTTTCTGGACCATTGCTGTATCATTCTATTGGACTTCTGCTGTCATCATTTTCTGGACCCCTTGCTGTCACCATTTTATGGATCTTCGCTGCAGACTACTCCGCGATCGTACTGAAAATCCTGGAATATGACTTTGATAAGATGTTTTCAATGAAATTTTCCATGTATTATTTTTTTTTTTTTTTAATTTAGAACAATGTTTTGTGTGTCTTCTTTTGAATTAAAAAAAAAAAAAAAAAAAAAAAAAAAAAAGCCCAATAAAGAGGCCAAGAGCCCAAAAAGAGGCAATACCCAAAAAAGAGGCGAACAAAAGAGGCAAAGCCCAAGGATTCCTAGAATGTACTAAGCTCGACACCTGTAGTCAAAAGCTAAAAAAGCTGAGGTATCCTAAAAAAAAAAAAAAAAAAAAAAAAAGGGAAAAGATGCTTAACGTGTTTTAATTTATTTATATCGGCCGTGTGGCATTCCTGTTGACGGTTGGCTTTTAAAGTTTAACGTGCTGGGTTCAATTCTTGCGAATAGCAATTAAAATTTTTTTTTTTACTTTATTCTTTTCTTTAAACTAAATGAAATATGCTTGCTCTGTCCAATCATCATTCAAGATACAAAATTTATAAAATTACAAAGAAAGCTAGATGATCGTCCTAAAGCAGTTAACTGACCAATCTCTTTATTTTCTGCAAAGATCAGGGGCGGACGGGCTATATAGCCATTTAGGCAAATGCCAGATGTGCCGGATCTCAAATGTGTTTAAAGTCTTTCATCAATGCCACTAAGGCACGCATTAAACTATTAAAGGTTTTATGATATTTTTCATATATAAGGAGGTATATAAGCGTTATGCTTACCACCCTGGAGGAAGAGAGAGTAAAAGTGACTCTTCACTGGGTGTCACCCACCATCTCAAAAAAAAAAATTGAGGAGATTTTCAGCACCCTCGCGTCAGAAGGCTCAAAACCAGAAGCTGTTAGACTTGGGGTTAGTGACAAGTGGGCGGCTTGGATCAAACTCCGCAAAGGTACCGAGCTACTCCATTACATACAGTTGAAGTTTGAAGAAGACCCCAGGATCTACAAGGTCTTAATCACTACACCGTGGAGAAGGCAGCAATGCTGGTTCTGCCAGAAGAAGGATCATTGGTCAAACCAATGTTCCAACAGGGCTCCCCCCAGGGGCTTCAAAAAGGACGTCGAAAGCCCCTTTGAAGCAAAAAAAAACCACTTATGCGTCGGCCTTAAAGAAATACAATATACTGAATATCCTATCTTTCTACATCGTGTTTATCATTGTTAGAAAATGTACTAGTCCTGGTTCTAATAGTTTCATCGATGTTAAACCAATTTAAGAAAGACTCATGTAAGATATATATAGAACTGCTTCAAGAAATTATTCTTTCCTAGTCAGTTGCGTGAAAAGATGCTTAACGAGACTTGCGAAGAGTTGCTGTTGAGTCTAAAGTTTTAATCCTAGAAAACAAAACTAATCCAACTAAATAATTGAAACTGTTAACTACTAATACTGTACTTATCAAGATCTAGATCTATATTACATCATGATTAAACATTCACTATACAATTTTGGAATTCTATTTAAAAATTCTGACTTGTTGTACTTACTAAGTTAGCGGTGTGTCGATCAAGCATGTTCAATATATTGTCATGCATCTTAAAAGGGAATTCCCTAATAGTAGCGTATTTCTTAACAAACCTAAAAAAAAACTTTATAATATTGTAGATTTTCATGACAAAGCTTGTCTTCGAGTACGAAGATCAGTGAGGAACGCAGCATTTCCATTTGCTGCACAGCCCCAGCTGTGACCTACATATTTTGCCACATCTAGGGCAAGCATAACCATTGTCAGCAGGTGGTCGATTTAGATTTTCTTTTCGCTGTCTGCGTCTGACCTAGGCAGCGAATTTTTTTTTTGTTCTCAAATTTGTATCCTGCGGCCTTTAAAAATGACCTCCAGCTGTCTCGTTACCAGGTGTTTTCTTCTTTGTCAGCTAAGGCAAGTTGGAGCCTAAGCTGGTCTTTGAAGCGTCTCTGTGCGGCGCCTCTGTTACGTCGAAAACTTATAGCTCATAAAAAAAGACTTCCTTTGGCATACAATCGGCCCCCATACGGGATACGTCATATCATTATACCTGCCTTGCCCAGCGTAACTGTCGGACCTTAAGAAAATGTCCATTCACAATGATTTATGCATCTGGACTAGTTTCCATTGAGGGACTTCTTTTAATTATGTGGCCCCTCCCCAGTCTGGTATTCCGCAGATTCTGTTGGATGCGATGAGGTGATCGCATCTAACGTTCCCGCACCCTTATCCTTACCTTGAGGGTTAGTGTCGGGGGAGGGGTCGTTAGATGCACTCGAATTTCTCCACCACACAGAATTTTAGACATTCGTTCCAGACAGATTATTTTTAGAATTGAAAAAGTTTGTAGTTATTACTAATGACATATACATTAAGCATGATCATTACATTAAACCTCGGATATTTTAAAAGATCATTTTGCATTTTGTTTACCTAGATAACTTGCTGTAACAAGACAAGATGATATTCTTGGACTTCTGCATATCTTTGGCATTTTACGTCTCGAGAGAAGATCTTTTCCCCTTGCAACTTCTTGCGTGACTAAAGAGGCCAATCCTGGATTCACAGCTGCGATCGCAGCGCCGTTGCATTTTCACCCTTCTTTCTGCTCTGCTTCTGTTGTGTATGGCATCTGCAATCTGAGCCCCTTCCTTTATGCTCTCTCTCCATGTGGATCTATCCATTGCTACTTTTTCCCAGCTGCTAATGTCGATTTTGAAGAGCTTCATGTCGCATATGCATACATACGTATAAATTAAAAGTGGGATACAACGGCTCTCCTGCCTTCTATTAGATCGCCAGAAGGCCAATCCTATCATGTAGCAAAATAAATAATGGGCCAGTTTTAATATGTTTTATTATACTGTAAACTCTGTAGAAATTTATGTATATCCTGTCATTCAGCAAACAGGTTCGGATTTAGTTTTTTTATTATTATAACTATTATTTTGAGCCCTATTAATAACAAGAGTGAGGCGCTGTGGGTGAGTGGTAAAGTGGCTTCCTGGGTTAGAAAACTGGGAGTTTCAATTTTGGAATCTTTGAGACCACCCTGCTCTAATGGGAAGTAATTGGATGGGGAAAAGAAAAGGTGGTAGGTCATTGTGCTGGCCAATGACACCGTTGCTAACCGTGGGTCACAGAAACCGCTGACCTTTGTATCATCTGCCCATAGATCGCAAGGTCTGAAAAGGGGACTTTATTATTTTTTTCAAAAAAAAAAAATCTAACAAAAGTTAATGTATAAAATATGTACAAGCCGGGGTGGGCAAATTACGACCCGCTTGCCACATGCGTCCCACAGAAGTCTTTTTTGCGGCTCGCGGACATTTAAAGAAATCAGGTGTGCCCAAACATTGGTTGGTTTGTACAAGATGGTAAGAGTAACAACTGAAGGAGCCCATGCTTAGTATGAGAAAAAGAGGCTTTTTAATAAAAAAAAAATAATAATTTCCCAAACATTAAGTAATAACGGGAAAGTTTACACACAACTGAATTGAATAATATAGTTAAATGGTTATCATAATACCTATACAAGTTTTGGCATAAGGCTGACTTTAGGTTTAGGAAAACAATGCAGCTGCCTAGGGCCTACGATTGTTGGGGGGGGCCTCGTACAAGACCCGCTATGTTATCAAATTTAGATCAGAAATAGCGAAACTAATCCTCACCGTTAGTGTTGAAGTACACAAGGTTTTTAATAAATTGCATACTTTTATATTTTTTCGCAGTTCAAAGTTGGTGCTACCAAATTCACTTCGCCTAGGGCCTCCAATTATCCAAGGCCGTCCCTGACTGGCAGTTCCGAAAAGTAATTGAAGATTTGGAAACAAAACATTTCGATGTTTGGTAATACAGTAGTATCCACTGGCCTAGCATTAGAATAATATGGAATCTCAATAAAGAAACTGTCAGGTTTCTTGAAAGACATTGACTGTGTCTTTGCTACTAATATTTCTAATGAAGAGTTGAAGACAAACTTCATGTTTATTATCGGAAGCATTGCAACATGTTGTTTGCACATGAAATGTATGTGCATCTTAAATCTTTGCAAACAAAGCTATTCCATTTTTTAAAGGCCAGCAAGTAAAATCAGGTTTTCTCATTTTCATTGTTGAAAGGAATAACTATTTCCAGTGAAATGGTTGAAAAGTACAAGACTTATTTGGATTCCTTGGTTGTGGAATTTGAAAGTAAATTTTAAGCCGCCAAGAACTTGGAACCAGTTTTTAATACCCTCAGCTTACTATCTAGTGCAGAAGCTTATTCAGCTCCAGAGGAAATACCTCCAAGCAAATTATGATCTGAAAAAGAAGTTCCAGCCAGTTCTTTCGCTGGAGTTAAAAATAACAAACTTTGCTGTTAAACTTTCACATTTTTTGGAACTATATTCATGTGTGAACAAACCTTTTTTTTGTTTGAAACGTATCAAGTGTTAGAACACATCGATGATAATTGACTGTAATCTGCAGTAGTCACAAGGAAAACAACAACTAGTTAGCTAGTTCAAAGAATCCGGAACATTATGCACGAGAGTAAACAGTTATACACTTTATATTAAGGACTACTATACATTTGTGGTGAAATTTTGTGATCTAGACATACCGTCTCCAAATAAATAAAAATCGTTCGTAATTCCTATATATATATATATATATATATATATATATATATATATATGCGGCCCCCCATTCTCCAATTTTTTTTTAATGCGGCCCTCGGTAGAAAAAGGTTGTCCACCCTTGTGTTAAAAACATTTAAAATTATATGGGGGAAGTGCATTCTTTTTAAAACTAAAACTCAGGTGGACATGTTGAAAATAATGAAAAAAAAACAATGATTAATGCCCTTTGCAAAAATTACTGAGAAAAACACGCAAGTTGTTCCCTCACAAATATTCTTGACTGAGGGTACCTAGTTTTTATTAGATAAGCAAATTAAAATACAAAATTAAAATCATAATTTCAAATGGTTTTATCTAAACCTTGCGAATTAGTTTCAGTTATAAGCATATCGTATTGAAATGTACGTTTTCAAGTGCTACTGACATTTATGGACTGAAGAATCATTAAAAAAATACAATTTTAAATTAAATTCCAAATGATGTTTTCTAGCCTAGAGTTCACATAAAGTGTTTCTTATAGTTTTTTTAGCGGCCTCCGAAAGGGGAATAGACGCTATTAGTTTTGTGTGGTCTGTCATTCCCTTGTAGATAAATCCAACGCGTTGGACACGAGTCTGACGTTCCAGAGCCACACGCTTGTAACAGTCGAACAAGAAATGATCATAAACGAGGACGGAACACTCCAAAACCTTGATTAGTACAAGGAGGACTGCATGATAGAGTTCAAAATAAAAAAAAACATAAATTTTAAAATTGTATTGCTAAGTTAAGGAAGTACTATCATAATAACTACTATATTTACCCAAAAATGTTTACTTTTAGTTTTAAAGAGAAAAAAAATCTATTTGGTATGCATAATGTAAAACAATAATTAATAATTATTTTTTTCATATTATCGCGTGAACTGCAACGCAAGAATACCTACATGGATCCCACGACCATAGGAAGAGGAGATTTTTAAATATTTTTTATTTATTTACGGAAATGCTTTTTTTTATCTTGAGGTTTTGAACAAGAGATTTACCCCATACAAAACAATTAGATTAATTAGATCAATCAGTTAGGCCAGGCTCACATCTAACTTCATCTTCACTTTCACCTTATCCCCTTGTCTCCTCTATTCTTCTCAGACATTTGCCTTTGATAGACTTTCATTCTGATATTCTTTCTGACAATATTGAAACCTGTCTTTTTACCTGCCTGGGTGGACCATCTCGGAGGGGCCGATTTAGATTTTTTTCCCACACAAACTGTCTTTGTAGCCTAGTTGTATTCAAGCCACGGAGAGAAAGAAACGGTCATCCAAAAAACTGAACCAAAAAAACTAGTGAAACATTTCAAAATACAAAGTTTACAATAAATGCATACTATACAACTTACAAATAATAACATTAAAAATATAATTTTTTTGAGATATAGCTCAAACTGTGAATTGAACTTATGATTCTGACACCGTCAGATCTGTGAACATATTTTGATCTATATTTACCACTTCAGCCAGCGGGAATTCTACTTTATGTGATTATTCTCTTTTTCAGTGTGATATTATAACAGACACTTCATTCAGTTGTGTTAAAAGTACAGCAGCTCTGGATAGACATTATAATTTATTTATTTCCAGGGTCTGTCTCAATGTTGATTACCGACCTGCAGTGCCCAGATGTTAGAAGATATTTTGATTTTTGTTTTGTTATTCAAAGTGTAATAACCCCCAACACAATGAAAACTCACTATTTTCTATGAAGGAATACATTTATTGTTCGTACGGTCTCAATTTCTCAATGCACAAACTGAACTCTTGATTAGCAAGAACGATAAATGTGACAACTGTGTGTATACCCGTTATTGAAATTATTCCGTAATTATTTCCCTTTCTTTATTTTGTGGGGTTGGCCGAGACCAATTTTCATAGTAGGCCTATGCCGGGTATGCTATTCTGCCTCAACGTGGAACAAAACAAAACTTCTGTGGGAGTGTCCAAAGGAATGCGAGAGCTTGAAAAAGAGCTTTCAAGTCCCTGTCGATAATCCATGCGCCGTTCCTCAAGAGACCGTTACACTAATGGCGAGTCCTGTACGGTTAGCTTGGTACAACATAGGAAAATGGCCGAACATTACCGGCGTACTCGGCCTTCGGCCATGCATTCTAGTCCATGCGCCCGGAGTGCCAGATATATCGGAAATAGCAATGCTTTGTGTTCTAGAATACAAATTGAGCTTGCCTCAAACAGAAGTCATAATTAAAACAATAACCAGTGCCCAAGAAAAAAAAATTCTAGAGAATATATGGTAATAGTCATACTCGTGCAATCAAAAATATAAAGGTTTTATAGTTTATGGACACAACTCTATTTAATAATGAACTAGTTAGATCTCGTACCTAGCATTGAAAGTATATACAACGTATTCCAATATAAAAGTGAGAGCAATAGTAACACTATATCTCAATCAAACTCAATCAGTACTTATTATACATGAAATTATTCCTATCTCGAAAAAAGAATTCAAAAATAAACATGTTTCAGCTTATCACAAGACAAATTTTAGAAATTGCGCTGTTGGTCAGTGGCGTAGCAATGTAACAATTGGCTCGGTTTCAGGAATACGACGTTAGGGCCCTTCTGGTAAGTTAAGCATGACTGAACCTATATTGATCCATACTGTATCCAATGTAACAGTACATATCCAAGAAAACAACACATACGACAGACAAAACATACGACAGACAACACATACGACAGACATACCACAGACAGACCAAGGGCGATGTTCGTCATGGGGTAAAGGAGAGCGAGGTCCTCAAACTTTGGGTCATTCGAAAAGTCAATATCATCGGTCAACAATATAACTTGCTAGGATTCCGAGTCACATACTGAATCTTCAGAGTGCGCATTGTTACAAGTGTAGGAACCTCTGTAGAAATTCCATTGTAATGTGGAGATCTGTTTCATGGACACATTTTTTACTTTGAATACTTTAGAGAGAAGGCGCGGCGGATGAGCGGTAAAGCGCTTGACTTCCGAGCCTGGGTTCCCGGGTTCGATTCCTGGTGAAAACTGGGATTTTTAATTTCGAAATTTTTGAGCGCCTCTGAGTCCACCCAGCTCTAATGGGTACCTGGCATAAGTTGGGGAAGGTAAAGACGGTTGGTCTTTGTGCTGGCCACATGACACCCTCGTTAACCTCTGAGTCCACCCAGCTCTAATGGGTACCTGGCATAAGTTGAGGAAGGTAAAGACGGTTGGTCTTTGTGCTGGCCACATGACACCCTCGTTAACCTCTGAGTCCACCCAGCTCTAATGGGTACCTGGCATAAGTTGGGGAAGGTAAAGACGGTTGGTCTTTGTGCTGGCCACATGACACCCTCGTTAACCGTATGCCACAGAAACTGCATTTACATCATCTGCCCTAGAGACCACAAGGTTCGAAAAAGGAACTTACTTTAGAGAGTCATTGTTTAATTACGTGTAGGCTTTGTGTTGAAAAACTTATGGATCGATAATTAGTAGGAAGATGTGTTAATGTTTTTTATAGGATCTAATACCGTTCTGTGAATCTTTAATCAGTGGAATAGCAATGTAAATGTGGGCCCGGGTTCAAGAATATTTCGTTGACCCCCCCCCCCCAAAGACAAGTTTAGTGTGCAATAAAAAATTTATTAATATGAATGTATTATTCACCAAAAGGCATTCCAATGCAAGGATTGTACTGTTTTGTAAGTAACATTACCATAACGTTTGACTTAGTTAAGTCTCCATATCAGTGACAATCAGTCTTGAAGGTCCATGTTTGTACGGTACAACTTCTTATCAAAATTAAATCTTTTTCTATATTTAGTTATTTGACATTTAATAGATATAATATTTATGAACTAGAACTTCATTTTTTTTCTTGCCTTCTAAGTAGCAAAGTCAGAAAGCAGTGCATCTAGTTCTAAACCTTTTGGCTATGTCTCGTTCAATGTAAAGAACATCAATTGAAGCAAACTGTTAATTAGGTATTAAAGAATCAAAGCAACGAATGTCGATGTTGGGCTGTACACTTTTATTCAATCATCAATTGGCGCCATCTTGGGCAGAACTGCTTGTTCACAACACAAGACGCATAACTCACAATGACTAAGGGCTATAACTTACATATATCGAGTATTAACATCCTTCCCTTTCTATCGAAGAAACAAGTTCACAACAAACATTCCAAGACAAACACATGGCAGAAACATCATTCTTTCAACACGAACAGAGGTAAATTATAGACAATAACCTATTCACATACACTGACACGATACTCCGATACACAGATCACATTTTCAACAGACAACATTGGCATGTAAACAAAATCATAAATATAAGTAACATATAATATACATATAACATAATATACATGAATATTGACGACTATAGAGAAGTAGTCAAAATTTAAAAAAAACTTGACGGGGTTGTCACCACTAATTATAATCATAGTTATTGTGCCACGTCGGGGTGGCTCTTATTCGACCACTTCTTATGTGGGCCGGCACAATGCAATACGATGGCCTTCTGTTGGCTCTTGGGCCTTCAGTAGTCTCCCGTCGCCTGCAGATATGTTTCCGTCTGCCGCCTCCAACGTCTGAAATTTTGGCTAACATTCCCCTCCGTTAGTTCCAAGCATTGGGGGGGGGGGGAGGGGCGTCAGTAGATTCTTCGACATCTTGTGTAACTCTTTCTACTGTTTGATGTATTAATCTCTTGGTTGACTCCCTTGATAGCTCAAAGCGTACGTGATTTGGGGGGGGGGGGGGTTAGACTACAGATGTAGCTCTCAATTTATCTTTAATCTCTCCCTTGACGTATAATCTTTTACTTCATGCGAGAGTGAAAGCACTTACATGGTTGACTTTCCGCTGCCACCATGCTAATTAGGTATTAAAGAATCAAGGCAACGAATGTCGATGTTGGGCCGTACACTTTTATTCAATCATCACTGGGCGCCATCTTGGGCAGAACTGCTTGTTCACAACACAAGACGCATAACTCACAATAACTAAGGCCTATAGCTTAATCATATCTAGTATTAACACCAAACTGATCTATGTCATAGAAATTTTTATGTTTTGATCAATCAGTTTACATACCCTTATTTTAACTTCTTAAGGGGAATCACTCCTGCCTTTACGATGGCTTAAAAATTGTTATCTCCCCATTAAGTCGCAACTTGCATGAATGGGAGAAAAAGGAAATCTTTGTTTTAAAAGATTTAACATACAAATATAATCCAAGTGCAAACATTGCAGCTTAGTACTTCAACATGAGACATGAATTCTCTCTTGCATTAGAAATACTAGTAACAAAGTTATAGTCAACGTTCTTCGAAGAACATGACAATTTCTTCCTTTAGATCTCATATATATTCTCAATGCTTTGCCCATGCTAAGCTAGCGTATACTACTGTGGTACCGAACATCGGAATGAATTTTTTCCAAATCTTAAAGTTTTTCTCGGAACTGCCTGTCGTTAAGACCCCTAGCTCTGATAAGTTAGATCAATGAGATAATTACTTGTTTGCGCAAACTTTCCCGTTTATAGTTGACGTTAGACACAACTATTGGGGCTAACATTGTTCAGAAACTGTCCAAACTTCACGGTCACTAGATTGTCCATTGTCTTCTGTTGTAGACGAACGAAGTCATTGATATTGGGATTATTTCGAAAGGATCTGTCCTTATTTCCTTTAGAAGCCCAAACTTTCCCAGAAATATGGAAGTTTTTGTTGGTGCGTTTACCTACAAGCTTGAATTCCTATTGTAGCTGTTTTTATGTACCACAAAGTGTGCTAATCAACACAACTAATGTCCTTAAACATCACTCTGTCATTAAGTCCCACGCAATTGCATACAGGCTGAAAGGTCCAAAGAAACTCTATTACTATGACCGCTTATCCCAAATCACTAGAGAAACCTCCACAAGTTGACAGACCGGTACCGGTTTCCAGATGTTAACTTGTCGTCAACACAAGCTTGAGGCCAAGCAGTATTGCAGTGAGCTCATGAGGAGTTTAGAGGACTAGATATAATCTAAGATTAATTATGCTTTCCGGTATGTCTGGTATGGTGATATTTTTTTCCCCAATGTAGTCCCGGGACAACTAATCTCCACCAGTTAACACCGAGAGATCCTGAAATTCTGTTAGAATCACCACAGACTGAAAATATAAAATATAGTATCTGTGAGTGTTGTTTTTTTTTAAATAGTCCCCAGTAAAGCTCCATGAGCGTCTTCAATCTTGATTATAAATCTCACACAAGGGAAAATTAAAGAACAACAATTCTTTGCCATGTATGGCCTCCATTGAATCAAACCCTTACTTTGCAAAATTCTAATAATTATAATACAAATTTTAATACAAAAGCAAAGATTTACTACATAACTATTGAAACCATCATAGACAGAAAATGATACAAGGATTTGCATATCAACAACTAATGCAGGGATTCTCAACCTATGGGTCGCGACCCCCTTGGGGGTCGAACGACAATTTGCCGGGGGTCGCCTAAGACCATAAAAAAATTGACTTTTTGTCTATTCCATTGGAATTTTTTTTCTTTAGTTATTTAGAGACAGACAACAGAATAATTTCCTTCTAATGTTGTTGCAGTGTAAATATTTTTGAAAGTTTGTCAGTTAGTCAATAGCTTACATTACGTCATGCGGAATCATAGATATTGTTTTCATCGTAACTGAATTGAAAATCTACTTGGTTAATAATTAATAATATGCCGTCATTTTATAGTCCATGTTATTGGAGGTAATATTTCCATTATTAAGTAGCCCGATGAAGATGTATCTCAACAAATAAAATGTTAAGAAAAAAGAATATAATGTAGACTTTTACTGTATCATTTTACTTAAAGCAGCAATTGCAAAACCCAAGTGCGTCATTTGTAATGAATCTATAAAGCCGAAATAATTGGAACGTAATTTTGATAACAAGCATCCGGTGTTTGCTGACAGGCATACAAAGTAGTTTAGAGTTAAGTTTTCTCTTTAGTAACCCGCGTGAGATACATCGAGGCGCTCAAAGAGAACACTGGTTCCATTTTTTTTTTAAATATTACAATTTAATACGCCTTACTGTATTTCCCCAGCTCCACAGTCAACTATTATAGATCTTACATTAGTAATACTAGTCTGTAGTTTCCTGGGTCAGAACTTTCTCCTTTTTTAAATAAGAAGGTTACGTTACCTTTATTCCAGTCCCTTGGTACTCTGCCCTGGTTAAGAGATGACTGAAAAGTATTTTGAACACTGGCGCTAAACAAAAACTATTGGTAACAAAAAATATTTCTAATCACACAGATTTTGTGCTGGTCTAGAACTCTAGATATATAACAAATTTAATTACATGACTAAACCATACTAATTGATACACTTAATATGACTATTTTTTTTCTAAGAGTACTTTGTGTACTTTGCTTGTTTAAAAAGTTGTTATGTTATTCTTGTACAACAGTATGATGACAATAAGTCTTTAGAAAAATTCAAAGTAATATATATGTGCCAGTTGCTCCAGACATGTTATTTCTAGAATCGTATAGACTAAGAAACCACTTAGTAGAAGTTAGTAAAAGTAATTTTTCATAAATAAATTACATGAGCAAGGTTTGGTTGACTGTTATCAAGCATGGTGAACATAGGCTAGGACAAATATATGCTAATATTCCTCCTTCCCTAGTGCTATTAGAGCATGGAATGGATTACCTGAGCTAGCCAGGAAAACTAGTGACTTGGCAGAATTTAGGTCATTGTTTAATATGCATGACTAAATGCATGACGCGTGGGACGTAATCATCTTCTTTTTTTTTTTTGAAGTAACGTCTGTATTATATAAGATGAGATGAGATGGTAGCTGAAAGTCTACAGTGCTGTACTCCTCCTTTCAATCTTATATACCTCAGAGTCCGGAACCTTATATTCCCTGTACATCAAATTCTATATTCCTTCCATCTAAGGGTGTCTAAATAAATGATTCAGGAGAACTTGTTAGAATACGTAACAGACGTGTAAATATTACAGTTGTCATATATGAAATGTATCCAAGCCACAGCAAAAAGGTCCAGATTTCGATAAGCTGGACATGTAGTCTGTATTCCAGAAAATCGTTCCCAAATGACTTAATGTTGAGTTGTGTGCAGTAAAGCGCTCTCGAGTGGTCTACAAATGCGTTGCAAAGACACGCTTTCGAGATCTCTTAATGTTTGATATTGACATTCACAGCTGGGAAACACATACCTCCCGATCGCTCCCCATGGCGTGAAGTTTTGGAGTCTCAAGATATCAGGCAAACTGCATGCAAACAAAAAAGTCTGAGACAAGAAGCAGGCTTATGTGCATTAGACCCATCTTATCCCATGCTATGTGTGTGGCCGGCTTAATAATTAAAGCAAGGATTGGACCGTATTGGCCATCTTGAGATTGATAGGAAAAGAGAAATGTGCTAGTCTTAAACCACAAAGGAGGATATGTACTTATATGTCATTTTATTTTTTACAGTTACATTTAAAGCAAATAAGAACAAAGTTTTAATTTGTGTATTATAGAATGAACTTTATTCCCATATTATAGACAGCTAACTACATTACATTGTATATGTGAAATATCATAATATTACATTTTCCCTACAAGCTATGGCTGGGATCTTTACCATAATTAATGTTAAAGTCTTTATAAACAAGGGATACATTTTGTTATAAGCAGCTTTATGGAGTTTATTGTTGCTTTATTTCTAATTTTTTTTAGTATCATTTATTAGCTAATCCACGTTTTTCACATCTCTGCCCAAGGCACCAGCGACTTGCTCAGCAACAGGTGCCCACTTTTTGCTACCTGTTCCCAGAATTCTCTCTTCAGTAGTTCTTCACTTTAAACATCTCTCCTACATCGTCAATAAGATCTCTTTGATTGGCATAGTCTTCATCCCTGCCATATATTTTTGGAATGCTTTCACCACCAATAAATCTTGCATTTGTGTTTTCAGGATTTCGAACGTTTCTGCCCAACATACCTGCCACCTGTCCAGCCACAGGGGCCCACTTCGCTACCTGTTCCCAGAATTCTCTTTTCAGTCGTTCTTCACTCTGAACATCTCTGCCAACTACATCGTCAATCAGATCTCTTTGCTTGGTAATTTGTTCATCTTCCAGGTTTCGAACGTCTCTGCCCAAGGCGCCAGCGACTTGCCCGGCTACAGGAGCCCATTTTGCAACCTGTTCCCAGAATTCTCTCTTCAGAAGCTGAAAGTAAAATTAATAAGTAGATAGATTTAAATCTTAACACAATACAAAAAGAGATAAAAAAAATACAGTAAATAATAAAACAACAAAGAAAAATAATAGTTTATATTAGGAGAAATTGCATCAATTAGTCATGTAATTAAATTTGTTATAGTTCTAGACTAACAATAGTAAATCTGTG
Source organism: Biomphalaria sudanica (assembly GCA_036873155.1). Lineage (NCBI taxonomy): Eukaryota > Metazoa > Mollusca > Gastropoda > Planorbidae > Biomphalaria > Biomphalaria sudanica. Next base: position 216,710 of record JAZGLO010004305.1, read on the forward strand.
CGATTAGAAATATTTTTTACCAATTGTTTTTGTGAAATGCAATTTCATGCTTTTAGCTTTCTCGGTACGCTATGATCCTATCACTTATCTGGGCCAGTTGGAAAACGGAGTTGACTGGGAAACAATGGTTTGACTATAACCGCAACAGCTTTATAAATGCATTTATAAAAAAAAAAGTAAAAGTTAACCAGAATTTGAACAAAGGGCTGAAGCATCGTTAAGCATATATACACTAAAAAAAATTAAAAGAATTTAGAATCTATTGTAAGTTTTAAATTTTAAGCAGCGATTTTTTTCTCTCTGAAAAATATAAAGGGACTAATTCAACTTATACCACCAGATCATTCAAATACTATTTCTTTCCCTAGGTCAATATCAAATAAAATAATAAATCAATTAAGTAATTTCTGTTTTATTTATTGATTCTTGTTTTGTCAGGGAAAAGAAATAATTGTGCAAAATTTCAGAGAAGAAGAGAGTTGATGTATGCTAGGTAATAAATATTTCTTATTTGTAAAAAGATTTAATAACACAATCCCAAGTATATACTTTATGAGTGAGAGTGTTTTCTTAATATATATATATATATATATATATATATATATATATATATATATATATATATATATATTAGGGGTGCACCGGATAGTCGCTCCGGCTTCTGCCGAATATCCGGCATTTTTTACTATCCGGTGCTATTCGGCTCCGGTCGGATGTCACTACCGGATAGTAAAAAAATACATCTATTTAATATGCATAAAGTGGACCTCGTTCCATTAATGTCTGTTGTAGAATGTATTAATGTTTATATTAAAACAAAACAATGTGCTTAAAAATAGAGCCATTATGAACATGCACTAAGCATCGTTTATTATAAATACAAGGCGTGTTAATAACGTAATATAAATAGAAATGAAACTTTACATCATAAATGCGCTTTACATACAAAGCAGCAATGGCTGACACTTTTTTCAATTTGTCTTGACCTTTGAGTAGGTTAGTTTACATGTTAAAATGCTACATTCCTTAACTAAGTCATGCTGACCCGACGTCTGTCTAGCTGTGCGGGTATATCTCCAGAGGAAGAGATTAACAACTCCCACCCCTTTTATTTGTTTAGTCCATCACATTGAGTTTTTTTTATAGGTAGGTGACCACAAGTTAAATACGATGGACGTAGGTTTAATGTCAGGGTATTGACACTCTCTAGAGGTAACACCTTTCGAGGAACTGAGTTTGTTTATTTAGTAGATAATCTTTATTAAGGGGGCTGGATTACAAGAGCCACACCTCTAAGGTAACTAGGTATATTTGCAATGAACAACACCCTCCCCCTTTTATTTGTTTAGTTCATCACATTGAGTTCATTGATTGACAGGTGAGCCCAAGTCAGATACTATGGACGTAAGCACTCTCTAGAGGTCACAGGAGGGAACTATGTTTACTTAGAAGCTAATCTTAATTGGGGGGGGGGGAGTGGACTGGACTTCAAGCCAAACATCTACACGGGTATCCGGACAAAGAGTTTGCTTATTTGGAGAAAAATATTAATCACGTGGTTGGGCTAGAGGCCACACCTCTTCAAGTGTGCCGAGTTACTTGAACATAAATCTCAATTAGTAAGCTGGACTAAAGATCACACGCACCTAAACGAGTGACCTTTAGCTACACAGAACACAAACCGCGAGATTATATATCCTAGTAAGCCAGTAACTAATTATTTGTAGAAGACACGACCAGGGCTATTTTAAAATGGATAGCTAAACACCCCCTACTCTTTATTTCTTTAGTCCTTGACACCCAATGTATTGATAGACATTGACCATTTTTAAGCCAGAATGAAAAAACACAACGTGCTAACAAAGGATATTACACTGTCAATAAATATTACGGTTAAATAATTTTTCTAACGTGTTAACTTGAATATTACTCCTGCAGTTAAGTGTCTTGACTTGATAACAATATTCTTAATAATTTGTGACAGTCAATTAACTCCTTGCTATTTACACACCTGACACCCATAGGCTTACTATCGTTCCCTTTTGTAACAGTTAATGAAACCACGAATAAAATAATTAATAAGTAATAATTAAGGAAGATGTTTCTAACATACGTTCTTTGCATTTAATGTTTCTTACGTACGTTCTCTGCACAATAAAATAAAACAAAGATGTGCATGTTTGCGTGTGTGTTTTTTTGCCTTGTATTAAAACCTTTAGAAAGAAAGCTAATTTTATTGTTTAATTCTTTTGACTTAATAAATAACGGAAAACCTTACAGTAAATTTTAAAATGGCATAAAATAAATTGAACAATATTCCGCAGTTAGATCTAGCAAACAAAGAAACAATATGCTGGAGCGTAAAAAACAAACAACCCTTGACCTCTAACTAGTGGACAGGTATAATTTATCTATATGCTTGACTGACCATGCCAATGTGTTATCTTTTTTGACTGACACCCAACTCTTTGGCGTGCGTATGCTCAAGGAAATCAAATAAGAACATAAAACTAAAATGTTATTTAACCTTGGTTAGGCCAATAATAGAATATGCATCCACCGTGTGGGACCCCTCAACTCAAGGAAACATTAAGAAACTGGAACAAACACAAAATAGAGCAGTGAGATTCATAACAAACGAATATTCACATTTGACTAGGGTAACACCATTAGTAAAATCACTAAATTTAGAAAGCCTTCAGGACAGAAGACTCAAAAGTAAAGTAGCAATTATACATAAAACACTGAACCATAATCTTCAAATACAAAAACAAAATTTAATAAAATACTCTGAAAGACACAAAAATAAAGGCACATTCCTCGTCCCATATGCTAGGACAAATTTGTACAAATACTCCTTCTTCCCTAGTGCTATTAGAGCATGGAATGGGTTGCCTGAGCTAGCCAGAAAAACCAGTGACTTGGCAGAATTTAAGTCATTGGTTAATATGCATGACTAAATGCATGACGCGTAGGACGTAATCATCTTCTTTTTTGAAGTAACGTCTGTATTATATAAGATAAGATAAGGAAAAAACAATGCGTGATGGTTAACACAAACAACTATACACATTACACTAGGACTACATGTGTAGTCTCACTAGGTATATCTGACCAGGTTGTTGGTCTGAAATTCATGAACATATACATCCGACCATTGTACAAGGCAGATTACACTTTACTTATGAGGGATTTACACTAGTAACTAGTCATATATATACTAACATTATTTACATTGAATAACATATTGACCCTTTACAAAACAATTAGATATTTATTATAAGACATTAGTAAGGCCAGGTTTAATTGCACTGGAAGGAATGGAAGAAAGCTCCCAACACACAAGTCACTACTCACGAACCGTTTCTCGTTTTTATAGGTGGGCACCAGCTGATCATGTGATATACAGAAGATAGAATAAGTATATATATATATATATATATATATATATATATATATATATAAAGTAGATAGGTTATATATAACTTCAACAATGTCACTTACGTTTGAAACTAAGTCCGTTTCGTCTGATATAGGATTAGCAGAGGCACATGCTAGACCAAACAATAGAACATAACCCACGTTTACCATCATGATGGGGTGAAAATTGGAAAACTGAAATACATATAATAGATAGTGTCAATTATTGAAGTAGATGCTATAACCTTATTTTTTTAAAAATCGTGTGTATTAGCATTCGTATTTCAGTAACTATTCGAAGTGTGTAGTAGCACTACCGTATGATATCTTATCTTATATGATGCAGACGTTACTTCAGAAAAGTAGATGATGACGTCCTACGCGTCATTCATTTAATCATGCATATTAATCGATGACCTAAACTCCGCAAAGTCGCTGGTTTTCCTGGCTAGCTCAGGCAACCCATTCCATGCTCTAATAGCGCTTTGGAGGAAGGATCTTTTGTAGAAATTTGTCATAGCATATGGAACGAGAAATGTGCCTTTATCTTTGTGTCTTTCTGAGTATTTTATTAAATTTTGTTTTTGTATTTGAAGATTTGGTTCAGTGTTTTACGTATAATTGCTACGTTACTTTTAAGTCTTCTATCCTGAAGGCTTTCTAAATTTAGTGATTTTACTTAAGGTGTTACTCTAGTCAGGGCCGGTCAGGGAAAACGGGAATCCTACGCGTGATAAAAAAAAAAGAATAGTCAGCTTTCATGTCATAAAATGTAATAATCGGGCGAATGTTCACCGTAATCGGAAGTTCCAATATTTTATTTACTTTTATAGGCACTGACATTTAAATATGTCATAGGTTGCAAGGTTTCTAAAGTAAAGTTAATTTGATCGCAATTTTGCACTCAGTAAAGAATAATTAAATTTCAAAGTCGATTTTTTTTTCTAATACAAAATCTTACTTTTCACTTATTATCTTTATTCCCTTTCCAGACTAGGCCCCGCGCAATCAGTTTCGCATAGGGCCCCGCAATTGTTTGGACCGACCCTGACTCTAGTCATATGTGAATATTGTTTGTTATGAATCTCACTGCTCTATTTTGTGTCTGTTCCAGTTTCTTAATGTTTTCTTGAGTTGAGGGGTACCAAACAGAGGATGCATATTCTATTATTGGCCTAACCAAGGTTAAATAACATTTTAGTTTTATGTTCTTATTTGATTTAATTGCTTTTTTTTAATAAATCCTAATGCTTTGTTTGATTTTTTCATAGTTTCATTAATATGAGGATTCCATGACAGTTTTTCATTTATTATTACACCTAAGTATTTTGGGTATTTAGTCTGTTTTACTGGTTTACCATGAATAAGATATGTGGAATTTGAATTTGTTTCAGTTTTTTTGTTACTCTTAATAACTGATATTTTTCTGGGCGGAGAGACATGCTCCAATTAGATTCCCATTTCTGTAATTCATCTAATTCTCTTTGTAAAATTTCTGTATCTTGTGTTGCTTTTAATTGTTCTATATATTATGCAATCGTCTGCAAATAATCTGACATTTGTTCCTGAACTAATGCAATTTGGTAAATCTTATATGTAAATTAATGAATTACGCATGCTAAGAGTTGCAATTATATGAAGGCTGATAATAGGAAAGCGCTAACATAGAAGTCCTAGTTTAAAGTAACTTCCCACTGTCATGGAGGACCTCAGAGCAGTGGACACCGGGTGGGAAGAGGCTTAAGACATTTCCAGTGAATGATTTTTGTAGAGACTATTTGCCGCGGGGGGATCTAACTAAGTCTAAGTACGTAATATTACCAAAATTGAGAAATTGAACTCTTATTTACAACATTAATTCTCAGACAGACTGCAACAATTACAGGGGAATCTCCCTCTTAAGTATTGTAGGCAAAGTCTTTGCTCGAGTGATACTTCCCAGGCTACAAAAACTCGCTGATTGGGTCTACCCAGAATCACAATGCGGCTTCCGCTCAGGGAGATCCACGATTGACATGATTTTCTCCATCCGCCAACTCCAGGAAAAGTGCAGAGAACAAAGGATGCCTTTATACATTGCGTTTATTGACCTGACAAAGGCCTTCGATCTAGTTAGCAGAGATGGCCTCTTTAAATTTTTACAGTTAATAGGCTGCCCACCCAAGCTACTAAATGTAATCATATCTTTCAACCAAATTATGATGGGTACAGTCATGGGCGTAGCCAGGATTTTTTTTCGGGGGGGTGGGGTTTTTTTTGGGGGGGTGGATTCCCCCCCCCCTCCGACTCCCCCTCCCCCCGGGAATTTTTTTTATATGTATTTATGTGTGTGTGTGTGTGTGTACATAATCTTTATTACATTCTGACCCTTCATTCTTTCAGAAGAAGTTTATTGTGCCCTAGAATAGGTTCTTCCATGAGTTAGTGGAAAAATTGTAGATTCTCCGTCATTGCCAACAAGGGGGTCGGGGGGAGCGCTAGGAGCTCCCCCAGCGCGGGGCAAAGCCCCGCCGCCACGCACTATTTCTGATATTTTTAGTTATTTTGAAGAGGTATTTATAACCCCAACCCCCCACCCTGGCTAAGCCCATGGGTAAAGTGAAATTCAACGGTGCCAGCTCTGAAAGTTTCAGTATAAACAGCGGAGTTAAACAAGGATGTGTCCTGGCCCCAACTCTCTTTAGAATACTATTTTCACTGCTAATCCACAACGCGTTTGACAAATCCACTAAAGGCATCTATCTCCATTCCAGATTTGATGGCAAACTCCTAAATGTTGACAGACTGAGGGCCGAAACTAAAATCAGAGCCACCATCGTAAGAGATATGCTATTCGCGGATGACGCAGCGGTAGTGGCACACACGCACACTGGCGGACCCCACTAAGCCGACCCCCTCCCCAGGGGGGGCGGACGTATTTTAGTATAGAATTCCTACAATTTGTTTACGAATTTATTACTTATGTTAATAATATATACTAATTATTAATATTTTGACCTATTTTTAGATTATTTCGCCCCCCCCCTTCTAGTATTTGGCCGATTTGGTAGGGTCGGGAGGGGGCGATGGCATCAATCCGCCCCCCCCACCATAAGCTTTTGAGTGGGGGGGGGGCGGTCCTATTTATTTGTAGAAATCACATATTGCTAACAGAATCAATTAAATATCTATATGATTAAAACATGTTTTTGGTATTTTAACCGGTCTTTATATTATGTTTACCTGTTGGCCGATTGGAAGGGGAGGAGCGAATACCTCTACTGCCCTTTCCATCTAAACCCTTTGAGTGGGGAGGGGGGCGGTCCTCCGTTTATGGAGAAATCATAGTATGTTAACAACATTAGTCGAATATCTATATAATATAAACAGGTTGAAGTGCGATACATGCAATCACCTTCCCCCCATCGGACAAACCAATACTTTTTCTTTTTGTATCATAGTAAGAAATTACAAAATTTTAAAAAATCTGTCACTTATATAATTTATATATGCTATAAAGTAAATTCTTATATCGAGTCGCCCAACCCCTATTCTTAAATACAAAATGCAATCATTAGCAGAAATTATAAAAAGCGAGAATTAATCGTTTTTATTTTACCGTCCTTCCCCTTTCCAGACAGAGTTTGTGTAATTTCACATGAATTTACCATAGCTATTTTAAGAAAGACTTTGCTTTGGAAAAGTTATAGTTCAAACGAAATTTTTCAATATAACAGTCACGGTTGAGATAAGTTCAAAAGCCAGATAATCTTTTTCCTAGTTGACTTTTCCCAACCTTTACTCTATCTCATATTTTTCTAGTTAAATAAATTTAGAACTATAACTCACAATTTATGCTTGAATTTTATTGAATATTATTAATCGAAAAAATATTTTTCGGCGGCAATCCTCAAAACCTTAATCTAAATATGTGGGGTATCTTATCTTTTCAAAGAACAAATCGGTTGTATTTGCAATGTATTAAGGGATTATAAATTCATATTATAATAGTTTTCCACATTATTCAAAAGGTCCTTCATAATAGAATGAATAATGAGCTGTAGGTCAGGAAAATGCGTTACTGCAGTGAAGAATGCCAGAAAACGCTTTTAGCGTCGAGGCCACGCCCCAAACCTCACTGATGAATAAGAAGCTGTAGATGTCTGAAGAATGCGTTTCTGCAGTGAAAAATGCAAGAAAACGCTTTTGGGTGTCGGGGCATCGCCCCGAACCCCACTGAGGAAGCTTACAGCGCTCTCCCAGACCCTCAAGTTTGCAAGAGAAAAGCCTCAACAAGACTTTTTTTGTTCTGTTTATTTCGCCGAACATTGAGAAACAGTCTTATTTTATTCTCATAGATCGAATATATATATATATATATATATATATATATGTTGTACGCACGTTTATGCATAGGGTTAGGGTTTACTGGACGTTAGGGCTAGGGCTTGGATAAAAATCGCCCCCCCCACTCCAAAGTTCTGTATCCGCCAGTGCACACGCAAGAGGAACTTCAGTCACTAATGTCCCGCTTCTCTCAGGCCTGTAAAGAATATGGCTTGACCATTAGCACGAAGAAAACAAATGTAATGGAACCACCTGCTACAGCACCACCCTCCATCGTTATAGACGATAACAAGCTGGACGCCGTAAACGAATTCTGCTATCTGGGATCCACAATTACAGATGACCTGTCTCTAGAAGAGGAAATGAAAAAACGCTTAGGGAAGGCTGCCACGACATTCGCTAGACTCAGACCAAGAGTTTGGGAAAACCATAAGCTAACTACGGTGACCAAAATATAAGTCTACAAGGCATGCGTTATGAGTACACTGCTGTATGGCAGTGAATCATGGACCACCAACGCAAAGCAAGAGAGAAAAACTGAACTCGTTCCATTAGAGATGTCTCCTTAGGATCTTGAATGTCACATGGAAAGAAAAAGTGTGCAATACTGAGATCCTTGCGCGATCAGGTATTCCTAGCATCTTGACAGCCCTCAGACAACGCCGTTTGCGCTGGCTTGGGCATGTTTGCCGGATAGAGAACAAGCGCATCCCGAAAGTCATCCTTTAGGGTCAACTCGCGACTGGCACAAGAAAAACTGGTCGCCCCCACCTCCGTTACATAGATGTAATAAAACGTGACCTCAAATTAGTAAACATCAATACTGACAATTGGGAAGACATAGCTCTAGACCGCAACAGGTGGAGAAAGACAGTGACCAAGAAAGCTATGGACAGTGAAAGTACATGGGTCTCAGTTCAGGAAGAAAAACGCACAATCCGAAAAACGGCCAGCTTCTCTACCACCGAAGCAAAAGCTACCTCAACCTGCGCTATCTGTGGACGGGAGTGTCACTCCAAAATAGGGCTCCACAGCCACTTGAGGAAGTGTGCTCTGAGATGAACCATAGTCGTTCTACGACTGAAGGGGGCCAATGATGATTAATTCTCAGACAACACTTGTGACCATAATTGTTGTGGGAAACACATTTATGAATCGCATTGCAATATACAGATAATCTCAGTTTATTTGTTTGTTTCTTTTACAAAGCTTATTTCAACTCTGTCTGTCTGGTTTAAAGTTTGTACACTTTATTTCTACGACAAGTTATCTTGGATCAAGCTGGACTTTTGCACAATTATGTCTTTTACCTTACAACACAAGGATCAATAAGAAAAACAATAATTTAACAAATTAGTTAATTAACTATTGGTAATTATTAATTTTGTTGGTATCTCAAACAAGGAAAAGAAATAGTACTTGACGGAAGTGATGGTATGAGTCCCCTTTTATTAGTCGCTGCTCTAAATTGAAACAAACAATGTAAAACTCTACAGTTTTCATACAATTAATTGTATCAATAAGTTTAGATCAGTCAAGTAATGCAATTTGTAATAGATCTAGTCACTAGATTAACAACAATACATCTGCGCGATTAGAAATATTTTTATCAATTGGTTTTGTTTACTGCTGTTTCATGCTTTTAGTTTTTTCAATACGCTATGATCCTACATATATGATTGATGGCCTTTTTAAAATTATTTTGTTATTGTATTTTTGCTGTTGTTTTATAACTGGGATTAATCTGTTCATATCAATACAAGAAAAATAGTGATAGACACAATATTAAACTGTACAAATAATTAGTAACGTATAAAAAATATATCCACAACACATCTTACCATAAAGTTTTGTTACATAGATAATGTATGTTTAAAAGAGTCAACAATATATACTGTAAACCTGTGAACATTTAGCGTCGAAAACGTTTACACCACATAGCCTCGTACACTTTTGTTAATGAGTTTTTTCACCTAACAGATTATCTTCTTTTTTTGTTGATACTCTTGATGATATATTGTCAGCAGTGTGATGCATTAAAAATATTGTTAGGTGATCTAATATAAGGCAGGAGCGCTGCATGTCGTCCATTTCTTTAAGATACACTGATGAATTTCAAGCGTGATATAATAAAGCTCTTCAAGATAGACACCAACATTTAGGAAGAACAGACCCATACGAGGATTATTTTTTACTATTCGACCCGCGGCGTAGCATACTCCGCTTTTTGTCGGAAGTATTAATGTGGCGTCGTATTGTCGAGCAGAGTGTATGACTGTGCTTCCGAAAGTAAGAGCGACGGACAGGGCATAGTTATCCCAATGTTTGCAAACGAATGGTTACAGCCATCTTGCAAAGTTCAAGAGCAACAGTTTCGTCGATGTCATTTTTTCTAGAAATTTGTGACGGTTAGAATTAAACAGTGACCTGATGCAGTCATTTCGACTACATTGAAAGACCTGTTGACCCCGCGAAATATATATGTGAAGCGTGTGGCCATGGCTAGGAAACGAAGGGCAATACGAAGGGGCAAAAACAAAGCTACAGAAAAAAACATATGCAACTATTGTAATGACACCAGGTATTGACGTGTGTACAAATGTAGTCAAATAGAGAAAATGAATAAAAAGAAAAAATGACTTGTTCTCTCCCGTCACCCTCTCTCTTTTTTTTTTTTTTTGAGCCTCGCTCTCAGTCTCCGCGAAAGTTACGTGGGGTAACTCTAGTTTGACTTGCAGAAATAAAAGAGTTATCTTTCCATGACTTTATCGTGGTGTCAAGCATTTTTAGGCTTCAATAACGTCTTTGATTGTTATCAGAAAATGTTTTATTTGGTCTAGAATTAAATGGAAATGCATAATACATATATATATATATATATATAAAAGCATGCATTTCCATTTAATTCTATACCAAATAAAACATTTTCTGATAACAACCGAAGACGTTATTAAAGCCTAATAATAACAGGGTAGTATAATGCAAATGAGAAAAATGAATAATTCCGTCGGAACGTTGAAAATAATTACGGAGAGAAAGAGTTAATGGGTGTAAATTGTCTTTAAGAATTTTGTGTTTTGGAGAAGCATCTTTCATTAAAAAGTTCTTAATCAGATGGTAGCCGCGATCAAGTGATATATTGGATGCTTTTTTATTTAGTATAATTAGTCTTTATGTCTTTTTGCCATTGAAGTATTACAATACCAGCAGGTGATGGCAAAGGTAATCAGACTACAAATGGATGCTGTATACAACTGTGTAATTATTGTTTTGTAGTGTTAAATTATTTCTAGCTTCTTGTGAAAGAAAAGTCATTGATGTGTTTTGGTATAAAAATAATGGTCGTGTTTCACTCCATTTTAGCTTGTTTTTAATGGTTGTACCTGTTCTTGCACTTGGTCTACGGAGCATCAAGTTTTAGATTTGAATTTCTGAAATTGAAATTGTAATTACCGTCAGAATGTAAAGGAAATCCAAAGCACATAAAACATCCAGGAAACATTCTATGACCTACTCGAGGGTTTGGCGAGGACGTGAAATGTATTCCTCTTAAGAACATGTAATTTCTTTATTGTCTTTGTTTTGCTTTGTTAAACTGTTTAGTTCAACAACTGTTAATTTTAATGTTATCAAAAAAAAACAACAGATATGAGATATTACACACACAAAATAACTTGTATACGTTCATTTTGTGCGTGTGCTTTTTATGTGTTATTCAAATTGGTTTTAAACTTGTTACTAATATCCTATTTTAAATGTTGTATGTGCCTGACTCTAAGACTATGAATGCTTGGGCGAACATTGTATTTTTTTTTCATTAAAATGTTTAAAAAAAATTGAAGTAAATAAACAAACATTAATATTTGAATTATTTTTTTTTTATTTCGAGACTACTTTTTTCTCAGAAATCTCTTTTATTTAGACCTCAGTAAGTTCAGCATTTCTGCCAAGTAAAAGTGATTCTGCTTCTGTAGCCCATTTTGCAACTCGTGCCAAGAAATCTCTTTTCTACATGTCCAGTGTAGCTTCGTTGTTTTCAGAATCTCGACCTGCAACTTTTGCAACATCCACTGCTATGGGTGCCCACTTTGCAACTTGTCCCCAGAAATCTCTTTCCCTTAAGTTCAGTGTAGCTTCGTTGTTTTCAGCATCTCGGCCTGCAACTTTTGCAACATCCACTGCTATGGGTAAAAATTTTCCAACTTGTCCCCAGAAATCTCTTTCCCTTAATTTCAGTGTAGCTTCGTTGTTTTCAGCATCTCGGCCTGCAACTTTTGCAACATCCACTGCTATGGGTAAAAATTTTCCAACTTGTCCCCAGAAATCTCTTTCCCTTAAGTTCTGTGTAGCTTCGTTGTTTTCAGCATCTCGGCCTGCAACTTTTGCAACATCCACTGCTATGGGTAAAAATTTTCCAACTTGTCCCCAGAAATCTCTTTCCCTTAAGTTCTGTGTAGCTTCGTTGTTTTCAGCATCTCGGCCTGCAACTTTTGCAACATCCACTGCTAGGGGGGCCCACTTTGCAACTTGTCCCCAGAAATCTCTTTCCCTTAAGTTCAGTGTAGCTTCGTTGTTTTCAGCATCTCGGCCTGCAACTTTTGCAACATCCACTGCTATGGGTAAAAATTTTCCAACTTGTCCCCAGAAATCTCTTTCCCTTAAGTTCTGTGTAGCTTCGTTGTTTTCAGCATCTCGGCCTGCAACTTTTGCAACATCCACTGCTAGGGGGGCCCACTTTGCAACTTGTCCCCAGAAATCTCTTTCCCTTAAGTTCAGTGTAGCTTCGTTGTTTTCAGCATCTCGGCCTGCAACTTTTGCAACATCCACTGCTATGGGTAAAAATTTTCCAACTTGTCCCCAGAAATCTCTTTCCCTTAATTTCAGTGTAGCTTCGTTGTTTTCAGCATCTCGGCCTGCAACTTTTGCAACATCCACTGCTATGGGTAAAAATTTTCCAACTTGTCCCCAGAAATCTCTTTCCCTTAAGTTCAGTGTAGCTTCGTTGTTTTCAGCATCTCGGCCTGCAACTTTTGCAACATCCACTGCTATGGGTAAAAATTTTCCAACTTGTCCCCAGAAATCTCTTTCCCTTAATTTCAGTGTAGCTTCGTTGTTTTCAGCATCTCGGCCTGCAACTTTTGCAACATCCACTGCTATGGGTAAAAATTTTCCAACTTGTCCCCAGAAATCTCTTTCCCTTAAGTTCAGTGTAGCTTCGTTGTTTTCAGCATCTCGGCCTGCAACTTTTGCAACATCCACTGCCATGGGTGCCCACTTTGCAACTTGTCCCCAGAAATCTCTTTTATTGATTTCCATAGTTTTATCGTCTCTGCCTAATAAAAGTAGAGCTTGTCCTGCTATAGGTGCCCATTTGGCAACTTCTCCCCAGAAGTCTCTTTTATTGATATCCAGTGGAGCTTTGAAGGTTTCAAGATCTCTACCCAAAGCACCAGCGACTTGTCCAGCTACAGGGGCCCATTTGGCAACCTGTTCCCAGAAATCTCTTTTGTTGATGTCAACTGGAGCTTTAAAGTTTACAAGATCTCTACCTAGATCGTCAGCGACTTGTCTGGATACAGGTGGGAATTTGGCAGCCTGTTCCTAGAAATCTTTTTTGTTGATGTCAACTGGAGCTTCGAAGTTTTCAAGATCTCTACCCAAAGCACCAGCGACTTGTCCAGCTACAGGGGCCCATTTGGCAACCTGTTCCCGGAAATCTCTTTTGTTGATGTCAACTGGAGCTTTAAAGTTTACAAGATCTCTACCTAGATCGTCAGCGACTTGTCTGGATACAGGTGGGAATTTGGCAGCCTGTTCCTAGAAATCTTTTTTGTTGATGTCAACTGGAGCTTCGAAGTTTTCAAGATCTCTACCCAGAGCACCGGCGACTTGTGTTGCTATAGGAGCCCATTTGTATACTTCATCCCAGAAGCCTCTTTTTTGTAACTGAAAGTTTACAAAAATTATTAAATCTCACTGCTAATTTATAGTTAGTATGTCAATTTATATATTTATATTTGCCCATAAAAATAAACAGTATTTGTTTTGAGACTTTACTAAGACCAAATCCGATTTTTTACATAGTTGCCTACATTTATCTTACTTTTGGCTGCAAGATCGAATATCATTTTCTTTTGGAAAATTTTCCTAAGGTTTTTCATTTTACTGTTGTTGTTTTTTTTCATGATTTGTTATACATTTCATCACCAAAACAGATATACAAAATACATATGAAGTATTTTTTTAAAAAGAATTTTTCAGTTTGTTAACTTTCTTTTTAACTGAAACAATAACATATTATTATTTTTTTCAATTTTATTTAAAAAAAAAAAAACTAACTTGTGTCAGGCATTCTTAAAAATAAAGTATAACGTCAAACTCAATGTTTTCTAGTCCTTCATTTGTAGACTTAAACTCTTATAAGTCAAAAGTTTTCTGAATGGTTCAGGCAACCGTTTTATGCTCTAATGGCATTATGGAAGAAAGAGATAATTAAATAGATAGATAGATAGATAGATAGATAGATAGATAGATAGATAGATAGATAGATAGATTAGATAGATAGATAGATAGATAGATAGATAGATAGATAGATAGATAGATAGATAGATAGATAGATCGATAGATAGATAGATAGATAGATAGATAGATAGATAGATAGATAGATAGATAGATAGATAGATAGATAGATAGATAGATAGATAGATAGATACTTGGCATGCGTGGTTGAGATGTGGAGTACGCTTGGCTTGGCTACCTATGAAGGGGGCTCGAGGTTTGACACCTGACTCGAGCAGAGTTGTGTTTACTGAGCGCATAAAGGCAGCACGGAAAAACCAGATAGATAGATAGATAGATAGATAGATAGATAGATAGATAGATAGATAGATAGATAGATACGCAGTTAGATAGATTGATAGATAGATAGATAGATAGATAGATAGATAGATACTTACAGTATTTAGAAATTCGATGATATCGGTTACATTCGAATCATATTCAGTCCCATCAGAAATGGAATCTATCTCACTAGCCACTGTCTGACCGGACACACCAAACACACCAATGAAGAGAATGTAGCCCACTAAGAGGATCATGATGAGTGGGTGATGCAATGAGAACCTGAAAAGCGTTCAATAAATTATCATGGGCAATGGGCGATGGTAATAATGTAACAGTAAACAGTTTTAGTTCTTATTATTGTTTCCTATCGTTTTTAAAAAAGTAGAGCGATAACGTATTTTCTTAAAATATAAATCAACTAGCAATACCCACTGGCTACGCCCGTTTATTTATTTCCAGGCTATACGTTGTTTATTTTGCCACCTGCCATGGACCCGCTACCCTTTTTTAAAAATTACTTAAAACAATAATAATATAAAGTCCCAAAAGTAAACGCCTCGCAGTACATTCCCTTGGCCAGCGAATTCTTCAATCTATTACGTTGATTTGGACCGGCCGTAAATTTCTGGTTCCTTTTTTCCTATCGACTCGAAATGCATCTCTTAATACTTTAGTTGTACCTCCCCTCTTTCTCCTGCTACTTTCAATACAACTTTCCGCATATCAATAATCCCCCTTCTTGTAAATGTATTCTAGTAAATGTTACGTTTAATTGGAACGGCCCCCTTTAAAACGCCCTCCCTAACACTCTCAATTTTATCCTGTGAGTTCTATATCACTTTTCTCCCCCTCCCCATCTCACCCCACCCCTGCCTCGGAATAAACTTTAATTTTAGTATCTGTTACGTCTAACTGGCATGGCCCACTTTATAACTTCCCCCGCGACCCGAGCATATACTTTCGCCCATGAATTCGATCCCCCAGTATCACTTACTATCCGCTCCCTCTACGCCTTAGAAAATAGTAAAGTTCCCCTTCAGACCTAGAGATTTATGATGTTAATTAAGATTATCTGTTTCTTTCGCCAACGATTAACCAGAAGAGTGTCATGTGGCCAGCACAACGACAAACCGCCTTTACTTTCCCAACTAAACTAAAGTGCCCATTAGAGTTGGGTGGACTCAGGGGCGCCAAGAAATCCGAAATTCAAAATGCTAGTGCATATTTCAGTGCATATGACACACACAAAGATTGTATTATGCAATGTCAACTAATCCAGTTTCACGCCAAGTTTGCACAAAAAATCGTAGAGGAAATATTTTTAGTACTTCCCGATAAGTCGGCATTAAAAAATAAACAATTTAAGTTGAAATTATCAACCCCCCCAAAAAATCACCCCTGGTATGTACAACCTTTGCGATTTTGCTCATGAAAGTAAGTTTCATATCACATTGATGAGTTTTAAGATGCATAATACATAATAATAACGAATGTAAAAAAAAAATAGCCGATAATTACAGACGATTATTAGATGACATAGATAAACATTATCATCCAATGATGTTAATATATGTTATCTTATTGATGTTACCTTCAAGCTTTGGCGCATCAAAGCCCCTGGATACACTAGTCTCACAAAACTGCAACAATATATACAGATAAACTGTGACCGCTTGGTGTTAGAAACAATTATCTGACAGCGGTCAGTGCAATTTCAACGTAATGAATTTTGTCACTGAACAGATTGTCCTCCTGATAGTATATGACATCACATGAGAAATATATAGATATTTTAATGTTATTAGCTCTATTTAATGATTAAACGTTGGCTTTGTATCAGTATCATGTTTACTGAAAATGTCTAAATAGGTTTATATGCACAATACGACTTTTACTTACAATGACTTATTTTAAAAGAAATGTTGAGTGTGAGATTATTTAGACACTATTCAATTGTTTCTTCATGATACTGTTGTAAATTTAAGGGAGACAATTTAAACGAAAGGAAGGAAAATGAACATGATGTTTATATGCACTGGTTAATATGTAGATCAGTGTTTTTGTTAATATGTATACATCAGTGTTTTCCCCAAACTGTGTTCCTCGGAAGGCTAGTGTTCCGCAATGGCCTGAATAGGTGTTCCGCAAACTATTGGAATAATTAACGTAGGTCTAAACGTGAATTATATATTATATTATAGTTCGTCCATCGTGGTTCGATGATGACCACTTTGTCATCCAGGGGGCTAAGGGCTTTGCACTGGGGTTTTATGCCTCCTCATGTGGCTGGTGAGACCTATGTGAGCCCGGAATGTTCAGCCGCACTCTGAGCAGGTTATTCCAGCTGGAGCTAGTGTCGTTTGCCTTGCTTTTCTTCTCTGGCGTTTTTCTTCTGCCAGCGTTATAATGCCATAATGCTCTGTCATGTGCCTCTGTCTCCCAGGTGCCTGGGTCTATGCTGAACGCCTTCAGAGAATTAGTTTATAAGTAAATGCAGAAAATAAAATAAAATTTTATCAGAGTTGTTGTTCTCGGTAATGAATTTTTTTATAACAAAATCACTATAAACGAATTTTGTGTGTGTGTTTGTTGTGAAGCTGGAAGTAAGAATACTAGATTTTATAGACCAAAAGTTTACATAAAAAGAGTATTTAAAACAATGAAAATAATAGCACTAATTCTTTTCCAGCAACATAGCTGATTTATAAGTGTAATTGTATCAATAAGTTTGAATGAGTCATGTAATTAAATTTGTAATAGATCTAGAGCTAGACCAACATATGTCATTAGAAATATTTTTACGAATTGTTTTTATTTAGCGCTATTTTATGCATTTAGCGTGCTTAATGTGCTATGGACGAACCACTTTTGTGCATCAGTTGGGAAAGGGGGCAATGAGGAAGTATCTAGGAGCTTTCCGTAATGGCCTATTAACCCATTCATTCGCGTGTGATCGCCAAACTTTAGAATTGCAATTTCATTTTGTATGCACTCAATTGCTAAGCAATTTAAGGGTTAACAGCGTTTTAATAATTTCACAAGAAAATATAAAAATACTTTAAAAAAAAAAGCTTAAAGGAATTTTTAAAAATGTGTTTGGATCAAGCATGTAATTAAATTTGTCTAAACTAACAATAAAAAAGCATTTATAAAAAAAAATGGAAAGACAAGAATTCTGACATACGGCTCAAGCCTCCCCAAGCCGACATTGTAACTACTCTGATAGTGAAGTTGTTTCTAAATATAGCATCCTCATTGCATTGTGCGGAGTTGTAAAAAAGCTCCCACAACCTTGACACTGTTTTTCAAGGGGCCGTTACATCAATGGCGAGTCCCGCACGGTTAGCCTGGTATAGAAAAGGAAAATGCCGGGGTCTTAGTGTACGCGGTCTCTTGCCGAGAGTCTGACCCACCCGCCAGACAGAACAGTGTACACTGTTCCCTTTCACTACCTAACTTAGAGATTCTTCACTTGTATACTTCCCACTGGTATTGAACCCTTTTGCTGGTGAATAATCACAAATCCCAATAACAGATTCTACTACCTCTTCGTTTTCATGTATCGTAGATTCTTATACCGACTTTCGGGAACTAGGTCAAATTTTTTAATGTAATTTTTTATTTGGTGAACTTACAAAAAACTGAAAATAGATTCTTCTTCTTCAACTAAAGGACAATAAAAATAGCTGTTTTCCTTTGTATTGCACTCTTAGTTATGTTTTTTTATTTTAATATAAATGGGTCACTTCATTCCCCTACGCCGAACGCAGTTTTTCTGCTTTCCTTTTCATTGGACACTGATCACCGTTGCTGAATATCACTATGTCATTGCTAAGAAATTATGTCTGTGGACATATAAAATTATTGTTTTTTAGATTGTATTAAAAGAAATAGAGTCTCTTCTGTAATATGTATTTATAGTCTTTGGACGGGTGGCCTCATATCTCTCTCTCTTTTAATTCCATCCATGAAACCTCTTAAGTATTTTTATGTTCGGTTTGATGCAACTTACCCCCCACCAATATAGAACCTAAAAATTTCTTAATGTGACTCTTTCCCCTTTTACCCATCTGCTGTTGGGACACTACATATATATAGTTCGTCTATCATGTCATCTAGGGGGCTGAAGGCTTTGCCCTGGGGTTTTGTGCCTGCTCATGTGGCTGTTGTGACACTACATGCTTAGTAGTATACCTCACTTTACGTGCCGCCAGCTCACATGGCGTGAAACCGGCACAAGGCATGGTCTCTGGATTTAAATTAGCAGCCCGCACTTTTTTCTTTCATTCATAAATTATAAATTCTTGATATCTCGATCTAGGCCATGTTTATTCATTGAATATATCATGATATATTTTTTCCCAATAATATTTTGTAATTACGATTTCGCTGTGTTCAGGCAAGAGGAAATGAGTTAAATTCATTATGATTCGCTGAACACCTTTTCTTGATTTTCTCTTAAAAACTAACAGTATAAATGTGATAAGAATGTTTTTCTATTGATGAGTGGAAGCTTATTATGATATTCCCATCAGTATATGACATGGGCGTAGCCAGGATTTTATTCGGCGGGGGGGGGGGATCTTTTTCCACCGCAAAGCATTTTTCGATATTGAAAGCCAACAAAATGCTTATTCTGAAGTATTTATAATGCATTATCCTGCTATTAAAATGTTTTGTTTGAAACACCTAATCTGCTATTCTTACTTACTTAGATCCTACCGCTCCGTTCGGCGCATTAGGCGTCAATCTGCCACAAGAATCTTTCACTGGCAATGTCTGAAGACTCTTCCCACCTGCTGTGAGGACCTCCATGAAAGTGTGGCGCAAAGTTGTACTAGGATGTCCAGTTAGCACTTTCCTCGTAATGGGGCGCCATGTCATCGAAACTCTTATTATGCGTAATTCATTTTGTCGGAGTAAATATCCCGCAAACCTCATGCGACGCTCTGTCACAACCTTACTAAGGGCTCGACTCCCAGTTTGGCATAGGATTTCCTTGATTTAGACCCGATCTCTATAAATGACTCTTTGTTGAGTCACATTTAGTCTTTTTCAATTTAGGCAGATGACTATTCACAGCCACTGTTAGAAATGGGTAACCTCTCTTGGCTACGCTCTTGGAGTAAGGTGACTAGTTTGCTTTAGATTTTATATCGAAAAGGGAAGTTTTATCGTCAATATCATCTGTTGGGTGGTTTTAAACTAAAAAAAAATATCTGCAGTTTTTTTTTTAAACCAACTCAAAAACCCCTTAGCTACGCTCATAGAATTTGGTGACTGTAGTTTGCTTTAGATTTTAAAATAATATTGAAAAGAGAGGTTTTCAACCTCAAAACAGCCCTCTGGAGGATGGGGGGGGGGTTAAATTCAAAACCCCTATTGGCTACGCTCATAGAATTTTGAGTGTGTAATTTGCTTTTTATATTGAAGAGGTGGTTTTAAAGCTGCAAACCCCATTTTTAAACACAAAACCCCTCTTGGCTACGTTCATAGAATCTGGTGACTGATGTATGGTTTACTCTTTTAATGACAAAGGGATTTTAATCGCAAATTTCGGAGCGGTTTTAAAATCTAAATTTTCCTTACATATGCGCTTGAAAGTTGGGATTGTCATTTACATAATAATTGAAATGTATCATAGAAGAAGGGGATTTAACGGCAAAACCCCTGGTACGGGGTTTTAAACTCAAACCCCCTTTGTCTTCGCTGGGTCAAGTGATGGTTTCGTATTAAAATCTCACCTAAAATAAACAATATTAAAGCGAAAAATCAGTCACTAAATTCCGACACCCCCTGCAGGGGCTGGGGATTTAAATTCGAGAACAGGGATGGAACCCCAAAACCTACCTGGCTACGCCCATGGTGTATGATTTAACAGGCTCATATCTAGCGCTCATCCTTTATACGATTGTTCGTTGCCGGGGGAGGTTGAAACAATACATGGTTACCGAGAATATAAAAAAACTGCCATATGCTTTGGAAATACGGAACACAAATGCAGGAACTTATCTAAAATTAGACATACGCAGTCCCGAAACGTTCATTTTTGCTCCAAACATAAAAAGAATTACAAAACAAAAAACAAGGTTTCAAAGATGGTTTGTGTGGAAACACAAACTGAAAATCGGTCCCCGAAGTGGTCCACCCAGGCAGGCTTAAATATTTACAGAAAGAACATTTGAATGAAATTATATCAAAGACAAATGACAGATAAGAATGGAGAAAGAAGGTTGACAGATCTTGTGTAGTGCCCCAACGGTCCAGCAGATCAAAGGATAGGTGCAAGTGAATGTAAAGTTAGATGTGAACCTGGCCTAACCTTGTGGTCTATAGGCCGATGATGTAACGTTTATCTGTTTTTGTGGCCTACGGTTAACGAGGGTGTCATGTAGCCAGCACAACGACTAACCGCCTTTACTTTTCTCCAACTAATGTCAGGTACCCATTAGAGCTGGGTGGACTCACGAAGTTGAAAATCCCAGTCTTCACCAGGATTCGAACCCGGAACCCCCGGTTCGGAAGCCAAACGCTTTACCGATAAGCCACCGCGCCTTTCCTGGCCTAACTGATGTCTTATATTTGATCTAATTGTTTTGAAAAGACTCAGTCTTTTATTTAAACATGGTTATCTCTCTTAATATACATATATACATATATATATGTTGGAAGGTTAAGAGAAGTAGTGCTATGTCTGCGCTAAACAAGCGCAGTGGTTTCCAGATCTGGCTGCTCTGCATAACAAGCAGGGGGGAGGGGGAATTGGCCTCTCGATAGAGCATGCGGCTTTAAAAGACACGATTGACATTCTCTTCTCTGATAATGCTCCACAAGGGCAAATCTCACTAGCATCTATGTATCTATTTTTAGCTTTCTGAACAGGATCATTCTGCTGTGACGAAGTATTTTATGTTGGTCATGTCGGGACTGCTGGTAAAAGGCATCTTTTTTTTTTCTTTTTGTGTGAGAGCTGGTCAATATTTATTTATTCATTCAACTCTTTATTTCTTTTGTTTCATTTCTTCCAGGTGTTGGCCAATAGGTCTGCTTTTTCATTGCCTTCTAATTCAATGTGTCTTGTGATCCGTTGGTGAATGTTACCTTGCTGTTGTTGAGATTTACAAGAGCTGTCCTGGCTTCAGTCAGACAGACAATCTGGCTGTAGGACGTTCTCGTGTTGTTTATGGACGTAGTAGATGCTAGCTCTCGTGCTCCACTTTCTGCTCTGTGGCTTGTCCAAGAGATCACCAGCTTCAATTGAGCAATCACAGATGAATCCATACTAATGCAAAAAGCAGATAATTGAAATATCCATAAATGAGGAACTTAAAACCAATATGTAAACAATGATACCTAAAATTCTGGTTACAAAATTATATCCAAATTTATATCTTACATTCTGTGTCATAGTCAAGAAATTGTTGACTGCTTTCCCGTCTTGATGTTTGGTACAACGAGGATTACTTGCCGTAATAAACAGCATCACAAATACAAGAAACTGACTCGAAATGTGTGTTCGTGAGCTGTACATAACTACTCATAGAATCTCATCAACCCCATTCAATATATATATCAATAAACACTCCTTCATAAACTGTTGTTTTACTTTTGTTATATATATAATATATATATCTATAACATTTGGATATGTGTATGTATATATGTATATGTATGTATGTATGTATGAATGTATGTATGTGTGTGTGTGTATATGTGTGTGTGTGTGTGTGAAATGCATATATGTAGTTTTTTCACTTAAGGGTCCGTGGGCAAGTTTTTACTATAGAATGTGGTC
Organism: Biomphalaria sudanica; assembly: GCA_036873155.1. Lineage (NCBI taxonomy): Eukaryota > Metazoa > Mollusca > Gastropoda > Planorbidae > Biomphalaria > Biomphalaria sudanica. Next base: position 239,094 of record JAZGLO010004305.1, read on the forward strand.
CTGATTAACAACATTTTTAGAACCTCTTAATTAATACATGTTTTTGTATGTTCAAATATGTAAAAACTTAAAATAGAAGAAGGTAACAAGGGAAGATCTTATTCAACAAACTAAACTCCTAGGAGTTGTTGTTTTTTTAAACTAATATTACATTGTGCAATCTCTGAAATAAATTCCAGGTGAACACGAACTGATTTCTGCGATATTGTGTATGTTTTTATTACGATGATATAAATGTGTATATTTTTGGAAGCTTATACAAATTTTATTACAAACAAATATTTAACTGTGTCATTTTCTTCAATAACCTGTCTCCATGGAATAGCACATCATCAGAGACAATATTTTCCTTTTGCAATTTCTCATGTGACTAAAGAGTTGAATTTTAAATGTACACCAAAGTCACAGGTTGGGCATTTCTAAACACCAGTTAGAGTGAAGTATAAGTAAAGTTTCCATTTCAGACCTTGCGATCTCTGGGGCAGATGATGTTAAGGTCATCTGTTTCTACGGCCTACGGTTAACGAGCAAGGTGTCATGTGACCATCACAACGGCCAACCACCATTACTTTCTCCAACTAAAGTCAGGTACCCATTAGACTTGGGTGGACTCAGGGACGTCCTAAAAAATCGTGACATTCAAAATCCCGGCCTTAACCGAGATTCGAACCCAGGACCTCAGGCTCGGAAGCAGAGCGACTAACCACTCAGCCACCGCGTCCCCAAACACCAGTTACTGCAGAGTTTTTATGCTTCCTTCTTCTTCCGGTTTGTAAACCAAATGCAACCTAGAATGTGTTTCTATCCTGTGCATTCTCTCCCAAATGTTGGTGCCGATTATGGAAAGCTTCATATTGCTCTTGCAAACCAGTATATCTTAGAATTGGACGACCTGCAGATTCCTGTTATAACACATACAATATATCATGTGGGGGTCAAACTTGAGGCATGTTCAAACCAGCCAAAGTGTCTACTGTTGATAACCTTGCTGATTGTTCAACATTCACCGTAGCCTATCTGTTGTACCGTTGGGGCATCACACAAGATTTGCTGACCGTCTTTCTCCCTTTCTCTGTCTTTTGCGTTGGATAGAGTCTATTTCTAGAACGGGCCAATCCATTCTTTTTATTTTGTCTGTTAAACGCTTTTTCTCTTTTAGCTTGTTCGTCTCTTTCCCCGAAGCCCTGAGAACCTTTTGTGGTTTGGCGTAGCGTTTTAGTGTGCATTTTGTAACATTTTTAAAACTAGCAAGAGACCGTGGAGAGTGTCTTGTTTTGACTGTTGCCCTATGTTCCATTTGGAACGCAAAGGAAAGACGATGATGATCACTACAAAAGAGAAAGAAATTGTACAAACTAAGATGTTGGTGTAAGCTAAATTAGTCTTCCTTTATAGGCTGATGCTCTAAATTGAAAAAAAAGGATATAACTGTACTATCTTCTCTAATCATGTGTAACTCGCTAGCAGAGTGGTCAGCACGTCGGCACGATGAGGGGTGAGCTTACGAGTTCCAATGTAAGTCGCTCCCCCCCCCTTTTTTTTTTGTAAATGCATTAAACTCATTTTCTCCTAATGAACGGTAACATCGTTGATTTCACCTCATTAGTTTTCATTAGTTTTTGCTTTTAAAAAATGTAATTTGAAAAAGTGCATGCATTCTCCTATAATTCTATACCAAAAGTAATGTTTTTTTTATTACAAACAAAAATGTTATTGAAGTTTAATCATAACAAGTTAGAATGTACAATTGGGGAAAATGAACAATTTTGTCAGAAGGTGGACAAATAATTTACGGAGATTAAGAGTTTTAAAAAAAACAATAACGGTACAATGGTGGGAAACGTGGTCGAGAGGCTAAGTGCGCTTGAACTTGGCTTGTCTTGGCTACCTAGAAGGGGGCTCGAGGTTCGACACCCGACTCGGGCAGAGTTGGGTTTACTGAGCGCCTAAAGACAGCACGGAAAACCAACTCCTAGATACCCCCCCCCCACCCCACCGGTCCACAAATGAGATTGGACCAAAGCGCTCTGAGCATGCTATAAGCATGAAAGTAGCGCTATATAAAAGCTATAATAATAATAATTAACCCAGTTATCCTTTCTTTCTCCCCCCGCCCTTCCACTTTCCAAAACAGGTCCAGACAAGTGACAGGATCATGGCGTCTTGACAAAGCTAAAAGCATTCAAATTGAATAGCGCTAAACAATTGGTAAACATAATAATCGCACACATTTATTGTTGTTGGTCTAGATCTATTACAAATGTAATGACATGAATGGCCCAAACTAATTACACTTTGTGTAAGCTTTGCTTGTTTTGTTTCTTTAAAGTATTTTTTTTAATGTTTATCTTGTTTGCTATCTGTTCATAAGATTTAAAGCAGGCTGTTAAAGCAGTACAGCATTTTGCCAACGGGAAATTAAGGAAACGAGTGAATGTATTTTTTTAAGACATCTACTGGGAACAAAAATATTTCTAATATAATAAGATTACTATAATATTATCGTATCTTATAAAATACAGACGTTACTTCAAAAAAGAAGATGATTACGTCCTACCCTACGCGTCATGCATCTAGTCATGCATATTAACCAATGACTTAAAATCTGCCCAGTCACTGGTTTTCCTGGCTGACTGAGGCAACCCATTCCATGCTCTAATAGCACTATGGAAGATGGAGCATTTGTACAAATTTGTCCTAGCATATAGAACGAGGAAGGTGTCTTTATCTTTGTATCTTTGTGTGTATTTTATTAGATTTTGTTTTTGTATTTGAAGATTATGGCTCAGTGTTTTATGTATAATTGCTACATTACTTTTGAGTACAGAATGTCTCTTTTGGAAATGTAATTATGTAAGTATAGGTAAAAGTATATGTTTATAAAGAAGATGTTTTAACTTTTGAGACATTTTATCACAAGGATTTGTGAAGTCATTAGAGAAGGAAGAAAGTATTAAGCAAAGAAAATAAACGTATCAGGTAGATATACATCCGTACCTTTTTAATTCCACTTCAACACGTCAATAAGTTACACTGTAAACATTATAAGGTAATGTGATTTATGTAGTAACATCAAATCCCACACTTATACATCGCAAGATTAACAAGAACATAATGGACGAATGCTTTTAGCAGTGACTTATCTCTTGATATTTTCTTAACATTTTATTACTGGCTTTTTTTTTTCTATATGTTTAGCCTCTCCGTAACCTAGTGTTTCTAAGCATTTGGAACATCTCTGCCGACTACATTCGCTACTTGTCCAGCAACTGTCGCCCATTTTCCTAGATCTTGCCAGAAATCTCTTTTGTTGTTAGGCAATCGAGCGCCCAAGCTTCGACCAACTCTACTGGCAGAGGCAACCCATTTGGCATCGCTTTCCCAAAAATCTCTTTTATTGATATCCAAGGGGACTTCCATGCTGACATCTCTACCTGCAGTATTTGCTGCTTGTGCTACTATAGGAGCCCATTTGGCAACGCTTTCCCAAAAATCTCTTTTATTGATATCCAAGGGAACTTCCTTGCTGACATCTCTACCTGCAGCAGTTGCTGCTTGTGCTACTATAGGAGCCCATTTGGCAACGCTTTCCCAAAAATCTCTTTTATTGATATCCAAGGGAACTTCCATGCTGACATCTCTACCTGCAGCAGTTGCTGCTTGTGCTACTTTAGGAGCCCGTTTGGCAACGCTTTCCCAAAAATCTCTTTTATTGATATCCAAGGGGACTTCCATGCTGACATCTCTACCTGCAGTATTTGCTGCTTGTGCTACTATAGGAGCCCATTTGGCAACGCTTTCCCAAAAATCTCTTTTATTGATATCCAAGGGAACTTCCTTGCTGACATCTCTACCTGCAGCAGTTGCTGCTTGTGCTACTATAGGAGCCCATTGGGCAACGCTTTCCCAAAAATCTCTTTTATTGATATCCAAGGGAACTTCCATGCTGACATCTCTACCTGAAGCAGTTGCTGCTTGTGCTACTTTAGGAGCCCATTTGGCAACGCTTTCCCAAAAATCTCTTTTATTGATATCCAAGGGAACTTCCATGCTGACATCTCTACCTGCAGTATTTGCTGCTTGTGCTACTATAGGAGCCCATTTGGCAACCCATTTGGCAACGCTTTCCCAAAAATCTCTTTTATTGATATCCAAGGGAACTTCCATGCTGACATCTCTACCTGCAGCAGTTGCTGCTTGTGCTACTATAGGAGCCCATTTGGCAACGCTTTCCCAAAAATCTCTTTTATTGATATCCAATGGAACTTCTATGTTTCGAATGTCTCTTACGTTTGCAGCTGTCGCCACATCTCCAGCTATTTTAGCCCATTTGGCTACATCTCCCCAGAAGTCTCTTTTCTGGAACTGAAAAGAAAAAAAATAAGTAAAAAAAATTATATACGTTTTTTATACCAACAATGTAAAAAACAAAGCAGAATGTCCATAGTTGGCCCTTGACGAGGTTCTATGCCGTTCCTCGATAGTTATTATGTGTAACATTGACCGCCTTGTAGCATTTGCTTTTTGTGGCAAATAAAAAAAGAATGTTTGGTTCCGATTTCAGACCATGAGGTCTATAGAGCTTATGATGTACAGGTCATCTATTTCTTTGGCCTACAGTTAATGATGGTGTCATGTGGCCAGTACAACGTCAACAGCCTTTAATTTTCCCCAACTAATGCCAGATATCCTTATCTATTGTATCTAAAAAAACATGAATTAATAAACAATTAGTACTTAATTAGTTAATATTGGTAATTAATTATTTTGTTTGAGGGAAATAACTTGTACATTATTGGTTAATATGATTTTAGGGACCGAGTACTTCCCCTTTAGAAAAGCTATTCTTTTTTTTAAAGGATTTTTTTTTTTGTTTAGTTGGCAGCAGCGATCTTTTAATATGGCGTCCTTGACATTTATTTTGCCAATGTATTTTAAATCTCCCAGTCTTCACCTTTCCTTAAGTTTGCCTGATATCGTCACCTTGTTTCTTTTTATAGCATACCCTATTTTTTTTCTTTTTTATTGGATCTTATCGCTTAAGGAATGTTAATTTGTTTTGAGAGATTCAAGTTTGTCTCATTTTTTTTTTTAGTTTGAGAATCTGTAATATTTTACAGTTGCTTTCGTTTCGTTTTGTTTTTTGTTCGTTTATATATATCTTATCTTATCTTATATAATACAGACGTTACTTTCAAAAAGAAGATGATTACGTCCTAAGCGTCATGCATTCAGTCATACATATTAACCAATGACTTAAATTCTGCCAAGTCACTGGTTTTCCTGGCTGGCTCAGACAATCCATTCCATGCTTTGTGCCATGTTCCCATATTTATATATAACGGAGAAAATAAAATCTAAATCGACCACCTGCGGACAATGGTTATGCTTGCTCCGGATGTGGCAAAATATGTAGGTCACAGCTGGGACTGCGCAGGCACGGAAGATACTGCATTCCTCACTAATCTTCAGACTCGAAGTCTAACCTTATTAATATATATTTCTAGTTGTTGTTTAAATTCATTTTGATTATTGTATCATTCGCTTTAACAAAACGTTTGTTAAGAGTCCAAACGAATACGATCATGGTATGGTTGTGTTTTTAAAAAAAAAAAAAGCATTGCTTGAACACATTAAGTTTAAGTAAGACTTTAGAAGTAAAAAAGAACATTGTTGATATGTAATATTATTAACAAACTCTAAAAAAAGCTTCTTGCATTTTTGTTTGTAGATTATAGTTCATAGTTTCTGATAATCTTTCTGCAAATATTGAAATCTGCCTTTTTTCTTCCTGAGCGGACCACTTTGGGGGCCTATTTCGAGTTTGTGTTTCCACGCAAACTTTCTTTGAAAACTTGTTTTAATTGCTTTTACATAACTCGTCATCATGCTATAGCGTTCTCGGTGTGCTTATCTTCTTCTTATCTTATAAAATACAGACGTTACTTCAAAGAAAAGATGATTACGTCCTACGGATGCATGTTAATCAATGGCTTAATCTACGCCAATTCATTGAATTTTTTTTCCTGACTCCGGTAACCCATTCCATGCACTAATAGCACTAGGGAAAAAAGGGTATTTGTACAAATTTGTCCTAGCATATGGGACGAGGGATGTGCCTTTATCTTTATCTCAGTAGTTTATTATGCCTTGTTTTAGTATTTGAAGATTTATAGTTCAGTGTTTTATCTATAATTGCTACTTTACTTTTAAGTCTTCTATCCTGAAGGTTCTTTAAATTTAATGTTTTTACTAAAAGCATGACTCTAATCAAAAGTGAATATTCGTTTGTTATGAATCTCAATGCTTTGTTTTGTGTATGGTCTAGTTTTTTAATGTTTTTTTATTTGATGGGTCCCAAACAGTGGATGCATATTGTTTTATGGGCCTAACCAAGGTTAAATAACATTTCAGTCTTATGTTCTACTTAGATATGTAGACATTTATGTGGACCAATCTCTTGTAAATGTGTGGCGTGAGGAGGGATTTCCCTGCTGTCATTTAGCCGTACGCATACACAACTTAACTAGTGGCGACATTTTAATGAAAATGTATGATCTATATTCTACATCGTTATTTAAACCGAAACTCCCTTGCTAAGAAATCAAGCTATTTATGCCTATTAGTAATGCAGTACTGATGTATTACATAGGTAATAACAAATACATCTCCCCCTCACCCCCAAGTGCATTTGTGATACAGAGAGAGTAAAATTACACTTACGTTTTTTAGATAATCGACGAATTCTTTCAAGTCCCGATCAGCTTCTGTTTCAGGCTCATTAGAAGCTAAGTCTTCCTCGTTTGAAACTGTCTCTGCCACGGTAGAAGCTACGTCGTCCTCGGTTGAAACTGCCTCTGCCTCAATAGGAGCTAAATCGCCCTCAAGAGACACTGCGTCTAGATTAGTGGAAGCTTGTGTGTCTTCCTTACTCAAATCGGTGTCAGAATCTGGAGGTTTACTCATCACACACAACAGACCCAGCAAGAATAAGTAGCTTACTTTTAATAACATGATAAGTAGAAAACTGTATCCTGGGAAGTGAAAAAAAAATTAAATTAAACTATGCAAAAATTCGAGTAAAATTTAAATAGCCTCTGATCTGAGTCGGATATATATATATATATCTATCTATATATATATATATATACATATATCTTATCGTATCTTATGAAGTACAGACGTAATTTCAACAAGGTTACAAAGACAGTTTGTGTGGAAACACAAACTTAAAACTGGCCCCCCGAAGTCGTCCACCCAGGCAGGTAAAAAAAGGCAGGTTTCAGTATTTTCAGAAAGAAAATATTAAAATGAAATTCTATCAAAGGCTAGTGACAAAGAAGAATGGAGAAAGAAGGTTGACGGATCTTGCGTGGTGCCACTACGGCCCAGCAGACCAAGGGGTAGGTGCAAGTGAACTTGTTTGTGAACCTGGTCTAACTTTGTCATTTAATGATTATCTAATGGTTATAATTGTTTTGTAAAGGATCAATCTCTTATTCAAAGCCTCAAGAAAAAAAAAAACATTTCCGTAAAAAAAAAAAAAAATAATTTAGTTCCATGGCCACTTTGCAGTACTGCAGTTCACTCGATAATATGAAAAACTACTAACTAATTGTTGATTTAAATTATTATGAAAGAAGAAGCTTTTGTGCAAATTTGTCCTAGCATATGGAACTAGGAATGTGCCTTTATTTTTTGTCTTTCTGAGTACTTTATTAGGTTTTGTTTTTGTATTTCAAGACTATGGTTCAGTGTTTTATGTATAATTGATACTTTACTTTTAAGTCTTCTGTCATGAAGGCTTTCTAAATTTAGTGATTTTTACTAAAGATGTTACTCTAGTCAAATGTGAATATTCGTTTGTTATGAATCTCACTGCTCTATTTTTGTGTCTGTTCCAGTTTCCATATCTGTATATTTATAGGCTTTGACCTTCTCATTGCATTGTTTCTTTGTTTCTATCTTTATTTCTACTATTATTGTAAGAATCTTAACAAATGTAACATTTTAAATTATTTGTTGATGTCCCTCCACATGACGTTCCCCTTTATTTACGCTTCATTAGTTATAGATCTAGTTCCCCCCCCTTTCAGACCTTGCGATCCATGGGGTAGTTGATGTTAAGGTCATCTGTTTCTTAGCCCATCGTTGAACGAACAGGAGATCATGTGGCCAGCACAACGACTCACCTTTACTTTCCCCATTCGGATGGACTCAATGGTTAAAAATCCCGAATCGGAAATGCCAGTCTTCCCTGAGGTTCGGAAGCCAACCACTCAGCCACCGCGCCTCCAAGGTATAGATCTAGATCCCTATATTTATGTCTGGAAGTAGTAAGTATGTAGTAGAGAGTCACGCTCAAAACGCGAATTTTTTAGGTTCGATCCCCACATAGTTCATCTTTTTGTTTTATTTTCAGTCATATGGAAAGTAAAAATCAAAAATGAAAAGAAAAGCTCCCTATTTGGTCACGTGTGTGCTGGGACACTTATCCGATATCTTTATATTATTTAGAATGGATAAAAGAAATAAAAGAAATGTTTAGTTTGCATGGCCTATAATTTTAAAAGTGTGTATCGATTTCATTTGAAAGCTGATACTTTTTCTATTTACATTTCCAGCAAAATTTGAAATTGTCTATAAGAATTTCCTAAAGTGGACAATTGCTGGAAGTGGTGAAATACGTAGTTACAGCTGGGGTGCTGCCCATCCACGGGAAATACTGACTTCCTCATTAATCTTCGAACTCGAAGAAAAAAAAAACATTATTATTATGGTGTATGTAAATACAGCAAGGCGTTTATTCCAGCAGGCATAGGTATCTTTTAGGTATCTTTTAGAAGCTTTTTTGTGTTAAAATTAATGCATTAGTATATTTTCACAGCTAAAACCAACCTGGAAATCTCCTCACATCTCAAACAAGACTAAACTAAGAATCTTTAACTCTAAAGTCAAGGCTGTCCTATTGTATGGTTCTAAAACATGGAGAACAACTGAAGCAACAACAACAACAAAAGTACAGACCTTCATCAACAGATGTCTGAGAAATATCTTAAAAATAAAAACTGTGGGAGATGAGTGGACAGAAAAATATAGAAGTGCAGATCTTAGAGAGGAAGTGGAGATGGATTGGTCACACACTTAAAAAAGATACCAGCAACAGAGCTAGGCAGGCCTTAGAGTGGAACCCCCAGGGAACAAGACGCAGAGGAAGACCAATGGCGACCAATGGCGACGCAGTATACTTGAAGAAGCAGAGAAGACCGGGAAGAGCTGGGAAACCATCAAAAATCTAGCGAGAGACCGTGGAGGGTGGCGTGTTTTTGACGAGGCTCTATGTTTAATGAGGAACTTAAAGGAGTGATGATGATGATGATGATATTTATGTAATTTAAAAAATGTTTATATTTTCTTTAAAATTAAAAGAGTTTGATTTCAGGAGAAGAAAAATAACAGTTGTGCCCACTTTGAATATCATTTAATTAATTTTTATGTTCAATAGCGCAAGTCTGGAAATAGTATTATTCGTAATCTAAATATCAGACAGGCTGATAGATTGACTGGCGGACGGACGATGGGACAGTTTAAAACGAAAGCATTTTTTTTACTTTGTAATTTGTTTTTACTATACCTCTATTCAATTCACTCATTCATAGAATAAATTGGGGAAGGGGCAGACGCTGATTCAAAAGAAAAAAACAAAAACGGCTCCAACCATTTTCCTAGAGATTTAACATTTGATGTTTAGCGCAGAGAAAAGAATTACTAGTTCGTTGGCCACTTGGAGAATACTCTAGTGTGATCGTTACAATTTCTCAAAGTAACAAATAAAAAAAAAATTGTCTTGACTAGACTTAGAAAAAAAAATGCCGCAGTTAGTTTAGTGGACTAAAATTATAGGATAATATAGTCAATTTAAAGTCTCTTCAATTAATTGAAAGAATACCTAAGCCTTACTAATAGTTTTTAACGTAAATCTGATAAAGATTAAATTTTGATTGTTGACCTGGATGGGGGTCTAGATCGAGACTGGATCTTAAAAGTTTTAAATCAAAAGTCTAGGTCTGGAGTCTTGTGTTAGATCTAGATGCCCATATAATTATAATAACAATAAATAATCGCAAAAGTATGCATTGCTTGCTGGCCGATTTGTTAACGCGTATCATCACGAAAGATTGGCCAATGTGAACAGCGTGTATGCTCTCCTGACACAAAAGAAGATTACGCTGGCTGGGACATGTCACCCGCATGCCAGATGGTAGAATCCCGAAAGATATCTTATATGCTAAGCTTGTGGAAGGAGTCAGACCCAAGGGCCGCCCAAGACTAACATATAGAGATGTCTGCAAGCGAGACATGAGAGCCACAGACATCAGCGAAAGTATGTGGGAAAACATAGCCAAAGACCGGAGTGCATGGAGACAGACTGTGCGTGCTGGGACAACCCTTGCTGAGAACAAAAGAATTGAAGCGGCCTTAATCAAGAGGAAAAAAAAGAAAGCTGCCCTGTCCGCTAGCCCTGAATCAGAGGCATACACATGTACAAATTGTGGCAAAGTCTGCCGCTCTAGAATTGGCTTGATTAGCCACACCAGATTCTGCCCCGTCTCAAGATTAAGCCAAAACCAGTGACTTTTTTGGGCGCATCCATTGCCTTTCGAGACTTAAGGAGCCACACATATATAATCATCACGAAGCTGGCGGTGACAAAAACATGGGCTCGATACCCGCTGTGTACCAATATTTGTTGTTGTTTTTTTTTATATTTTTATATTTTAAGTTTTATAATTTTAATGTTTTTCTTTTTTTTTTAACTAATGCCTTGTGGGACTGGAAAAAAAACTCTTTGTCTCAAATTCGTTTCTTGTGCTTGTAATAGTTAGAGCTGCCTATATGTTATAGGATAGACTTAGGCGGCATAAAGTTTAGATATGTTAATTTTTTTTCCGGAAAATTTACTGCACTCTGGAATGCTCCATATAGTTTTCTATATGCCGTGTATGAATAATTGGTACTTGCTAATATATAAACTTATATATCTATACTGCTTGTCTCTTGTTGTGTTTCTTAACCTAGTTCCTGTGGTTTACTAGGGGTTTCTTGAATATTAAATAATACTTGCTTGATAATTTCTTGGTTACTCAATTATAAATCATCAATACTTGCTTAACTCAAATACGAAAACTTAATATGCATCAACTCTAACTCCTTTTATTCATGAATATCGATAATACTTTAATACTTAATAAAGCACACAATTATATCATTCTTATGAAATAGTAATACACAAAACACCAGTCCATCAACTTATAAATATATAAATGCATAAATACCAGTCCAGGAAGTAAACGTCCAACCTTCCTGGACCGGGAGCAAGACCTTACTGACTTAACACATTCTCTCGCACATTCAACGAAGACTTGATCACTCAGTTTACACGTGCAACACTTCGCATTCATAACAATCATACCAAAATATCAAACTAACATTCATTCTCGCCATACCTCCCCCTGACAATACTTAGTAAGATCTTTTAAAAATGGTTTCATTTGATATAGTACTTTCTTTTGGAACTCCTATCTGGCTTTATTTTAGCGGTTTGACTCTAAAGCTGCTTGAATGAATTCATTTATCTTTTTTTTTTTAAGTACAGTAGTTGTCTTAACTTAATACTTCCATCATGAGAATTATTCATGAAAGCGTTTACTGAGAAAAGTATTAACCCAACGTGATATTTATAATGAATAGCTTATCATTTTATCGGGGACAGCAAGGCTGTAATGATGAATAATAAGTCTCTTAATCCCCAGTACTAAGCAAGTAGTCAGCTGTTAAAGTCGCTCTGCTGAATAGTCACCATTTAGCATTTCGTTCATATTACACATATAATATCAGCAAATGGCTTTGATAAATAATAACAACATAAGCGATCTTACCTTAATGCCGCTAAGCTTCTGGATACGCTGCCTCTGTAGTATTCTATAATATATACTGTATGGCTGTGGCAGAGTTGCGACGAAAGCTATTAACCTATCCTGCTTATTACACTGTCAACATAATGAATTTTCTCGCTCAACAGATTGTTGAATAATTTAAGTGTAAAATGGGAATGAGTACATAATTCAAATGTTACCTTATGATTACTACCGTGTGTTCCAATGTTTGTTTTGTATTTCAAGAAACAAATTTAGAAAATACATTTTGGAATGTAATAAAGCGCCTAGCTTCTGAACCAAGGGTTCCCGGGTTTGAATCCTGGAGAAGACGGGTTTTTAAGTTCGGTATCTTTAGGGGACCCGTGAGTCCAGTCAGCCATACTGGGTATCTGACATTAGTTGGGGATAAGTAAAGACGGTTGGTCGTTGTGCTGGCCACATGAGGCCCTCGTTAACCTTGGGCCACATAAAAAGAAGACCTTCACAGATCCTAAGGTCTGAAAGGGGAACTTGACTTAATCAATGTGATAATTTTAAGAAAAGAATTTCAAAATTAAAACAGATCACAATAAACTCTGGATGATTTTAAATAGGCCCTATGTATAATTTACTATTATTAAACTAGTCATGTATTCGTTTGGTGTAAACATTAACATTTTCTTCATATCTCATACATTACAAGCGTTCCCCGCTAAAGAGAAGCGTTACTTAAAGCGTGCAACCGAATGTCAATCTTGTAGTGAGTGTTGATTGGAGACTCCAACTCTGCTAAGCCATTGGTTTTCCTGGTTAATTCAAGTCCATTGTTCCATACTAAATGGAACAAGGAAAGTGAGAGCACTTCTATAAATTAAATTAAGCATTTAGAATAAGAAATGTTACCGTGTAATCAGAATTCTATTCAGTAGAAATCATATTGACAAGATCATGTAAATTATTGTTATAATTTTTCAAAATATTTGTATTAATTTATATTTTTTGGTCTCTTTTTAAAAAAACAACAAATTTGAAAGGAAGATCTTTGCAATGTTAATTCTGCTTGGCTAAAATGTGCATAAACATAATATTATACCCTTTTAAAAAGCTTCCTTTATTTTGTATACTGAATATACGAAAAGGTAGCTATTTATAGTTTTCCCGTTTTTCTGAGAAGTTCCCAAATTAATGAAATTCGTTCCTTGTATCCTTTCCCTACTTTGAGTAGGGGTCGCGGTAGCTGAGGGGTTAGGCGCTCGGCTTCCGAATCTGCGACCTAGATTCGAATCCGGAGAAGATGTGATATTGAATTTCGGGATTTTTTAGGGTGCCCTTGAGTCCAGCTAACTCTTCCTGGCTTTAGTTTAGGAACGTAAAGGCGGTTGGTCGTTGTGCTGGCCGCATGACACCCTCGTTAACCGTTGGCCAAAGAAGCAACCTTAACATCATCTGCCCTATAGATCGCATGTTCTGAAAGGGTAAGTTTACTTTCACTTTTTGATATAAGAGTAAAATAATATAATAATCTATAATAACTGTGGATGGCCAGGTTATGAAGCAACTCCAAAACGAATCTCGCGAAGTCTGTTTTTTGTTTCTCTCAACATGGCATTAAGTGTACTATGATGATTATCTTGGCCAGACGTGTAGGACGTAATCATCTTCTTTTATTAGCGACGTCTTTATTATATAAGTTCGTGCTCTTTGTTTAAATGAGATTTTCATTGTGAGAGAAATCTATTATTGTGTGTTGCATTGGTAGACTAGATATTATATATATGTATAGGAATTGCTACATGATATCTGTGACAGAGATAGTAATAGTGGCTTTGACAGTGACAGTGGCATTGAGAGTGTCAGTGACAGCAACAGTGACAGTGATGCGACTATCGAAGTGTCAGTAACAGCAACTGTGACAGGTATGTAACAGTGACAACAAAAGTCACAGCAACAGTGACAGGGAGAGCCACAATGTCAGTGACAACAACAGTATTAGAGGCGGTGGCAGTGACTCTGACTTTATATAGTTCAGTCTTTCTAACACCATGTTCTATCTTTTAGGTATATTCCACTCTTATGAGACATTTGGTCACTTAATTTAACTAAGATACCACTTCACACTCAACCACCACTCGGTTAATAAATTTAGGTCACCATGAGAGGACCTTCCATTTTTTTTTTCTCTCTTTACTCTACTTTTGGGTGACAAAAAAAAAAGTTACTATCAAGAGCTTAACAAGTATAGTTGAACTCCATCAGTTGAACTCCATCAGTTGAACTCCATCAGTGACAAAATGTCATGACACGTCGTAGTCTCGGAGGAATAAGAGAACTAGAAACCCATTGAGCAAACGTAAAAATTGACAAAACGTACACCAATGGCAAAAAACCTTAACCCTAACCCTCACAAAACGAAATATATTTTCACACCTGTCACCTATACAGATTTGTTTCCTGTTATGAAACGCTCGTAGTGTAAGTCGAGTCTTCTCGCATGTCTTTAATCTTGATAAAACATCCAATTGAATACAGAGCACTGAGTCAAACTGGGTAATATTCGACTTTAATGATTTCAGCATATTTTTTAGCGGCCCCCCGAAATGGGAAAAGAACCTATTAGTTTTGTGTGGAATGTCTGTTTGTTCGTCCGTTTAGATCTCGTAAACTAGAAAAGAGAGTGAAAATCCGGCATCATAATATTTTAGACCGTTCAAAGTTCTGATGCAACGGCTACATTTTTCTTTTCTAAAAGCGAAAAATATAATTTTTAAATCAATTATGCATACAGAATTTTTATACAAAAGTCACCATTTTACAACTATTTACTATTAATAGTAACAAACACTGGAGTCTATTTAGTAAGGGATAGAACCATTCACTATATTTTAACACATTGATGCAAACAGTTTTAGATTTTTTGTCAAAATTGTTTTTTTCCATTTGTATTGCTAAGTTAGATAAGTTATGTGATAATAGCAACTATATACACACAAAAAATGTTTTTTTTTAAAGAGAAAAATCTATTTTTTATGTAAACAAGTTGGACATAATTTAAAACAACAATTATGAATTATGAAGTAGTTGTTGCAATCCCATTTGAGGGATTTCAAGATAAGGAAGGAACTAATTTTACGAATGATTATTCTAGCGAGTGAAATAGTCTGTTTACATCACATTTCAACACCAATATATCGTTGTACTTAATGTGAAGTAAATAACTGTTTACTCTCGTGCATAATGTTGTTTCGGAACCGTGGAACTAGCCTACTAGTTGTTATCCTTGTGACTGCTGGCAAATTAATGTCAATAAGTTTGTATTTGATATTTTGGATTTTCGGCACATTAATAAGCATCGAACTGTTCCCTCGATCATTTTCAAACAGAAAAAAAGCACGTTCACAGATGAATGTGGGTCCAAATAATGTAAAAGTTTAGCATCAAAGTTTTTTTAAGTGCTGATATACTGGCTCTGGCACCCATGAGCTCCCGCGAAAGAACTGACTGGAACTTTTCTTTCTTGTCATAGGAACCCATATAAGTCTTGTACTTTTCAACCATTTCACTAGAAATAGTTTCACCTTTTAGCTAAGGAAAATAAAAAAGCCTAATTTTCCTTGCTGGCCTCAAGAAATGGAATAGTTTTGTTTGAAAAGATCTAAGATGCACATACATTTCATGTGTAAACAGCAAATGGTATTGTCTCCGATGATAAACATGAAGTCTGTGTTCCACTCTTCATTAGAAATATTAGTAACAAAGTCACAGTCAATGTCCTTCAAGGAACCTAACAATTGTTTCCATGAGATTCCATGTTCTTCTAATGCTAGGCCAGCGGATACGACTGTGTTACCAAACATCGGAATGTTTTGTTTCCAAATCTTCAAGTACTTTTCGGAACTGCCAGTCAGGGTCGGCCTTAGATAATTGGAGGCGCTAAGCGAAGTGAATTTGGTGGCTCCAAGTAAAATAGTAAAATAAAAATTAACAGGGAAAAAAAATAAATTATGCAGCTTATAAAACATCTTATGTTCTTCAACAATAACAGTGAGGAAAAGTTTTGCTATTTCTTATGCGTGGTTCTCAACAATCATAGGCCCTAAACAACTGCATGGTTCAACTATGCTTAAGGCCGTCCCTATGCCTTTTAATATGTAAATGTATAAGTACACTACTGTTTGATAGTCAATGCAGATTGGTGTAAACTTTCACGTGATGACCTCATGGTTGAGTTATTGTTCTTTATTTTATTAGAAAGCCTGTTTTTCTCAGCCAAAGCACTGTCTCCATCACGTGTTACCCTTGTCATCTTGTACAAGCCACCCCAACACTTGCCACACAATTCTTTATAGATACTGGCCTGGGCTTGTGTCTTTGACTGAATGTTTTGAAATATTTCCATTTAAAATAATCTTGTTTTTTTTAGAATGACTTTAAGAGACAATGTTTCTTGAGTCTCTTCATTATAAGTGATAAGAATCAAAAGTAAGTCTATAGATATTTACAATTATTTATTTTTGATATATTTTCATTTTTATATGTGTAATGTGTGGGCATACTTGATTTTTTAGGTGTCCTCGGGCCGCATAAAACACTTCGGAGGGCCGCATGTGGCCCGCGGTCCATATTTTGCTCACCCCTGGAATAAGAGATTGACCCTTAACAAAACAATAGATCAATTAAATATTCATTATAAGATATCAGTTAGGCCAGGTTCACATCTAACTTCACATTCACTTTCACCTATCCTTGGATCTGCTGGACCGCTGGGGCACAAAATCAGATATGTCATTCTCCATTTTTCTCTGTCATTAGCCTTTGATCGAGTTTCATCCTAATGTTCTTATTCTTAGTGAGACCTCTCCAACAGTCTCTTTTAGAGGCCATTTGATGCCAGCTACTTTCCTCTATGCCAGTGAGGGTTAAAATGGCGCCTGAGGGAATCTTTATAGCGCTTACGGGGGCACTTCTGTTATGCCGTCCTCCTTTAACCTCGCCAAAGAAAATCACCATAGGCATGCTGTCAGCTCCCATGCAAAATAGATGTCCCACCCATTCGAATAGTAACTAGTGCTTCTATACTGTCCACACCAGCCTCAAACAGAACATGGCTATTTGTCATTTAGTCTTGCCAGCGTATGCCCGTTATGGAGCGAAAGCACTATTGATTGGAAGCCTTATATGTCTTCGAATAAGCACCCAGGTTTCAGAGCAATAAAATAATAATATAATGTGCTGAGAAAAACTGCTTTGTAAACATTGATTTTTCTAGCTTGTTGAAGTGACCTTTTCCGCAATACTCTCAATCTGATGCGACAAAAAGCGCTTTTTGCCTTCCTTAACTAGACGTGTGTCTATTTTTCTGACAGTGACGTTTTGGGGAAAATCTGCAGCGCGTTGCAAATGTTTTCATAATAATGGTGACAAAACGCACAATGATGCACGGAGAGACAACAGACAGCGTAAATAGCAGACAGCAGACAGCGTAAATACAAATCGACATTTATCTTTTTATGACAAGTGGTAAAGCGCTTGGCTTCCGAACCCCGGGGAGGTCTCGGGTTCGCATCCTTTTGGCGCTTCTGAGTCCACCCAGTTCTAATGGATATCTAACATTAACGAAAAGTAAAGGTGGTTGTTTGTTGTGCTGGCTTCATGACACCCTTGTTAACCGTGGGGCACTGAAACAGCATCTGCCTTATGGATCGCAAGGTTTTTTCTATGTGGATTCAATGTTAAACTAGTTTTATAAATTCTGTGTGTTTGTTAGTATTGCCTGGTAAATTTGGTGTAACCCACTGTATTATTGGTACATAGTACATACTTTGCCCGAGTTAGTCTGAACTTCTACTCCCAATGCCATCAATGTGAAGAGTCCGTGGAAACAGTGTCACATTTCTTGCATTTTGCACGGATGTCCCCAACTCCCAGAGTATCTATTTAGTCACTAGATCTGTATGTAGACTACACTTGCATTTATCGAAAGGGACAAATTATTATCGGTGGCCTTGAGTCAGATTTACAAAACAAGTGTAATAATTCACTAATATTAGTTAGGCCATGTTAACATTGAATCATATATCATAATTATCAGTTAATAATAATAATAATTTTATTTATAAAGCGCTGTTAACAAACAAAATGTAGGCTCAAGGCGCTGTAATAACATTACATACACAAACACGACAACATGACAAGCTAATCTAAAAAAGTTTTAAACAGATAGGACTTAGTGTTCTTCTTGAATGTAGTGTAGCATATTGTCTGTCTAAGATCAATGGGGAGTGAGTTCCAAACCTTTGGTCCGTGCACTGAAAAATCCCTCAGCCCGTAGCTTTTGAGGGACAAACTTGGCACCTCTAGAAGCGTTGAGTCCATTGAGCTCTTTGAGGGATATATGGAGTGATCAGTTCGCTAAGGTATCTTATCTTATATAATACAGACGTTACTTAAAAAAAAATATGATTATGTCCTACGCGTCATGCATTCAGTCATGCATATTAACCAATGACTTAAATTCTGGTTTTCCTGGCTAACTCAGGAAGCCCATTCCATGCTCTAATAGCACTAGGGAAGAAGGAGCATTTGTACAAATGTGTCCTAGCATATGGAACGAGTAATGTGCCTTTATCGTTGTGTCTTTCTGAGTATTTTATTAGATTTTGTTTTTGTATTTGAAGATTATGGTTCAGTGTTTTATGTATCATTGCTAGTTTACTTTTAAGTCTTCTATCCTGAAAGCTTTCTAAATTTAGTGATTTTACTAAAGGTGTTACTCTAGTCAAATGTGAATATTCGTTTGTTACGAATCTCACTGCCCTATTTGTGTATGTTCCAGTTTCCTGATGTTTTCTTGAGTTGAGGGTTCCCAAACAGAGGATGCTAAAAGCGATTTTGATTGTTATATATACACTGATGACAGTTCACTGGTTACATATGAATATAAGTAATGTAATAAATTAATAACTGTAATAAATGTAATACATTAATAATACATTAATACAATACATCTCCGTATATTGTATCATGTCGTATCGGCAATACTTTTAAAACGTATACTTATCATCCTTTCGGAGATAGAGTAGTGGTTCTTGGTAGTATGAAGTTCATAGTTTCTGATACTGATGCTGAATATGTTGAAATCTGCCCTTTTCACATGTTTAAGTGAACCATATTTTTTTTTTTTTTTTTTTAATTGAAACAAATGAGAAAAAAATTCGACCTAAAAAAACAAGTGAAGCATTTCTCTCAATTCAACGAATACGGGAAGTGTTAAATAACAAGTCGAAGTTTTAATTTTAATATTTTGTTTTGTCTTTGTTTACCTTCATTTGACAAACAAACAAAACAACACAGAAAGACATGGGAAAGATTGCTCTATGTTTTTTACTTGGTCATTCTTTTCATCCGTGGTGCGAGTTTAGATCTAAAAAAAACTGGAAACAAAAATCCGATTTCCTGACAGACGAAAAGACCGACTAAATTTAATTGTGGCCTTCCCCCGTGTGGAGACGCGAAAGATTTCTTTTCTTATTGAAATTACCAATTTTTTGCACATAGTATTTGTTTTATAAAATAAAATAACATGTCTAATGAGATCCAGCCGCGATATCAATGAGGATGTATTTAAAACAGAAGATGTTTTAACTTTTCAGAGAATTTGTACCAAAACAAACGTAGAAATTTTTTATTTTTTTTAGAAAAACAAAAACAAAAAAAAAAGGTCAAGCATCAAAAAATTAACACGTAGGATTTATGTATATCTGTATTCTTTAATTTAACTTCAACATTTCCAAGAGTTACACTTTAAGTAATTAAAATTAATGAGATTGATGTAATGACATTTTATTAAGTGTTTAGTGGAGTTCTGTACTGGCAGCTGGTACAACTTATGCAACATCTCTGCCTGCAATAGCTGCTACTACAGGACCCCAAGTAGCAACGGTTTCCCAGAAGTCTCTTTTTTTTTATTGCCAGTGACAGGTCCTTGCGTCTAACATTCCTTTTGTTTAGGAAGCTATTTTAACCCATTTGGCAACATCTAAGAAGTCTTTTTTTTTGAGTGCCAGTGACAGGTCCCTGCGTCTAACATTCCTACCGTTAGCGGATGTCGCCACATCTCCAGCTATTTTAGCCCATTTGGCAACATCTTCCCAGAAATCTCTTTTCTGTAACTAAAAAGAAAAAAAAATAAAGTAAAAAAATTATATGTGTTTTTATACCAACAAAATAAAGCAGGAGGTCGAGGTAAAACTTCCGATCAAAGGCCCTTTTTGAAGAATGTTACGCAAGTGGCAGCGCCGCGCTGTTTATTCCTAAGTTTATCTGGTCACAAGGTTATTACCGTAGTATAATGTAATTTTTCGTGGTAGATTTATACTATGTAAACTTTGATCGAAATTTTTCCCGTGTCCATATTTAACCCGCGATGAGATTCTTTCCGGTTTCTCACTTGTTCTTGTGTGAAACTGTAACTCTCTTTTAATAATTTTTAACTGCGCAATATTTTGTTTCAGTCTTAAATTTATATTTTCGGTTGACATCGATTTTATATTTTATTTGGGACTTCACATAGGGCTTCCTGTTACCTAACGCCGGCCCTGATGTGAGTGTGGTTGGGGTAGTTGAAATAGAGTCTTGAGCAGCGTAGGAAACAAAAGTGAAGCCGAAATTTCTCTTCAACATCGGGTTTTTAACTTTCAAGATGCGTGTGGTAGTTTATCCTCTAAACATCAGAATTGTGATTCCATTGTGTAGGAACTCATTGTCAAACAGCTCAGCAATTTAAGAGTTAATGCGGTCCCGTTGCTAATTAGACAAACGGATAAAGCCGTTCAGTCGTGCAAAACGTTAAAAGCTTAAGGTTTACCTTCCCTCCCCCCCCCCCACCAAAAGAGAGAGAAGAGAGGAGAGAGAAGAGGAGAGAGAAGAGGAGAGAAAAGAGAGAGAAAGTGAGAGAGAAGAGGAGAGAGAAAGTGAGAGAGAAGAGGAGAGAGAAAGTGAGAGAGAAGAGGAAAGAGAAGAGGAGAGAGAAGAGGAGAGAAAAAGTGAGAAAGAAGAGGGGAGAGAAGAGGAGGGAGAAGAGCAGAGAGAAGAGAAGAGAGAATAGGAGAGAGAAAATGAGAGAGAAGAGGAGAGAGAAAGTGAGAGAGAAGAGGAGAGAGAAGAGGAGAGAGAAGAGGAGGGAGAAAAGGAGGGAGAAGAGGAGAGAGAGAGAGAAAGTGAGAGAGAAGAGGAGAGAGAAGAGGAGAGAGAAGAGGAGAGAGAAGAGGAGGGAGAAGAGGAGAGAGAAAGTGAGAGAGAACAGGAGAGAGAAGAGGAGGGAGAAGAGGAGAGAGAAGAGGAGGGACAAGAGGAGAGAGAATAGGAGAGAGAAAATGAGAAAGAAGAGGAGAGAGAAAGTGATAGAGAAGAGGAGAGAGAAGAGGAGGGAGAAGAGGAGAGAAAAAAACAGAGAGAAGAGGAGGGAGAAGAGGAGAGAGAAGAGGAGAGAGAAGAGGAGGGAGAAGAGGAGAGAGAAGAGGAGAGAGAAGAGGAGAGAGAAAATAAGAGAGAAGAGGAGAGAGAAAGTGAGAGAGAAGAGGAGAGAGAAGAGGAGAGAGAAAATAAGAGAGAAGAGGAGAGAGAGAGTGAGAGAGAAGAGGAGAGAGAAGAGGAGAGAGAAAATAAGAGAGAATAGGAGGGAGAAGAGGAGGAAGAAGAGGAGAGAGAAGAGGAGAGAGATGAGGAGAGTGAAGAGGAGAAAAAGGAGAGAGAAAGTGAGAGAGAAGAGGAGAGAGAAAGTGAGAGAGAAGAGGAGAGAGAAGAGGAGAGAGAAGAGGAGAGAGAGAAGAAGAGAGATGAGGAGAGTGAAGAGGAGAGAGAAGAGGAGAGAGAAGAGAAGAGAGAAGAGGAGAGAGAAGAGGAGAGAGAAGAGAAGAGAGATGAGGAGAGTGAAGAGGAGAGAGAAGAGGAGAGAGAAGAGAAGAGAGATGAGGAGAGTGAAGAGGAGAAAAGGAGAGAGAAAGTGAGAGAGAAGAGGAGAAAGAAAGTGAGAGAGAAGTGGAGAGAGAAGAGGAGAGAGAAGAGGGAAGAGAAGAGGAGAGAAACTGAGAGAGAGAGAAAATTGAAATTATACTTACGCTATCTAAATAATCTCCTACGGCATCCCAATCCATATCAGATTCCAATTCGCTATAATCTACCCCATCTACATCATTGTCTACCTCACTAGGCGCGGCGTCTACATCACTAGGAGCGGTATCGACCTCATCAGACTGACCCAGCACACAGAACAAACCAAGCAGGAAAACGTAACCAATTTTGAATAACATGATGATATGATGTTAAGCTGAGAATAAGAATGAACTATACAAATAACAGTGCCAGGTCTAAGCCACCTTTGAACTTAGATCTTTGTAATCTTTGACTTTTTTTTAAATTTCATGCATTATTTTTTTTTAGATTCTATTAACTAACACTTTTGTCCAAATCTAAAAATATTTTTAAAAAGCAATTTAAGCTCAAAATTTAAATCACGAAAAGGAAAAAGCAGCAATCAGTTTCGTATGTTTGATATGTCCGCGGTGGAATTGAATCTCTGAAACTAAAAAGAAATATTTATATATATAATCCCATTTCTTGATATTTAGCAGCTTGCAAAGTTGTGGTACAACGACCTACTTTTTTGTTTTCTAATAGCAAACCGTTTTTTTTATTTTAAATTGTTATGTAGATCATTTTTTTCATTAAAAAAACACTTTTAGAGCAATAGTTAAATCTATAAGGTAGGCTACACTAACAAAGATATTTTAAATATATTTTAATAGTAACAGTTATTGAAATATATCTGTAAAATATGTTAAACAGAATGTAAAAATGTTAAACATTAAATATGATAATAATTATTCGTGCGTTTCCTGAAACATATGCTACTTAAATTGAACAGAAACTATCTTTTGTTTGAAATACCTAGGAAATCATATGGTATGTAAATGTCATTCATATGTTGTTTTTTTTATTGAGTTTCTTTCTTATGTATTGATTTTTGTGCAGTGGCATGCCGCGCAACAACAGTATGCTACATTGTTTACCAGGAAGTCTTAAATAATCTGATATTAATTTTTTTAACATACACACAAAAGAGAATCTATTGAAAATCTGATTTCACTTTTCGGCACAAAAATTAAATGTTATATAATTTTTTAAATCTCAATATCTGGTAATAGGCTGTTCCAAATTTGCAACAAAAAAAAAAATACGTTAAAACCAAATGATGGCTTGAAGTCGTTCTTCTGGCTTATGTAACATTTAATTTTTCTTACCAAAATTTTTTTTCAAATCTTATTGTCCATAACAGGTTGTCGCAAATTTTTTAAAATGAAAAACATATGACATATTAACGCTAGAAGATTCAAAATCCAAAAATCGATAATAGATTGTTCATTGTTTTTTTAAGGATTACAATTTGCCTTTCTTGATTATTTTTGTTTTACAAAACATCTCAAAAGTTTGGTTATTGATAAATGGCTATCCTAGGTGAGGTTTTAAAATAGCTTTTTTTTTTTTTATTTATATTACATTTAATTTAGTTCTCTAAAAAAAGGTCATTATCGATAATAGGAAGTTTCGAATTTTAATTTAAAAAAACTAAAAAAAACACCATTAACGCTACATGAATGTTGAAAGCCAGTTTTGTGACATATTATACGTTTCACGTTTTTCTTATATCGTCGAGAAACTTTCATTACTGACAATTGTTTTGTTTCGTTGTTTGTTTTTCTTAATTATTATCTAAGTATTGTATGAAATATATCTTGTGAGTTACTTAACAACTAGTTTTCATTCGAAAAAATTTGCAAAAAATCTCACTATCGCTAACAAATTAATGCCAAAAGATTCATTACATTCTCTCTTCTTTATTCATTTTAAGTAAAGTCATTTTCTATCACGAGAATACTTTGTTTATGCTCTTGTTGAGATGAACTATTCATTTTTAGCATATTTATAACCTATAGATTACCATTTAATTAAGGCATTCGAGATTCTAGTTTCAAGTAACTAAGTCTTTTAATCCTCAATATAAGCCAATGCCAACACTTTAAAGGCGCTCTGCTAAATAGTTAGCCTTAAGTGCATATGACACAGATATTATAAGCAGATGGCTTTGATAAAAAATAATATAAGAGACATTACCATAAAACCTCTAAGCTTCTGGATACGCTTCTTGATTATATATACTGTAAATCCGCGAAAACTTGGTGCTGAAAATAATTTGCCTACCCTGATATTTACACTGTCAACATAATGAATTTTCTCACTCAACAGATTGTCTATTAATTCAATACAGATATAAGAGAAACTATATCCTCAATAATATCTGTTCAGCTGTAACCCTTCTATCAGGGCCGGCCTTAGATAAGTGGAGGCCTTAGGTGAAGTGAATTTTGTGACCCCCAAAGGTAAAAGAAAATTAAAAGACAAACAGTGATAAATACAACTACTCACTTAATTTAAAACCTAGTGTAGTGTAACAACAGCGTTGGGCACAATTTTCGCTAGTTCTCTAAGAAAATCATTTTGAGTCTCGTGCGAGGTACCCCCACCTATCCGAGGCCCTAGGCGGATACCTAGTTTGCCTATGCATAACGCCGACTTTGCTTCTGTTACAAATCACAAGTTTCAAAAATATACATTGCGTATAATAAATACAACTTTAAGTATGCAAATATTAAAAAATAGACAGGAGCTCCGAAATCAAAAGATATCACTGACTTGAGGAGGGGGGGGGGGCCCTCAAATGATTGTCCGAAATTATTTTTTTACATTAAATATTGTTACGTTCTCTCTCTTAATCAGGCGTTCTGTAAACACTGCTAAACACACAACACATCAAGAACTTGACGACAAGGCTCCAAATAATCTGGTGCTTTAATAATGGTCAATTAAAACAGCCAATATGACACAATTGGCAATACATCAACACTAAAAATGCTATACTGTACTGGACTCGTACATTCACTTCAGGAATCCACCAGGACAGACTTCATGACAGACTAACAGTCCCGGTCTACTCGCTGTCCTGTCTTAAACTGCACTGCCTTACACACACTGTGTCTCTGGTCCACGCAGACTTATGATCAGATGACCATAACCCGTGTCCTATTCACTTGGAAAAATTCATGCCAGTACTGTCCCTTGCCCTTCGATATAGCACACTAAACTGTATTACTGGCCTGTGTCACATATGTCAGCTAATCACACGCAGTTAACCCTATTGCGTTGCGAATAAGTTACCACAATATTGTCAAAATGTCAAAATGCAGGGGCCCTTAAAGAGATCAAGCCTAGTTACGCCACTGTCGGGATCTTTAAAAAACTGTGTCACGGAGAAATAATTGTTGTCATTGCTCTCAATTTTTTTTCGTATCTCTCTGCCCCTACTTTTAGGTGATAAAAAATTATAGCTATCAAGAACAGAACCTGCATTGTTGAACTCAATCAGATACATCAATCTGGTGACAAAATATCATTAGTCATGATAGCATGATAGTAATAGGACAAGAGAGATATATGATATGTAAACCAGAAATAAAAATATAAAAAAAATACTTTTTTAAATCACAAAGCTAATATGAAATGTAATTGTATCAACTAGTTTGGACCAGTCTTGCAATTAATTTATAATAGATCTAGAGCAACAACAAAAAATCTGTGCGATTAGAGGTATTTTTACCTTTTTTTTTTTGTCTAGCGCTATTTCATGCTTTTAGCTTTCTCAATTTGCAATGATCCTATCACTTGTCTGGACTAGTTGGGAAAATGGGGTGGGGGGTCGAAAGAAACGGGTACCTGGGCGAATTTTACTTTATCGATTTTAAAAGCAATATAAAAACAAAAGGTTAGGGAAACGAGCTAAATTGGAACTCAGATCTCAGGCCTCCTCAGGCCGACATTCTAGCCACTCTGATTGTGAGGTGTGTATGAAAATAGAAGATAGTATAGTTTTGTATTGTTTATTTCAAACTTACTTTAAAGCGGCGACCAATGAGGGGAATAATTAACCTTATACCATCACATAATCATATAAAATTTCTTGGCCTTGTTTGAGATATCAAACAAAATAATTTATTACCAATAGTTGCTACTAATTGGTTCATTTGTTGTACTGATATTTTGTTGTTGTTGTCACGTAGAAGAAATAATTGTGTACAATTTCAACTTGATTCGAGATTGGGTGTCGGAGAAATAACATGCAGAAACTTTTTACCAGACAGACAGAGTGAGTTGATATAAGCTTAGTAAAAAAATATATAGATCTAGAGTAAACAAGAACTGAATGTCAGTATCTTCATACTTATTTTTTTAAATATTTTTATTATGACTGTTTGGCTGGATGACTCCGATTGACCTCTGTTGTGAATGACTCGTCAATGTTATGGAAATGGAAATGAGATGAATGCCTTGGCATTAGCTGTGGTCGGAACGATGTCGACCAAACATCAGTTACCACCTCTCCACGTAGCTGATGTATCCAAAGGGACGGCAGTGCCTATACAGTTTGGGGATCAGCGGCATCGCAGGTTCTGCCAGGGTGTAGCACTGGGTGCTGCAAACTGCCTTAGGGTCGCCTGATCCTGATTTTTCCTTAGGGTTGACTCCCGAAGCCTTTCCCATGATTGGGTATAGCTACAAGGCAGCAGAGGTTTGAATTCAGAGTTTTTCTTTCTCCTAGGTGGGTAGACAGCCATGGCTAACAAGTCTCTCCTGCCCGAAGCTTACTGCTTTACTCGCCTTTGCCCCTTCTGTTAGTGAGAACAGCTCCGCAAGACTCAAAACTGAGCCACACGTGTAGGCCAGGAGTTATACAGATTGTCAGAGGTTATTTGAGACGCATGCCAATAGGAAGTATTTTATAGATAGTGGAGTGCTTACATCCATTAACACTTCCGGCAATGACAACCTTGCGCCCCACCCCCATTACCAATTTTTAAAAAAATGCGGCCCTCGATACAAAAGGTTGCTCACCCCTGCATTAGTGCATTGATAGGGTTGCCACGCTTAAGTCAATATAGCCAATAACTCAACAGAGTCAAATCTCTTTTTTACCTCGACGACTAGATTAAAAGGAGGCGCGGTGGCTGAGCGGTAAAGCTCTTGGCTTCTGAATCGGAGGTCTCCTGGCAAAGACTGGGATTTAGAATTTCGGGATCTTTGGGCGCCTATGAGTCCACACAGCCTTAACGGGCACTTTGTTGGGGAAAAAAGGGTTGGTCGTTTGTCTAGATTAACACACTGATATGCATTTTTGAAGAAGCGTCTGTAATGTATAGGAAAAAGTCACATTCAGATATTGCGTAACGCTCCAAACCTCCTTATGACAAATCGTTATACAGGCGGCGTTAGCAGAGAGGGGCCCTGAGCCTATATATCCGTACCAATTCACTCTAACGGGCTCGTCCGCCTCTAACGTTGTAGGTCTTATTTATGCTACTAAACAGTACCTTATGTAACACGTAGTACTCTACTATCGGCTTTTACTTATGACATAATTTCAGGGGCGTAGCTAGGAATTTGTCATCATTTGGGGGCCTTGACCTCTTTTGGGTGCGCCTGCATTTTTAGTAATATTTAATATTTAAAATAAAAAAAAAATCATTTAGGGCTCCCTTCAAGTGGAGGCCCGGGGGAATTTTCACATTATCCCCCCTCCTCCCACCACCCTAGCTACGCCACTGCATAATGTATTGTAATTGTTCTGCCTTTTAATGTTAATAAACGTAATTAATCGTTCAGCACTATTTTGTGTGAAAAATTAACGCACTAGATTTGCAATAAGCAAATAGTTGCTTAGACGGCCACAGACAAATTCAGTCACAGAACTTTCCTAACTCGTCGCTTTGCACTAATACTAATATTATGTATCTTCGACAAAATTCATATTCACCAACCACATCATGATCATATTGGGTGATTATTTCTAAACTATCACGTCCAAGGAAGAATAAATCTCAATCCGTAGCTCGTTCTTATGTGTTTATACAGAATCTTCACCTTTTTCGCTTTGCTTCTTTTTATTGTGGCCAATACGTCTTTCATGTTCTGCACAACTCCTGATTTTTTTCAACGCTTTCATCCCCTTCCCCCAGGGTGTCGCCCAACGACCCCAGACATACGCTTGAAATTAGTAGACCCTAATGCTACTAAGCAAAGTCGTTCATCTAACGACATTCAAATCCTAGCTTCAAGCCCAGTGCTATTTTTGCTAGAAATGCCACTAGATGATTCACTAAATGATTCAGTTCTAAATATTCTAAATATTCATGATGCCCATTGAATGCCAGATTATGTTTTGAGAGAAAAAGAATCATGTCCAAGATTGTCTTCGGGTAGCATTATCAGAATTTTTATATATTTCTTAATATTGCGGTAAGTGTGGCTATATGCGTGCGAATTTTTGCAGACTTAATTATCCAAGAATTAATAGCGATCAACGTTGAAAAACCAACGATGAAAAAAAAAATGCGTTTCACTAATTTGGCAATTGGTGGAAAATATAGATTTCGATAAAATTATTGATAATTTTGCGGCCAAAAAAGAACGTAATAATTATTTATAGTATATTTTGTTAACGTATTTCGCTGTTTTATATCCGAGGTGGGGTGGGGGGCATCATGAGGAGATTCCGCACTGGGCATCAAACTACCTAGCTACGCCACTGCGCCACTACTGTTTTTGTTACTCTGTAATGGTCACTGTTACTGTTACTGTTACTGTTACCGTCTTTGTTACTCTGTTACTGTTACCGTCTTTGTTACTCTGTTACTGTCACTGTTACTGTTACTGTCACTGTTACTGTCTTTGTTATTCTGTTTGTTATTGTCACTGTTAATGTCACGGCCACTGTTACTGTTACTGTCACTGTTACTGTCACCGTTAATGTTACTGTCACTGTCACTGTCACTGTTACTGTCACTGTCACTGTCACTGTTACTGTCACTGTCACTGTTACTGTCACTGTTACTGTCACTGTCACTGTTACCGTCTTTGTTACTCTGTTATTGTCACTTTATTTGTCACTGTTATTGACACTCCTACTACCACTTTTAATACCACTTATACTGCAAATGGTACTGTCACTGCCACTGTCACCGTTCTTTCTTGGCATATAATAATCGACCTATTCCCTTGTTTGTTACGTACAAACGAAAAAAAAACAATGTTACAAAGACAGTTTGTGTGGAAACACAAACTCAAAATTGGCCCCCTAAGTGGTCCACCCAGGCAGGTAAAAAGGCAGGTTTCAATATTTTCAGAAAGAAATTCTATCAAAGGCAAATGACAGAGAAAAATGGAGAAAGAAAGTTGACTGATCTTGTGTGGTACACCTACGGTCCAGCAGAAAAAAAAAACAAGGAATGTGAAGTTAGAAATGAACCTGGCCTAACTGATGTTTTATAATGATTATCTAATTGGTCAAATTGTTTTGTAAAGGGTCAATCTCTTATTAAATGTCTCAAGAAAAAAATTCCTTTAGTTAGGAGTTTTTCATAGTACACAGTGGTGGCTGCAGTTCACGCAAAAATATGAAAAACTACTTTTTAATTGTCGTTTTACATTATGTTCACACTTATATGCATAATAAATAGAATTTTTTCTCTTTAAAAATAAATGTAAATATTTTTCTTGTGTAAGTGTAGTAGTTAGTATGAATTTATTTAACTTTGTAATACAATTGTAAAAAAAAATCTAAAACCGTTTGCATAAATGTGTTTAAAATATGGTAAATAGTTATCTTACCTTACTAAATATCCTCCAGTGTTTGTTACTATCGATAGTGAATAGTTGTAAGAATTTAGTATTTTTATGAAAAAACTGCTTGCATACTTGATTTTAAAAATTAGATTTTTCGCTTGCAGAAAAGAAAAAAGTAGCCGTTCGACAGAACTTTGAATGGTCTAAAATATCATGATGTCGTATTTTCACAATCTTTTCTATTTACGAGATCTAAACGGGACGGACAGACGGACATACTGAACACACAAAACTAATTGTGTCTTTTCTCCTTTCTGCGGTCGCTAAAAAAAAATACTAGCTTTCAAAATATTAAAAAGTAATTTTTGCACCTAGACGATGCAAGCTCTAAAATATCCTAAATTAGTATTTGTTAACATTTTCCTTGGTATTTTTAACGTAATGGACAGGCGGACTGACATACAAACCACACAAAACTAATAATGTCTCTACACCATTCTAATGGAGTTAAAAAATACAACGATAGGCTTTAAGATAAATTTAAGTGGATCCTATTTGTTTTCCCTTTTTAAAACAACAACTAAAAAAAAAAGAATAAGACTAACATATCTATATTTAACATATAGTTAAATATCTTCGGGGCTCGCAAAGACCTTCCTTCAGGTAACAGTACCAGAAAAAAAAAGAAGAGGCAGACAGAGAAAGCGATGGGAGGACAACATAAAAGTATGGAAGGACCTGCCATTGAAAGAGGTTCTAAGGCAAAAGATAGAGGAATTAAGAAAGACGGTCTTGCATGGTACCCCAACGGTCTGACAGACTAAGGATATGTAAAAAAAAAATATAGTAAGCATTATATTATATAGTATACGTATTATAGTTTTAAAACTTGTGCTTCCAAATTCAAAGGTAAAATGTGATTCGAGAATGCACATTAGCGTTTGACTGATGAAGTCATATCCGTGACGCTATTAAATTATTCAACAATCTGTTGAGCGAGAAATTTCATTTTGTTGACAGTGTAAAAAGCAGGATAGTCAGATTGTTTTCAACGCTAGTTCCTCACAGCTGTACAGTATATATTGTAGAATACTACAGTGATAATGTATCAGGAAGCTTATGAGTATAAGGTAAGATCGCTTATGATATCTTATATCCTTCTCATCTGATGATATTTATCTATAATTTCTATCATCTGTAAATAGGGATAACTATTTAGCAGTAAGCTTTTAAAAATATGGCATTTACTTAGATTGCCGAATTTAAAAAAAACTCATTTCTTGAAATTAGAAACTTGAACGCCTTAATAATTGGGGAAGCTAAGAGATTATTGTTATAACCCTGCTCCCGCGCCGACACTGATGTTGCGCAACACTACGTCGTTCAACGCGAGAAATAGACGACATATTGATTCGAGCGGAAAGGCTGTTTTAAATCTAGCCGAAGTGATCTGCAGGTTATGGTAGTCTGAGCTGTCTGGGACTTAAGAGCCGTCCTTCGGGCTACCAATGAACTGTAGTGAGGACCTGGAGCGACACTGAAAGGTGTGGCGGTAGGCTGTACTAATGTTTAGGTAGAAAAGGACGTGCCCGGGCATGCTACCCTGCCTCATAGTGGCGCCCGGGTGGAAACGATCGTAAGAGGAAACGATTAGGCTAAAGGGTAGCAAAACAAGACTCCCGTGGGGGTGCGAGGGCATCCTCATTGCACTGCGCGGAGTTGTAAAAAAGCTCCCACAACCTTGTCACAATCCAGGCACTGTTCCTCAAGGGGCCGTTACATAAATGGTGTGTCCCGCACAGTTTAGCCTGGTATAGAAAAGGAAAATGGCCGGGATCTTAGTGTACGCGGCCTCTTGCCACGAGTCTGACCCACCCGCTAGACAGAACAGTGTACACTGTTCTCATTCAGGCCGGTGAGAGAGAGCTCTTGTTCACTTTTGTTGGCCTAGAGTTCCAACTCTACCTGACAGTTTCAAGAAGAAGAAAAGGACTTGTAAACTTTAAGACAAGACAGGTTCAGGCAGCCCATTCCATGCTCTAATAGCACTAGGGAAGAAGGAAAATTTGTACAAATTTGTAGCATATGGGATAAGGAATGTGCTTTTATCTTTGTGTCTTTCTGAGTATTTTATTAGATTTTGTTTTTGTATTTGTAGATTATGGTTAAGTGTTATATGTATAATTGCTATTTTACTCTTGAGTCTTCTATCCTGAAGGCTTTCTAAATTTAGTGATTTTACTAAGGGTGTTACTCTAGTGAACTGTGAATATTCGTTTGTTATTAATTATTAATTTCGTCACTTTAAATCTTTTAATGATTTTTATTGCCCCCCCCCGAAAGGGGAAAATGCGCTATTAGTTTTGTGTGACCTGTCTGTCTGTCCGTCCGTCTTGTTTAGATCTCAGAAACTAGAAGAGAAAATGAAAATCGGACATCATGATATATTAGATCATTCAAAGTTCTGATGCAGCGGCTACTTTTTTTCTTTTCCAAAAGTGAACCATCTAATTTTTTAAATTATATATTTAAACAGATTTTTCAAAAAAATTACACCACTTTTAAATGAAAAACTTCAGGAGAGGTAAGTCTTTTAAAAAGGTTACAGACTTCTTCATTAATAAATTAAGCTTCATTCGTAGATTCGCGCATTGGTAAAAAAATAATTGCATCTAATGTCATGATGGCAAAAGTGTCAATGGATCATTATTATTATAAAATATTTTTTCATTTATTAACTAACTCATTGAATAAATTGAATAGAATACTGGTTAAAAATTGCGTTTTTAAAAAAAAAAAGAATTTTAATACTAACCTCGTTTTAGTTATTTATAAGTTTAAAAAATACCGAATTACTTTTATAGCGCGCAGTTTTGACATACATATCCTTATAATAGGGGCTTACACTTGACAATCTAAATAAGGCTAAATAGAACCCAGATCTAGACATATTTTTAATATATATATATATAATAAAGGTATTAATAATTTGAACAAATTTTAATTATTAAGACAATAACTTATCTTCTGACAGCTTAAGGGTGCAGATTTATTTATTATGTAAACAATAGTATCACATTAAGAAATAAATGGCTTATACGTATCAGATACGTATGATTTATTTTTTTTCTTATATATACTTAAGTAGGACATTGACAATTTATTGATTTTTTTATTTCAGTCTCAGAAAAGGGATTTCTGGCAAGATGTTGCAAAATGGGCTCCCATAGTAGCACAAGCCGCCACTGCTGCCGGAAGAGATGTTCGAGGCCTTGACATTCCACTGGCTATCAATAAAAGAGATTTCTGGCAAGATGTTGGAAAATGGGCTCCCATAGTAGCACAAGTCGCCACTGCTGCCGGAAGAGATGTTCGAGGCCTTGACATTCCACTGGCTATCAATAAAAGAGATTTCTGGCAAGATGTTGGAAAATGGGCTCCCATAGTAGCACAAGTCGCCACTGCTGCCGGAAGAGATGTTCGAGGCCTTGACATTCCACTGGCAATCAATAAAAGAGATTTCTGGCAAGATGTTGGAAAATGGGCAACGATAGCTGGACAAGTCGCCACTGCTGCCGGAAGAGATGTTCGAGGCCTTGACATTCCACTGGCTATCAATAAAAGAGATTTCTGGCAAGATGTTGGAAAATGGGCTCCCATAGTAGCACAAGTCGCCACTGCTGCCGGAAGAGATGTTCGAGGCCTTGACATTCCACTGGCAATCAATAAAAGAGATTTCTGGCAAGATGTTGGAAAATGGGCAACGATAGCTGGACAAGTCGCCACTGCTGCCGGAAGAGATGTTCGAGGCCTTGACATTCCACTGGCTATCAATAAAAGAGATTTCTGGCAAGATGTTGGAAAATGGGCTCCCATAGTAGCACAAGTCGCCACTGCTGCCGGAAGAGATGTTCGAGGCCTTGACATTCCACTGGCAATCAATAAAAGAGATTTCTGGCAAGATGTTGGAAAATGGGCAACGATAGCTGGACAAGTCGCCACTGCTGCCGGAAGAGATGTTCGAGGCCTTGACATTCCACTGGCTATCAATAAAAGAGATTTCTGGCAAGATGTTGGAAAATGGGCTCCCATAGTAGCACAAGTCGCCACTGCTGCCGGAAGAGATGTTCGAGGCCTTGACATTCCACTGGCAATCAATAAAAGAGATTTCTGGCAAGATGTTGGAAAATGGGCAACGATAGCTGGACAAGTCGCCACTGCTGCCGGAAGAGATGTTCGAGGCCTTGACATTCCACTGGCTATCAATAAAAGAGATTTCTGGCAAGATGTTGGAAAATGGGCTCCCATAGTAGCACAAGTCGCCACTGCTGCCGGAAGAGATGTTCGAGGCCTTGACATTCCACTGGCAATCAATAAAAGAGATTTCTGGCAAGATGTTGGAAAATGGGCAACGATAGCTGGACAAGTCGCCACTGCTGCCGGAAGAGATGTTAGCAATGCGGAATAGCATATGGCTTTCACAAGAGATTCTGCTATGTATAATATAAAAGAGGAATGTAGTAACATCACTTACAAAATTAGCTGGCAGTGAAGATACAGACCTAAAAATACAGGTTTATAAATACAAAGTACAAACAATGCATTGTATTAACTGTGAATGTTAAATAACCTACCTCCAATAATGCATTGTTAATTAGGTTTATTTAAAGACTGAATAAAATGTTACTATATAAATCACAGCTTTTTTGTTCAAATGGAAATATCGAACATTGAAATGGTGACGTTAAATTTTAGAATACAGATACAATTATATGTTATTTGTTGTTGTTGTTTTTAATTACACATTTCAAACAAATATTATTATTCAAATTTTACAAACCTTTACATTTCTTTAAGATTTGAGATGGTAGAAGAGTAGCATATATTAAATCGTTTGGCTTTCAAAACGAGGAGTCTCGGGTTTAAATCTTAGTACGGGAATTTTTAGGCGTCCATTAGTCCTTCTAACTTTAATGTCCTGACGATGAGTCCTTCTAACTTTAATGTCCTAACAATGAGTCCTTCTAACTTTAATATCCTGACGATGAGTCCTTCTAACTTTAATATCCTAACGATGAGTCCTTCTAACTTTAATGTCCTGACGATGAGTCCTTCTAACTTTAATGTCCAGACGATGAGTCCTT
This sequence comes from Biomphalaria sudanica, assembly GCA_036873155.1. Lineage (NCBI taxonomy): Eukaryota > Metazoa > Mollusca > Gastropoda > Planorbidae > Biomphalaria > Biomphalaria sudanica. The sequence continues at coordinate 273,883 of JAZGLO010004305.1, forward strand.
CTAACTTTAATGTCCTGACGATGAGTCCTTCTAACTTTAATGTCCTGACGATGAGTCCTTCTAACTTTAATGTCCAGACGATGAGTCCTTCTAACTTTAATGTCCTGACGATGAGTCCTTCTAACTTTAATGTCCTGACGATGAGTTCTTCTAACTTTAATGTCCAGACGATGAGTCCTTCTAGCTTTAATGTCCTGACGATGAGTTCTTCTAACTTTAATGTCCTGACGACGAGTCCTTCTAACTTTAATGTCCTGACGATGAGTTCTTCTAAATTTAATGTCCTGACGATGAGTCCTTCTAACTTTAATGTCCTGACGATGAGTTCTTCTAAATTTAATGTCCTGACGATGAGTCCTTCTAACTTTAATGTCCTGACAATGAGTCCTTCTAACTTTAATGTCCAGACGATGAGTTCTTCTAACTTTAATGTCCTGACAATGAGTCCTTCTAACTTTAATGTCCTGACGATGAGTCCTTCTAACTTTAATGTCCTGACGATGAGTCCTTCTAACTTTAATGTCCTGACGATGAGTCCTTCTAGCTTTAATGTCCTGACGATAAGTCCTTCTAACTTTAATATCCTGACGATGAGTCCTTCTAACTTTAATGTCCTGACGATGAGTCCTTCTTACTTTAATGTCCTGACGATGAGTCCTTCTTACTTTAATGTCCTGAAGATGAGTCCTTCTAACTTCAATGTCCTGACGATGAGTCCTTCTAACTTTAATGTCCTTACGATGAGACCTTCTAACTTTAATGTCCTGACTATGAGTCCTTCTAACTTTAATGTCCTGACGATGAGTCCTTCTAACTTTAATGTCCTGACGATGAGTCCTTCTAACTTTAATGTCCTGACGATGAGTCCTTCTAACTTTAATGTCCTGACGATGAGTCCTTCTAACTTTAATGTCCTGACGATGAGTCCTTCTAACTTTAATGTCCTGACGATGAGTCCTTCTTACTTTAATGTCCTGACGATGAGTCCTTCTAGCTTTAATGTCCTGACGATGAGTCTTTCTAACTTTAATGTCCTGACGATGAGTTCTTTTAACTTTAATGTCCTGACGATGAGTCATTGAAAACTTTAATGTCCTGACGATGAGTTCTTTTAACTTTAATGTCCTGATAATGAGTCCTTCTAACTTTAATGTCCTGACGATGAGTCCTTCTAACTTTAATGTCCTGACGATGAGTCCTTCTAACTTTAATGTCCTGACGATGAGTCCTTCTAGCTTTAATGTCCTGACGATGAGTCCTTCTAACTTTAATATCCTGACGATGAGTCCTTCTAACTTTAATGTCCTGACGATGAGTCCTTCTTACTTTAATGTCCTGACGATGAGTCCTTCTTACTTTAATGTCCTGACGATGAGTCCTTCTAACTTTAATGTCCTGACGATGAGTCCTTCTTACTTTAATGTCCTGAAGATGAGTCCTTCTAACTTCAATGTCCTGACGATGAGTCCTTCTAACTTTAATGTCCTTACGATGAGACCTTCTAACTTTAATGTCCTGACTATGAGTCCTTCTAACTTTAATGTCCTGACGATGAGTCCTTCTAACTTTAATGTCCTGACGATGAGTCCTTCTAACTTTAATGTCCTGACGATGAGTCCTTCTAACTTTAATGTCCTGACGATGAGTCCTTCTAACTTTAATGTCCTGACGATGAGTCCTTCTAACTTTAATGTCCTGACGATGAGTCCTTCTTACTTTAATGTCCTGACGATGAGTCCTTCTAGCTTTAATGTCCTGACGATGAGTCTTTCTAACTTTAATGTCCTGACGATGAGTTCTTTTAACTTTAATGTCCTGACGATGAGTCATTGAAAACTTTAATGTCCTGACGATGAGTTCTTTTAACTTTAATGTCCTGATAATGAGTCCTTCTAACTTTAATGTCCTGACGATGAGTTCTTCTAACTTTAATGTCCTGACGATGAGTCCTTCTAACTTTAATGTCCTGACGATGAGTCCTTCTAGCTTTAATGTCCTGACGATGAGTCCTTCTAACTTTAATATCCTGACGATGAGTCCTTCTAACTTTAATGTCCTGACGATGAGTCCTCTTACTTTAATGTCCTGACGATGAGTCCTTCTTACTTTAATGTCCTGACGATGAGTCCTTCTAACTTTAATGTCCTGACGATGAGTCCTTCTTACTTTAATGTCCTGACGATGAGTCCTTCTAACTTTAATGTCCTGACGATGAGTCCTTCTTACTTTAATGTCCTGACGATGAGTCCTTCTTACTTTAATGTCCTGACGATGAGTCCTTCTAACTTTAATGTCCTGACGATGAGTCCTTCTTACTTTAATGTCCTGACGATGAGTCCTTCTAACTTTAATGTCCTGACGATGAGTTCTTCTAATTTTAATGTCCTGACGATGAGTCCTTCTAATTTTAATGTCCTGACGGTATTTGATGAAATCTTTTTACGTTAAAATGTTATTTAAAAAAAACAAAAAAACAACGACAACAACGTATTCACTAAAAATGTTTTTTAAATATTTTTTTTTTAAATTTAGACGATAGAATTTTAATAAATGACTAATATTTTGTGTCCCTCATCATGTTCATGTTAACAAAGAAATCTTGTCTTTAACAAAAAAAATTGCTTTCTCTACTTGTGTGCAGTCTGTCTGTCCGCTTTTGATGTTATGTATAGATTTGAAAAAAAAAAATGCTCTTGAATATGGAACTAGAAACGTTTACGTTTAGCAGCTAGGAGTATAATGATAATAACTATTAAATTAGTAGGGTCTGTCAAAAATTCGGGTTCTTAACACTTTTGGTTTCTATTTTTATTTTAGATCTACACAGAAAAAACAACTTTGCTATTGTTTTAAGTTATTATCAAACTTTGTTTCGCTTATGTCAACTGCAAGCTACGAAAGAAAAAAAAATTTTAAAATGAAAAGACAAAAATTGAAGTATGCGTTCTTAGGAACAATACTAGAGTCTACCTACTTCCACTGATTGCTAACATAAAGTTTTTTTAAAAAACAAGTACATATTATATGCACATACGCAAGCGAATAACAAGAAAAATATCTTTTAAAAATATTTCTAAAAATAGAAAAGAAACTATATGGAGAGCTCCCTGATCTGGAAACCACTGCGCATTTCATCTCATGTATTGGTCTACTCATCTGAACACTCCAACATAATCAATGAGAACGAAGAAGAAGAAGAAGAATTTCTAAAAATAATACTGTCACTTCCATGTGATATTTGATTACGATTCTTAAAGTGTCTACTATACATCAATGAAAGATGCTTTCCTTTACTTGAACTGTTCTACTACTTGTTGTCGTGTATGTCTATTCTACTTTAGTACAACACAACATATATGTTAAAATTCACCGATCAAAGTCTTTCTAGCAGATCAAACATTAATTTAATACACCATGAAATATATAATATATTGCCACTTCCAGCCACCAAGAAATCAAGAAATTGCATGTAATACTTCACAGTAATTAGTGACAAAATCTAACAGAATTTATCAAGTGCATAATGATACGTCCATACCCTTATCTTATCTTATATAATACAGACGTTACTTCATGCATATTAACCAATGACTTAAATTCTGCCAAATCACTGGTTTTCCTGGCTAGCTCAGGCAACCCATTCCATGCTCTAATAGCACTAGGGAAGAAGGAGTATTTGTACAAATTTGTCCTAGCATATGGGACGAGGAATGTGCCTTTATCTTTGTGTCTTTCAGAGTATTTTATTAAATATTTTTTTTTGTATTTGAAGATTATGGTTCAGTGTTTTATGTATAATTGCTACTTTACTTTTGAGTCTTCTGTCCTGAAAGCTTTCTAAATTTAGTGATTTTACTAATGGTGTTACTCTAGTCAAATGTGAATATTCATTTGTTATGAACCTCACTGCTCTATTTTGTGTCTGTTTCAGTTTCTTAATGTTTTCTTGAGTTTAGGGGTCCCAAACGGAGGATGCATATTCTATTATTGGCCTAACCAAGGTTAATGGTTAATGGTTAATTTACATACCCTTCTATGTTCAGGTGACTACTGATTTCTAACCATGTGATCAACTGCCATGACGAGAATTTTTACCCATAATTCCCCATTAGGTTTCACTTTGACCTGAAACACTATAAAAACAAATAAAGTGTGTAATCCGTGCTTCCCAACTAGTTCATGTCACAAACAGTGATGTGACAGATACCCCCTTATTACAGCAAGGAAAGTGTTGCCTGAGTTTAGGTCATTGGTTAACATGCATGACTAAATGCATGATGCGTAGGACGTAATCATCTTCTTTTTTTAGAAGTAACGTCTGTATTTTATAAGATAATCGTTTTGGTGAAATTTCACTCGCAAGCTAGCGCAAATGTTCTTTGCCATTGTGGTTTTGGTGAAATGTGTATCAATGTTTTAGAAAATCAGGTAAAAGATATATTTATACGAGTTAAAATGACTGTAAGCACCTTTGTATTTTGTTTGACAGCACACCTGACATAGTGCACACTGATCAGATTCATAACTTATAAGATTTCAAGGGAGAAAAAAAGCTGGTGAGATTTACTAAGTTACATTAGTTAAAATATCTATAAAGGCGTTTTAGCTTGAATTTATGATATATCAATCTCATGGATATTAAAAAATGCAGCTTCGGTGTATGGAGCTATAAAGGTGTACAGAAAATTTTAAGAATTAAGAGAAAAGCTGTTTAATACATGTGTATTACATTCACTTAATCGATATCGTCAACATTCTTTTTAGAAAATGCTACTTGCCTAAAATTTTTGGTACAAAAGAAACAACTTTTTCGTTCTAAAATTGTAGCCTTTAGGGGGGCAGCTTTTTTTTTTGGGCGGGGAAGGTGTACTAGAAGGCCAAAGATACCTAAGAGTAGACCTGCCTTTAAACTATAGACAAAATGGTGGCTAATTCAACTTTTTCTTTACCAAAAGCGTAACTCGTTCGACACTTTCACTACTGGCACATTTATTAAAAATGAAATCGTTAAAGACATTGATTGTATGTGATTGATATGTTTTCAAGTTTGAAATCCAGAAAAGAAAAAAAAACATTGTAATTTACTTACGGTTGCATTGTTGCAAAATCGAACTATAGATAAATTGTCAGTATTAGTTGTTTAACAATCAATTAATGTAGTTAATGATAAATTATGTGTATTAATACGCAACAGACAAAAAACATCAATTTTTTTTGACCCACCCTAGTGACGCCACTGGATACAAGAACACTTTTTTTAAAATTATTTTTATATAATTCTTGTTAGGCAGTGTACTTGGTTTACTATAAATACAGTTGTAAAAAAGTAAAGTTTCTCTTTCAGATCTTGCAATCTATGGGGCAGATGATTTTAAGATCATCTGTTTCTATGGCCAACGGTTAACAAGCAGGTTGTTATGTGGCCAGCACAACGACCAACCTTTACTTTCCCCAACTTAAGTCAGGTACCCATTATAGTTGTATTGTTTTTTACTACACTATATATAAAGCAATCGTCTGCAGATAATCTGGCTTTTGTTCCTGGACTAATGTCATTTTGTAGGTCACTTATGTAAATCAGATAAAGTAGCGTGGAGCAGTTTGTTCTCATTCTATCAGGAAATCTTGTATCCACTGATGCAATGGACCATCACCCTATCAGGAATCTATTGGTGTAGCTGACCAGTTATAACGAAATATATATCTATTTTTATAAACAAGCTACTTTCTGATATATATTGTTTAGAATCGCTAAATTACACACTTTCCTTCGCCTTTACCTTCACAAATCTCAAATCTCGACCATCTATTTTCATTTATCTCTGTCTTTTGCCTTTAATTCAATCTCATATTTTTGTAATGTTTTCCCATCGCTTTCTCTGTCTGCCTCTTCTTCTTTTTCCTGTTACTGTTACTTAAAGGTAGGTCTTTGCTGGCCCCGAGGATCTTGTGATAATACCATAAATATTTAGTTTGCTTTTTTTTGTTTTTTTGACAGTGATTGATTGTGATCCTGTTTAAACTCTTCGTTGTGGTGCAGTCTTTGTATGTGATACCTATGATTCTTCTATAGTGAATCTATAGCATCCTTAGTCCACTTTTACGGTTTTTCTTTTCTATATTATGTAATTAGCGTCCAAGATTAACAAGCATACAATAATGTGGCTATGGCGAAGGAACGCATCAGTTTGATTTTAGTTCCGATGGCTACGTCTTTGCCTTGTTTGATTGTTTTGATTTTTGCTCCTTCGACTGTGCCCTTTTGGCCAGTAGTTCAAGTTTTATTTCTTCATCTGAAACAATAGCGACGAGGTATTTTAAATTTCTGATACTTATTCTTAAATTACTTTCAATACTGATGTCTATTTTAAAGCCCTCATGGTTATAAAATGTATTTTTTTCACCATTGGGTTGTATACCATTGCTACGGAAGTCTTTTCTTGGGACATCACTAAGTAAGCTAATTCTTCATTGACCCTGCCATACATTCTAACTACTTAACTAATTTAAATTTGTTTACCTGGGGTTTTAAACTTCACTTATAGCAATGAGTTTTTGACTTGGGGTTTTAACCTTATCTTATAGCATTGAGGTTTTGACTTGGGGTTTTAACCTTATCTTATAGCATTGAGGTTTTGACTTGGGGTTTTAACCTTAACTTATAGCATTGAGGTTTTGACTTGGGGTTTTAACCTTATCTTATAGCATTGAGGTTTCGACTTGGGGTTTTAACCTTATCTTATAGCATTGAGTTTCTGACTTGGGGTTTTAACCTTAACTTATAGCATTGAGGTTTTGACTTGGGGTTTTAACCTTAACTTATAGCATTGAGTTTTTGACTTGGGGTTTTAACCTTAACTTATAGCATTGAGTTTTTGACTTGGGGTTTTAACCTTAACTTATAACATTGAGTTTTTGACTTGGTGTTTTAACCTTAACTTATAGCATTGAGTTTTTGACTTGGGGTTTTAACCTTAACTTATAGCATTGAGTTTTTGACTTGGGGTTTTAACCTTAACTTATAGCATTGAGTTTTTGACTTGGGGTTTTAACCTTAACTTATAGCATTGAGTTTTTGACTTGGGGTTTTAACCTTAACTTATAGCATTGAGTTTTTGACTTGGGGTTTTAACCTTAACTTATAACATTGAGTTTTTGACTTGGGGTTTTAACCTTAACGTATAGCATTGAGTTTTTGACTTGGGGTTTTAACCTTAACTTATAGCTTTGAGTTTTTGACTTGGGCTTTAACCTTAACTTATAGCATTGAGTTTTTGACTTGGGGTTTTAACATTAACTTATAGCATTGAGTTTTTGACTTAGGGTTTTAACCTTAACTTATAGCATTGAGTTTTTGACTTGGGGTTTTAACCTTAACTTATAGCATTGAGTTCTTAACTTGGGGTTTTAACCTTAACTTATAGCATTGAGGTTTTGACTTGGTGTTTTAACCTTAACTTATAGCATTGAGTTTTAACTTGGGGTTTTAACCTTAACTTATAGCATTGAGTTTTTAACTTGGGGTTTTAACCTTAACTTATAGCATTGAGTTTTTAACTTGGGGTTTTAACCTTAACTTATAGCATTGAGTTTTTGACTTGTGGTTTTAACCTTAACTTATAGCATTGAGTTTTTGACTTGGGGTTTTAACCTTAACTTATAGCATTGAGTTTTTGACTTGTGGTTTTAACCTTAACTTATAGCATTGAGGTTTTGACTTGGGGTTTTAACCTTAACTTATAGCATTGAGTTTTTAACTTGGGGTTTTAACCTTAACTTATAGCATTGAGTTTTTAACTTGGGGTTTTGAGGATGACAAAATTGTAAGTAAAAAGTAGGAAATAAAACAAACTACACAGTATAAATATTTAAATTCTTTATTAATCTTTAAATATTTCGGCCAGATATAATGCATACATTAAAATTCAATTGAATAAATATTTTAATTTTAATTGATTTCCAACCTCATCGGTATAGAATAATTGAGGTATATTAACTAAAGTCATATTTCAAGCAGTTCTGTCACCATTCAGTTGTCATAGTTCAAGTGTTGCTTTTATATGCTTCATCTCATAGACGTTTTTGTTTTGCCTTTAAAGTTATTGGTAATCGTTAGCAAACGTTTGCAACCACTTCTTAGAAATCTCTATTATTGATATGCATTCGATTTTCCATGTTTCCGACATCTCTATTCTGAAAGGATTTCACAATTGCTGCTATTTTAGTAGCAGCCTCTGCAAGATCATTGATCAAAAATCTTTCATTCTTATCCAATGGATTCTCCGTGTTTCTGACATCTCTATTCTGAAAGGATTTCACAATTGCTGCTATTTTAGTAGCAGCCTCTGCAAGATCATTGATCAAAAATCTTTTATTGATATCCAATGGATTCTCCATGTTTACGACATCTCTATTCTGAAAGGATTTCACAATTTCTGCTATTTTAGTAGCAGCCTCTGCAAGATCATTGATCAAAAATCTTTTATTGATATCCAATGGGTTCTCCATGTTTACGACATCTCTATTCTGAAAGGATTTCACAATTTCTGCTATTTTAGTAGCAGCCTCTGCAAGATCATTGATCAAAAATCTTTTATTGATATCCAATGGGTTCTCCA